>SJYQ01019935.1:58671-102008 GCA_006410935.1 Redunca redunca
AGCTCCCGAGTTCTGCAGTTCAGGTTCAGGAGTTGGGGTGCCCTGGCTTAGTCACTCCACAGCATGTGGGGTCTCCCTGTCCCAGGAATCGAACCCGTGTCACCTGCATTGGCAGACGGATTCTTTACCACTGAGCCACCAGGGAAGCCCTACTTTACTTTTATTTGATGGATAATGGGGTTATATCCTACTCATATTTAACTTGCACAAATTCAGCTCTACCCTGAGCTGTTCTCACTCATTTAAACAAGCTGCAGAGGCCACAAAGCTATAGAGGGTCAGGGGTGTGGCCGAATGTGGGACTGATTTTTCCAGCTTTGTCCAATTGCGCTATTCAAACAAGCGAAAGGTTGAGAATGATTAACCTCAGGGAGAGGTTAATTCTGCTCAGAACCATCCTGTAGCTCCATCTCACTCAGAGTCAAAGCCAAGTCCTCCTTTTGGCCCACAAGGCCCCACAGAGGCTGCCTCTGTCCCCTCTCTGACCTTGGCTCTTCCTGCTCTCCTTGCTCACTCTGCTCCACTGCGTTGGCCTCCGCCATGGTCCTCACGCAGACACGAGGGGCACTTCTACCATAGGGCCTCTGCATTGGCTGTCCCTAACACTGAGAACTCTGTTATCCCAGATATCTGTACAGTTCCCTCCCTCTGGTCCTTCAGATCTTTACTCATATGTCACCGTTTCAGTGAGAGGGTCCTGGACCATCCGAGTTAATACTGCAACAGCCCTCACTGCACATGGCTTGTGTGTGCGCACGTGCACGCACACACACACACACACTCACACTCCATTCCATTTCCCTCCTTTAATTTTTTTAGTACTTTTCTCCCCTGGACAAAATGAATTTTCTCATTTGTTTGTTTCCCCCATAGAAGAGCAGCCCCTGGGGGCAGAGGTTGTTGTCTGTGTTGTTCACTTATTGAGCACCTGCTGTGTACTAAGCTGTGTTAGGCACAGGGATAGAGTGGGAGGCAAAAAGCCAAACTCCTTGTGTGCACACATGTGCCCATGCATGTGTGTGTGTGTGTGTGTGTGTGTGTGTAGCTGACCTCTGCTCGTGGATCTCACATCCTAGAGAGGGAGACAGGCACACAATTATATGATAACAAGAGGGCAGTGTGGGAGGCATGGCAGAGAAAGGAGATGAAGGGTGACAGGCTGTTATTGAGCCACGGTGGGGAGGGAGGGCCTCCCTGAGGAGGTGGACTTTACCCTGTGGCTTGAACAGTGTGATGGAGTCAGTGTTGAGACCATTGCTGGGGAAAGGCTGCTCTAGGCAGAGGGAGAAATAGGCATGAAGGCCCCAGGAAGGGAGTGTGTCACATTGTTGTAACAGCTGATGGAGGCCTGCGTGCCCAGTGGAATAGGTTAGAAAGGGTGCTTGTGCAGAGTTGGTAAGGTCCTGGTATAAGACCTCGCATTTTATTCTGTATGAGAGGGCCCTGAGGTGATCACAAGGGCCCTGAGGCTATGTGTGGGGAACAGAATGTGGGAGCAGGTCAGTGGAGGAAAAGGTCAGACTTGGGATTGTCTTAAGGTTGGAGTGACAAAGATTGCTCCGTTTCTGACCTCCCCATGTCAGGAACCATTACCACCTTTGATGAAATTAGTGTTAGTTGCTCAAGTCATGTCCGACTCTTTGAGACCCCATGGACTGTAGCCCAGTCCACAGAGGAGCCAGCCCCTCTGTCCATGGGATTTTCCAGGAAGAAAACTGGAGTGGATTGCCATTTCCTCCTCCAGGGAATCTTCCCAACTCAAGGATCAAACCCGGTCTTCTACATTGCACGCAGATTCTTTACCGCCCAGAGCCAGCTGCATGGCTCTGGGTTTGAAATCTCAGTTCCACTGCTCACAAGCCAGGCTGACCTTGGGCAAGTGACTTAAGCTTCCTGTGCCTCAGTTTCTCCCCCGAGAAAATGGAGATAGTAACAGGACCTACCTCAGAGGATCACTGTGAGGCTAAAGTGAGCAGAGACTCAATACGTGTTAACTTGTATTGCCTTCACACCCCAAATGCGACCCCTCCAGAAGACCTGTGTGAGTTGCTTTCTCCACTGTGGTGGTTTGCCTGGCCTGTGACCTCTAGTCGGGGTAATGGGTAGGGCCTGGGAGGCTAGGTGAGCCTCCCCACATCTCCCCACCAGGTATCGACCTCACGGACATGGCTTCAGACCTCCTTCAGCCTGCAGGTGACGACACAGCCCGAATCAGCTGGCACCTTCATAGCCTCCTCACCAGATACCAAGAGACCTTCAGCGTCATCGAGAAGGTGACTCTGGGAGTCTAGCAGGGTGTCCCCCCCACCTGCTGCTCCTGGACCAGCCTTGACCCTGCCCCTTCTGTCCCCTTCCAGTGCCCTAAGCCGGTGATCGCCGCCATCCATGGAGGCTGCATTGGTGGAGGTTGAGTCTAAACCCACCCACCCCAGATATGTCGCTAGTTAGACTTTGCCCCAGGGCGCAAGCCCATGGTCTGGGAGTGGGGGTGGGTCAGTCCTGTGGTTGTTCAGTGTCTCTGGCCTCTATTTCCCAGGAGTGGATCTCATCACTGCCTGTGATATCCGATACAGTACCCGGGATTCTTTCTTCCAAGTGAAGGTGAGCCATTCTCCCAAGCTTCTGCTCCCTTGGGTCCTACTGAGGGCTGAGAAATGAGTGACAGAGCCGGGTCAGAGCAGGGACGGAGCAAGCTAAAGGGGGTGAGAGTGAGCCTCTATGGCTTCATGGAAGAGTTAGAATTGAATCTTAAAAAGTAAAACTTGGCCATGGGGGACATCAAGGGGAGGTCACGGAGTCAGTGTGAGGTCAAGAGTGAGTCAGTGTTTGGGGGAGGGGAGGAGCGTGGAGTCAGCGCTGGAGGGGGTGGGAGGCAGGATGGAGCTCATGGATGGAGGGGTTCAGGGCAAGGCTTTTCCTGGAGATAGATGCAGCTGACTTCAAAGAGTTGGGAGGACAGGGGAGTTGGAAGGTGGGCTATATTCTAGAGCGAAGGAACCTGTATGGGCAGAAGTCTGTGGATGGGAATGTAAAGGGGTGTTTGGGAGGGGCGTCTCCGAGGTGAGAGTGTGGTGGGACTCAGGTAAATGCGGGGTTTCGCTGGCACTGAGGCTGCAGTGGGGACAATACTGGGCAGAAACCAAGCACTAACACTATGGCTTCCCCCAGGAGGTGGACATAGGTTTGGCGGCAGATGTGGGAACCCTGCAGCGACTGCCCAAAGTCATCGGGAACCAGAGGTGGGTGAGAGGAGCCTGGGGAAGGGGACAGCGGAGCATCTCCTAAACCAGATGCCACCCTTTCGCATGTCCTGCCCTCTTGCAGCCTGGTCAACGAGCTGGCCTACACTGCCCGCAAGATGATGGCTGACGAGGCCCTGGAGAGTGGACTGGTCAGGTAGGGGCTGAGGCCTGTGCTGGATAAGAATTCAGGGGCAGCCAGACTTGGGTGGGGCTCCTTGGATTCCCATGCACCTTAACTCACAGATGCCAAGTGGCCTCCTCTCTCTGGGTGGAGTCTACTGCCCTGCTCTGATTGGTCCATTTCACCAGCGCTCTCTTCCACTTTCTACTGCGATTGGTCACTTCTTCATCCATGGGAGGGAGAGGAGAGCTCTTCTCAGCTTGCCCGGTTTCCAATTTCTTTCATCCTCAGCCGGCTCTTCCCAGACAAGGAGAGCATGCTTGATGCAGCTTTCACCTTGGCAGCTGAGATTTCCAGCAAGAGCCCCGTGGCGGTGCAGAGCACAAAAATCAACCTCATCTACTCCCGCAACCATTCGGTGACGGAGAGCCTTAACTATATGGTGAGACTCTCCATCCAACCAATCACACCCATCTCTGATTCCCTGAGTGACCAGTCAGGGCCCAGGACCCTTTACAGGCTTAGTCCTCTGATTGGCTCACTGCTATCTCCCTCCCATTTTTCATTAGTCCAACAAAAATCTTCCTGTATCTTTTCTATTACCGGCTGCCGTTTTTATCCAGAAATCCTGGAACATGAGCATGCTACAAACAAAAGACGTCATGAAGTCTGTCCAGGCTGCAATAGAGAAGAAGGCTCTGAATACTGTCACCTTCTCCAAGCTCTGAGAGGGCTGTCGTCCCAGGTCTTGGCGCAGGGGTCTGGCTTTGCCCCACCTCCTGCCTGCATGTTCTCGTTCACGGAAAGGGAGGATTCACAAAGATGGTCCAGCTTGCTGTCTTCTCAAGTCTCCCAGTTTATACCTTTATGACACATTTCTTCCTGCCTTATCTTTGCCCCACGAACAATAAAGCAATGTAAAGAACCCGGTGTCCTTGTTGGAAAGAGAGGTGAGGCAGAAAGAGTAGGTAGTACAGTGACCCTGGGGGCTCTAAGGACCACGGTTGTGATGCATGTTGGGAACAGAGATCTGACCAGCTGGGCATGGGAGCTGTGCAGGTGATGACCATTCAGAGTGTTGGTGGGCAGAGCAGGCCAGCCCTGGTAGAAAGTCATGTGACTCCCTTTAGGTTGACAAGGCTACAGATGGTCTCCCTACCTGCTTCATGCTTAAGGGCAGAGTCTACCCTGCCTGGTACCCACTCACCACAGAACATAGTGGGATCCAGTGCTGGAGTGTGGCTAGGAGTCAACTGCTACACACTCTTGGGCCAACCTCCTCACTTCTTTAAGCTTCGAGTTTTCCACAGGCAATCTCAACCTCCTGGGGAATTAGGACTAGGTGCTTTCACTGTGGTAGCCCAGGGTTCAATCCCTAGTCAGGGAGCTAAGATCACACAAGCCTGGTGGCACCGCCAAAAATATTAATTAAAAACAAAACAAAACAAAACAAAACAAAACCTCCTGGATTTATGTTTGGAATGAGAGCAAAGTATTATTTTCTCTCTGTCTGTTTAGTGTTTTAGCATTAATTTGTTTCTTGTATATGCCACATCCTATTCTGAATATTTATTAATTTAGTGATTCCTTTCAAGGACCCTATGAGGTTGATACTATTAATATTCTCCCATTTAACAGATGGGCAAACGGGCAAATTGAAGCGAAGGCACTGACCCAAGATCAAACAGCCAAGAAATGGTAGAGGAAGGAATTCAACCCAGAGCTTCTGGCTCCAGAAGTCAGTGATCTAAGCACTACATGTACGATACAACGTACATAGTAGAGCCATGCAGTGGGCAAGCAATAAATTTAGGCCTTTGCACAGTTCCTGGGAGTACCAAGAGTGCCCAGGTCCTCCCTGCTTTCACTTTTTTTCATTGCCCATCTGTTCTGGGCCACTCCTTTGAACCTTGCCCTGCCCAACCCTCCTGGCCTCACCTTCCTTCTGCCAACAAAGGTCCAGTCAGGTTTTATTGACTCTGATAAGGGCCAAAGTTCACCAGCACTTCCTCTTTACAAAAGAGCCTAGAGGGGCTCTGAGCTGAGTCGCACCAGGTGTGGCCCCAATGATCTGGATGCTGGTTGGTCACTTGTGAGGCTGGTAAGAGAAGGGAGCCTGGGATGTGCAGAAGAGGGACCCCACCATGGACCCTGCCCTGCCAGCCACACCCTTATCCTCAGGTATAAGAGCCACCCACCACCTGCTAGCTGCCACCATTCACAACTCCTGCAGCTTTTCTCATAGGAGAAGTCACCAGCCCAGCCTCTCAAGATGGCCTTTGTCCCTGCACCAGGCTACCAGCCCACCTACAACCCGGTGAGATACCCTAACCCCAGGCTAAGCTCCACCCGGCACCTCCATGCACCAATTGATCCTCATCCTGAGCCTCAGAGGCACCCATCTGTGACCCTTGGGGCTGATTTACCCAATAGTGACCCTGGAGCCTGACTTACTCCCACTCTGACTCTCAGGCTATTTGCTTCCATCTCTAACTCAGCTCTCTTCATCTCACTGATCCTTCCCACTTTGTTTCCTCTCCCTTGCTTGTTGGAGTGGGGCTGGAGGGGCTTCTGAATAAGTGGAAAGGGCTGCAATAGGCAGATGGCCTTTGAGGCCCCTCACCTGACCCCATCTGCAGACGCTGCCCTACCACAACCCCATCCCAGGAGGTCTCAGAGTTGGAATGTCCATTTACATCCAAGGAGTGGCTAGCAAGCACATGAAGAGGTAAGACCCTCCCCTGTGCCAGATGAGCAAAAGAGGACGGGGGGAGGGGAGGGGGTGACTACAAACGGGGTTTCCAGCCCAAATGCAGGAGCCCTACTTTCCTTCTTCCACCCTGGCCGAGAAGAGGACTCTATGTCACTGCATCGGATGGCCTCCCCAGCCCTGGTCTGGAGAGTCCAGGGCTTGGTGATCAGATCAGGAGGGGGACCCTGGGGACTGGTAGGTGTCAGGGAGACTCACTATGACAGGTGGCCCCAAACTTGGGACACTGGATTGGAATTGATGGGCATGATAGCATGAATTAAGATCACAGGCTCAGAACTGGTCCACCTGAATTCACATCCCAGATCTGTCACTTACTGACAGTGTGACTGGGAAAGCTCTGTGTGCTTTACCTTCTCATCTGTAAAATGAGTTTTGAGGATTCAGTGTGTAAAGTAGTATAATCAGTGCTACAATAGCTTAGATTTTTTAAAAGTTATTTTATTAATTTATTTATTTTTGGCTGCCCTGGGTCTTCATTGCTGCATACAGGCTTTCCTCTGGTTGCAGCGAGTGGGGATTACTCTCTAGTGGCAGTGTGCAGGCTTCTTACTGTGGTGGCTTAGTTTGATGTGAAGCACAGGCTCTAGAGCTCGGGCTTCAATAGTTGTGACGCATGGGCTCAGTAGTTGCTGCTCACGAGCTTAGTTGCCCTGGCACATGTGGAATCTTCCCAGACCGGGGATTGAACCCGTGTCCCCTTCACTGGCAGGCAGAGTCCCAACCACTGGGCCATCAGAGAAGTCCTTAGATTTTTTTTATGGCTTTAAAATAGGATCGTTGTTTCTTTGTTCATTTTTTATACGTCCACTGAGCGCCCACTCTGTGCCTAGACGCTGGGAACAGAGGGGTCAACAGGACAAAGATCCCTGGAGCTGACATCCTAGTAGAGGAGATGGATAAAAAATAAATTTAACTTAAATATACAATTTGGCAAATGGTGATAAATGCTATGGAGACAAATAAGGAGAGAAGAGAGAGGGGGAACAGATGTTGGGGAGAGGATGTGGCATTGTCCCATTAAATAAGGTGGCCAGGGAAGGGAACTTTTCAGCAAAGACCTGAAGGAGCTGAGGGAGGGAGTCTGGGGTGTTTCTGCGGTGTATCTGAGTACAAAGTCCTGAGGCAGGTGTGTGCCTGCCCCCTTGAAGTAATTTGTGGGATGCTGATGTGAAGTGAGCTGTGGAAAGTGCTCGGATTTGGGTCTTTCGGATGACAGAGAATGAGATGGTTGGATGGCATCACTGACTCCATGGACATGAGTTTGAGCAAGCTCCAGGAGTTGGTGATGGACAGGGAAGCCTGGCATGCAGCAGTCCATGGGGTCGCAAAGAGTCGGATAGGACTGAGCAACTGAACTGAACTGAGAGTCCCTTTGGCTGCACGTGGGGAATGGGCTTCAGGAACTGGGGAAGGGGATAAAGAGACTTGAACTGATAGATTCAAGTTTGCCCGGGCAAGGGGCAAACGCAGGAGTCCAGGGGCGATCCTATTTGAAACTTGGTGGGGGAAGGGTTTCTCTTAAGGACAGGGAGTGAGCGAAGGGATAGCGGTGGGAAACTGACCCTTGGCGTGCGGCCAGTGGTACAGCCCTTCGTGTCCCGCCAGGTTCTTCGTGAACTTCGAGGTGGGGCAGGGCCAAGGGGCAGACGTCGCCTTCCACTTCAATCCCCGCTTTGACGGCTGGGATAAGGTGGTCTTCAACTCGAAGCAGAAAGGCTCGTGGGGCAACGAGGAGAGGAAAATGAGCATGCCCTTCCGCAAGGGCGACGCCTTCGAGCTGCTGTTCATGGTCATGACGGACCACTTCAAGGTCAGAGCCGTGGGGGCGGGGCCGCCCCTCCCCTCCCTGGGGGCGGGGCCTCCCCGCCCCGCTCCTCCCTCCCTCCTTTTCTTCCTTCCTCTCTGCCTGCCTGCCTGCCTTTCTTCCCCTACTCCCTCCCACTCGCCGTTTCTTTCTTCTTTTTCCCTCTCTCCCTTTCCCCTTCCTCTCCCTTTTTTCTTTTCTTTTCCTTCTTTCCTGCCTATTAAACAATTCTCTCTTTTTCTTTTAATTTTTTTCTCATTTAAAAATTTTTAAATAAAAATTCTCTCATCTCTTTTTCTTATACCCATTCCTCCACCGTGGAGAGCCTTCTGACATGTTTCGCGTTTATCATCTTGCCCCTCTGTGTTCTTGCGAGATTCAGATTTGTGTTAGTCGGTTCAGTCGTATCCAACTCTTTGCCACCCCATGGACTGCAGCCCGCCAGGCTCCTCTGTCCCTGAAATTCTCCAGACAAGAATACTGGAGTGGGTTGCCCTTCTCCTCAGAGGATCTTCCTGACCCAGGCGTTGAACCCAGGTGTCCCACATTGCAGGCAGACTCTTTAACTTCTGAGCCACTAGGGAAGCCCAAACACACACAAAAGGAAGCACCGAATTCTGGGAAACCCTCCTCTCCTGGTCCAGGGCTGATAGCTGTCAACTCCAAGTCTGTCTGCTCCCATCTCTACCTGCCACTTCGCTTCCCCTATTATTTAACAGCAAATCCTAGATATCATATAATTTCATTCATAAATATTTTTGTTTTTAAAAACACAGGCAGGCTGCCACTGTCAGACCTAAAAAAATGTTCACTTCTTCCTTAGGGTCATCACACACCCAGTGATCCCGTCATCTCATGAATGCTGTAATGTTTGACGTTGTCTACATTTTGTTCGAATTAGCATCCGAAAAAAGGCCCACATATTGTGATTGATTACTATTATGGGAAATTTTTTTTAAGTATTTATTAAAGTGTGACCCAGGTACAGAAAACTGCATACACAGCTGACTTGTTGTTCACAAAGAGAACACACAGTGTAACCAGCTCCTAGATGGAGAAACAGAGCCCTCCTAGTCCCTTCAGCCCCAGGGGTGGCCTTGATCCTGATTGTGTGATCTGATCTGTTTCTGTGACTTTGTTTTCTTAAGTATGTATGTACCCATGCTATGTATTCCCCTCTACTTTCCTCACTGGTTGTGTGTGTGTGTGTGTGTGTGTGTAAGTGAGAGAGAGAGGCTCCCCGTGTTGATCTGTCTCACTTGGTCTGGCCCTTTTGATGGCTGTCTAGTACTCCCTGTGTCTACCCTCTGAGTTCTCTCCATCCCCTGCCTCTGGCTCCCCATAAATGACATGTGGTGGAGCCAGTGAACATCCGGCCCCGCCTGGCCTGTGAGGGAAGTCTCCTTCTACCTGGAGCTTATCTGCCCTCTTATGGGCACCAGATTTCTAACCTCATCACCAGAGGTTAACATCACTGCTTGAGTTCAGACACCTGCACCTGTTCAAGTCTGAGCTTTGCCATTCCCCAGCATGTGACTTTGAACTGGTCTCCCTACCACCTGGGGCCTCTGCTTTCCTGAAGAACAGAGACAGTGCCTGGTCCTGCCTCCAGGAGCTCTCAGGCCAGTCACCATATCGATGTCAGTGGGTCAAGCATTTGGCATGTAGGAAGCTCTCGGTCCTGGGGAGCTTAGCTCTGTACATAGAACCTTGATGGCTCAAAGTATTCTGAGATGTGCTAACCGTGCAAATCTGTGCACGAGATTTTCCACAGTGCCTTTGACTTGCCTTCCCAACAATCCCAGAGCGAGATCTCATTTTACAGATGGGAAAAACAAAGGCTCAGAGAAGCTAGTGACTTACCTGAGGTCACACAGCCAAGACATGTTAGGGCTAGACCTCAAACCCAATCATTTGGTGCCAAAACTAGGACTCTGATTCAATTCTCTCCTAGTCTCCATCCTCAGTCTGAATTCTCCCTGCTTATCCACCCACCAATCTGTGAGCTGACTTTTGACCTCACTTTGACCTTTGACCAGTGGACTTAAGATTCCTGACTCTGAGACTGTGTCAGCTCACCCTTAAGACTTTTGCCCCATGTCCAAAAGCTCCCTATTGCCTGCTTCCTGTTTCTACCTTCCCAAGGTCATGGGTGCCGACTCTGACCTTACCCCTGCCCGCCAGGTGGTGGTGAATGGGACTCCCTTCCACGAGTTCAAGCACCGGATCCCGCTGCAGATGGTCACCCACCTGCATGTGGATGGCGACCTGGTGCTTCAGTCAATCAACTTCATCGGAGGCCAGCCTCCCTCAAACCAGGTGTGTGGTGTCTCTCTCTCCTGTCTGCTTGTTTCCTTCCTTAATTCATGCCCATGTTTACTTATTTCCTGGGCACTCTCTCTGTGCCAGACCCACTGCTGGGCGATTCCATGGACCCAGTGGCAACCAAGACAATCTACTGGGAAGATGGCTCTGTCACCAGATGGTGGTGGCCACAGGTGGTCAGTGTCGGGGTGGGAAGTATGCAGGGGATTTGGAGAGTCTTTGTTTCTTTTTCTAAGATATTTGAACCATTTTATACACCATCATTTTGTTTTATTTATTTTTACTTATTTTTTGGCTGTACCACTTGGCTTACAAGATCCTTGTTCCCTGACCAGGGATTGAACCCTGGCCCTTGGTAGTGAAAGTGCAGAGTCCCAACCTCTGGACCATCAGGGAAATCCCTGAAGGGTCTTAAGGAAGGACTTTCTGAAGAAGAAATAGGTGTGTGAGCTGAGTCAGAAAGCACAGACCCAGTGACCAAGAAACCCACTCCCAGGTCCATAGTGAACAATTGGCCACCAAAACACAGGCACTAGAACCACCCCCCCCCCCCCCGACCCCCCGCCCCAGCAGCACAACTTGGAGCAGCTCAAACTCCATACCCCTGGCATGTGCTTTAGCTGAGGGCTCTCCCCTTCCCAACCTGTGAGTCCCCCAGTCCCTCCCAGGGGAAAGTACTCTGAGGATCATCAGCCCCATTCTACAGATGTGGGAACTGAGGCACGGAGAGCTTAAGTAACTTGCCCAAGGTCTTGGACCTTGTAATTGGCAGAGGCATAGATCAAACCACTCGCTCCTCTGCCTCCCCAGTGAGGAATGTCTTCATCCATAAGGTAACCTCGGGCCTATGGTAACCTTATTTTACTCTTTTTTTTTTTAACCTATGTGAGGACATTTATTATTTTTTTTTTAATTTTTTTAAATTTTTATTTTAACTTTAGTTTACTTTACATTACTGTATTGCTTTTGCCAAACATTAACATGAATTCACCACGAGTGTACAAGCGTTCCCAAACATGAATCCCTTCCCACCTCCCACCCCATACCATCTCTCTGGGTCCTCTCCTTGCACCAGTCCCAAGCATCCTGCATCCTGCATCCTGCATCCTGCATCGGATATCGACTGGCGATTCGTTTCTCACTTGATAGTATACATGTTTCAATGCCATTCTCCCATCTCATCCCACCCTCTCCCTCTCTCTCTCCCCCAGAGTCCAAAAGTTCACTCTATAGATCTGAGTCTCTTTTGTTGTCTCGCATACAGGGTCATCATCCCCATCTTTCTAAATTCCATATATATGCGTTAGTATACTATATTGGTGTTTTTCTTTCTGGCTTGCTTCACTCTGTATAATCGGCTCCAGTTCCATCCATCTCCTTAGAACTGATTCAAATGTATTCTTTTTAATGGCTGAGTAATACTCCATTGTGTATATGTACCACAGCTTTCTTATCCATTCATCTGCTGATGGACATCTAGGTTGTTTCCATGTTCTGGCTATTATAAACAGTGCTGCGATGAACATTGGGGTACATGTGTCTCTTTCTATTCTGGTTTCCTCGGTGTGTATGCCCAGCAGTGGGATTGCTGGGTCATAAGGCAATTCTATTTGCAATTTTTTAAGGAATCTCCACACTGTTCTCCATAGTGGCTGTACTAGTTTGCATTCCCACCAACCCAGTAACCTTATTTTACTCTTGTGCTCCATCAGTTTATTTTTATTACTTTTAAAATTTTTATTTATTTATTTTTGGCCTCACTGCCAAAAATGAGGGAATTCCCTCATCAATGTATCTTAAAAAAAAAAAAAAAGGGAATTCCCTGGTGGTCCAGGGATTACGACTCTGTTCTTTCACTCCTGAGCACTTGGGTTCAATCCCTAGTCAGGGAACTAAGATCCCACCAAATGCAGAATACAGGCAGGAGAAAAAAAAAAAAGATATTTTTAAAAACTGGCTTAACACGGAAGTCAAGGCAGAAAGGAGTTCATTAGAAACAGAAAGGGTGAAGAAAAATTGTCTAGACAAGGGAAAAGGTTTTCTGGGCACAAGAAGCCGCAGTTGAGAAGGTGAGGGCGAGTGAGAGAGAAACAGAGGCAGGGAGAGCCAGAGACTGTGAAAGAGAGAGTCTCACACAGCCTGAAACAGCCCAAGACAGACAGGGGGAGTCAGGAACTTGGCTGGTAAAAGCACCCTGGTGGCCTCAGGGTGGTCACGTAGAGTGAGGGGCAAATCATGGTTGGCAATGCGGTGAGCAGAGTATTGTGTGGGCTTGGGAGGTGTTCTGAGGGTGCTCACTTTATCGCGGGGCTCCTGGATTGAGGAACAAGGAGAGGAGTAGATAAGGATCCTGGGATAGCAGGAAGCCAGGACGGGGCAGGCACAAGAATAGAATTTATCAGCCTTGTCCTTAAGGGGTGGGGTGAGGTGCACTGAAGATCCCTAAACTTGATGAGTTCCTCGCCATGAATGAGCCACCTGGGTACACCCAGAGTTCCCATGGATAGTGGTGGTGGGCTGCCCCGGGGCAGGTGTCCTTGACACCTTCCAGGCTCTAGTTTGGGGCTCCCCTCATTGCCTCCTTCTCCTCTGTGCCCACAGATGCCCATGCCTGCTCAGGCGTACCCAGTAAGTACCTGCTGGTGGGTGATGGACTTCCCCTTGAGGTGGGGGTTCAGGGGCTGAGGAGGCCCGGGGGCCCCCAGCCTCTCACCACTCATGTCTTCCTTCTATCCATTAGAGTCCCGCACAGTACTATCAACAGCAAAGCCGACTGCCGGTAAGTGGGATGGTGCATGGCCGTTTGGGTGCTGGGTGGTAAGAGTTGGGGGGTGGTCAGATTGGATCCCCAGCTGTATTAATCCAGCACCTAGAGATAGGCCTGCATGTGGTAGCAGTTGTTGCTGTTTAGTCGCTCAGTCGTGTCTGAATGTTTGTGACCCCAGAGACTGTAGCCCACCAGGCTCCTCTGTCCATGGGATTCTCCAGGCAAGAATACTAGAGTGGGTTGCCATTTCCTTCTCCGGGCGAACTTCCCAACTCAGGGACTGAACCCACATCTCCTGCGTTGGCAGGTGGATTCTTTACCTCTGAGCCATCAGGGACGGCCCCTGTATGCCATAGATGTGCCCTAATTTTTGTCGAATATTACAGAATAGTATCTCCTCTTCTTCACTTCACAGACCATGGAGGGACCCCCAGCCTTCAACCCGGTAAGGTCTCTGGCGGGAGTTTAGGGTTCTGCGGTGGGCAGTTAGTGGGAAGACAGGAGTGGGAGCTCCTGAACCACTGGGAGCCCTGAGAAGGTCGGAAACAGAACGGGCAGAGCATATTTGGGACGGGAGGTGGGTGGGCAGAGGGTAGAATTGGTGGTTGGAGTCGGTGGGGCTTGGAGGTTTAGAGCGTTTCCCAGGATAAGTGAACGCTCCTCTCTGAAAATTCATCCCTGCCTCTGGCTTCTGGGGACCCAAGAGATGTTGGGGTGTTGTGTTTTCTTTCTACAGCCCGTGCCATTTAATAGGAGACTGCAAGGGGGGCTCATAGCTCGAAGAACCATCATTATCAAGGGCTACATACCCCCCACAGCCAAAAGGTACAGAGTCTAGACTGAGGTGCAAAATCTCCCGCCATCACCACTCAAACCTAGGAGTCTGAGCCCTCAACCCCCTCCTCCGTTGGAGACCCGGGCGTCCAGGCCCCAGTTCCCTCCTTCCTTGGGGAGCAAGATGCTCCCCCAGCCCCCCTCCCAAACCCCCATCTTACTCCTGCCTTCCTCTCTGCCCCCAGCTTTGTCATCAACTTCAAGGTGGGATCCTCTGGGGACGTGGCTCTGCACATTAACCCCCGCATGACCGAGGGCGCAGTGGTTCGGAACAGCTTTCTGAATGGCTCTTGGGGACGTGAGGAGAGGCAGGTCCCCTACAACCCGTTTGGTCCTGGACAGTTCTTTGATGTGAGTCTGGGGTCTCTTTCCCTGCTTCCCTCCGAAGCGTCTATCCTGGCCCTGGCCTCATGCCTGCCCTTCTCCCTGCAGCTGTCCGTTCGTTGTGGCGCAGATCGATTCAAGGTCTATGCCAACGGCCAGCACCTCTTCGACTTCTCCCATCGCCTCTCAGCCTTCCAGATGGTGGACTTGGTGGAGATCCACGGTGATGTCACCTTGTCCTACGTCCAGATCTGATCTATTCCTGGGGCCATAATCCTTGGGAACACAGAGGAAGATCCTGTAGGACCCTTTCTGAGCCCCTAATAAAATGTCTGAGGGTGTCTCATGAGTGTATGTGACTCCATTCACTTCCCTCACTGTCTCTTTCTTTTTGATTCAGTCATGGCCTGTCCATTCAGCCATCCAGCCATCTGGTCATCCATCTTCTCATCATAATAAATCTAGGCCTTTGAGTGTATCAACCCATTCACTCCTCACAATGCCAGTAGGTAGGAACTATTACTATCTTCCATGTGTAAATGATGAGGAAACAGGCAAAGAAAAATGAAGTTCACTGCCTAAGGTCACAGAGTCCATAAATGGGAGAACCAGGATTCAAATCAAGGTGGTCTGGCTCCCAAGGCTACTTGCTCAACCACTGTGTAGTCTTGTAGTGGGAATTCCTAATAACGTACTTTTATAGCCTTGAGAAATTTCACAGAAATAGCACCTGAAAAAACAGCATATATTAAGAAATTATGTTAATTATTATCTTTCATGTTTTTCTTGAGAATAATCACCTTGTTACACACCCCAAGGCCAGACCCAGAAGGGAGTATGACTGGGATCATGAAAGCATGGACCTTGAAACACCGGGTTGGCGCCAGGCATGAATGCTGCCTACGTACTTGCTAATTGTTCCCGAGACTAACCCAGAAGGGAATGGCCTGGGATAAACACAAGGAGATCTGGACTAAGTCATTGTAGTTCATTACCTTTAGAAGTACGTAATTAACATAACGTGTCTTGAGAAAGATAAGATCTGAGAAAGTCTTGTAGTCTGCAATTAGGAATAAAAGCTGGACTCAGAGTGGACTCTGCCCCTCAGTCCAATAGAGGCTGCAGTTCCCCTGACCCATTGCACCAGATTTCATGTTCTGTCTTCATTCTCGTCACATGCTCCTGGACTATTAGGGCAACATAACCTGTTGTCCCATCCACCACTATATCGATCTAACCAAAAGTCCATAAATCTATTCAACATCAAAATATCTGCTGTTGCTACTAAGTCACTTCAGTTGTGTCTGACTCTGTGCGACCCCATAGACGGCAGCCAACCAGGCTCCCCCGTCCCTTGGATTCTCCAGGAAAGAACACTGGAGTGGTTTGTCATTTCCTTCTCCAATGCATGAAAGTGAAAAGTGAAAGTGAAGTCGCTCAGTCATGTCCAACTCTTAGCAACCTCATGGACTGCAGCCTACCAGACTCCTCCGTCCATGGGATTTTCCAGGCAAGAGTACTGGAGTGGCGTGCCATTGCCTTCTCCGTCCAAATATCTAGCCACTCGCTAATCCATTTATCCACCTGTTCAGCCATCTTTTCACCCAACCCTTCATCCATCCACCCATCCAGTCATCTCTCCACCTATGTCTCTCATCATCCAGGAATATTTCTAAACAGTCAAGCAAGCATATGTTCATCCATCCACCTAAATATCCAACCATTCGTTCACTCATCAGTCAATCTTCCTCTTCATTTATCTATTCAGCTATCTGTTCATCCACTTATCATCCAATCCTTCACCCATCCATCTATTCAAGCATCTATTTACTCGTTTTTTAGTCCATATGTCTATCCATTCATCCATCCTTACATCCAAATTCATTCATCCATTCATCTCTTCACTCCTTCATTTGTCCATGCAATTCTCTGCCTTACAGCACATCCATCTATCCATCCACTTGTCCATTCACCTCTCCATCCAGCCATCCATTTATTTCTCCATTTATATCTATCCAGTCATCCATTCATCTCTTCATGATTCATTCCCAACTGTGTATGCACTCATTTATCTCTTCATATGTCCACTAACCATCTGCCATTTATTCAGACATCCCTTTATCATCACCTTTGCGTTGATTTAGTAATTCATTTGTTTATACTTTCATGCTTCCATTCATTCCCTCTTATTCTTTTACTCACTCACTTGCTTGTTCTCATATCCAGTTATTTGTCAGTGCCCACTCAGTTGCTCATTCAGTTTATTGTCTCATTCATTCACCTGGTCTAGTTCTCAAACAGTTCTACATCACAATCTCCTGGGGAGCTTTTAAAAAATATCGATATCTGATCCCAACCCAGACCATGATTAGATTAAACTATATAAAAATACCATTTTTGTAGGTTTACAGTTCAGTTCAGTTCAGTCGCTCAGTCGTGTCTGACTCTTTGTGACCCCATGAATCGCAACACTCCAGGCCTCCCTGTCCATCACCATCTCCCGGAGTTCACTCAGGCTCACGTCCATCAAGTCAGTGATGCCATCCAGCCATCTCATCCTCGGTCGTCCCCTTCTCCTCCTGCCCCTAATCCCTCCCAGCATCAGAGTCTTTTCCAATGAGTCAACTCTTCGCATGAGATGGCCAAAGTACTGGAGTTTCAGCTTTAGCATCATTCCTTCCAAAGAAATCCCAGGGTTGATCTCCTTCAGAATGGACTGGTTGGATCTCCTTGCAGTCCAAGGGACTCTCAAGAGTCTTCTCCAACACCACAGTTCAAAAGCATCAATTCTTCGGCGCTCAGCCTTCTTCACAGTCCAACTCTCACATCCATACATGACCACAGGAAAAAACCATAGAAGTGCTTAAATATCAATCATTCCATATGTTCCAGCCTGGTATATCAGTAGCAGGTTCCGGGCATCAATATGTTCATTTAGTTCTCCAGATGATTCTTTGGATTTGTCAGACTCTGATAAAAGATGTTCTGGGGGCCCTCAGACCCTGGATGGATGCTAGGAGGGGTCAGGAAGGGAGGAGGGATGACCTGGGCAACCTCCAGTCTGAGGCTTCTCCTTCTGGACTCTCTCTTGTCACACTGAACAGTGAACAGTCACTGCCCAGGAATGGCCATGGAGCTACACATCAGACATGCGCCTAGAGGGGCTTAGGGAGAGGGGCCCCAAAGAGCTGGGGAGGTCATCTCTGGTTTTGTATCACTGCTGCAAAATGTCTGAAGAAATAATGGCTGCAAACTTATTCAATTTTATGGAAGACATTAGATTCTAGATCCAAGAAGCTCAATGCACTGCAAGTAGGATAAATACAAAAAGATCCATACCTAGACCCAACATAGTCAAATTGCAGGAAGAAGGAAAAATGACAAGGACAGTTTTGAAAGCTGCAAGTGAAAAACAGCTCAACACAAACAGGGGAACAGCATGTGTTTACAGAAATAAGTAACTGTTCACAGAAACAATGGAGGCCAGAATGCAGTTGAATGACTTATTCAGAGTGCTAAAGAAAAGAAAACTGTCAATAATTCTACCTTCAACAAAACTACATTTTAAAACTGAAGGCAAGGGACTTCCTGGTGGTCCGGTGGTTAAGAATCCTCCTGCCAATGCAGAGGATGAGGGTTCAATCCCTGGTTGGGGAACTAAATTCTCACATGCCCCAGGGCAGCTAAGCCCACGGGCCACACGACAGAGCACTCTCTAACCCATTTGCCACAACTACAGGGAAGGCAGCATGCTGCAACACAGGGCCCTGCAGGTCACAGGAAGGTCCCGCATACCACATCCAAGACCCAACACAGCCAAAAATAACAAAATGGCTCAATAAATGTAAAAACCAAAACTGAAGGCAAAAGAAAGACACTCTCAGGTAGACAAAGATCAGTTCATTTTGAGCTGATCCACCCTGTTGGAAATGCTAAAGAAAGTCCTTCACTTTGAAAGAAAATGACATCAAATCTGCAGGAAGAAAGAAATGAAGAATCTTAGAAATTATAAATATGTGGATAAACATTTTAAAACATGAATGTTTTTCTTTGTTTTTTTTTTCTTTAAAAATGTGATTGTAAGAGTGGACATTATAACACTATGTTGTAGAGTGTATAACATATATGGATGTGATGTAACAAGAGTAGCACAAAATAGGGTGGGAAATGGAGATAGGTTGGAACAAGTCTGCTATATTTTACTGGAGTTCAATATGTATTAACCTGAAGTTGACTGTGATAATTTAGTGTAAATATTGTCATCCCTAGAGTGACCATTTAAGAACCAGCTTTCAAAATATATAGTGTTTTAAACAATCAATGGAGGAATTGAAATAGTATACTAAAAGTTGTTTAACACAGGAGAAGGTAGTGAAGGAGTCCGAGAGTGAAAAGAGACAGCAAATCGGCAGCCATAAGCCAACCATATCAATCATGACATCAAGTGTGAGTGAAATAAACATTCCACTCAAAAGTCAGAGATCGTCTGTGGTAGTTAGCTTCCAAAGTGGCCTCCAATGGTACCCACACCCTTGTGTGAACACCTCCCAAACGACCAGTGTGCTGTGCATGACTAGAAGAATATCGCAGAAGCAGCGGCACAAAATGGGTTTTGAGACGCTGCAGCTTCTGTCTTGGCTTGTTCTGCTGCTGACGTTTCTCTATCACTCCTCCCGGAGGAGTCAGGAACTGCTTGAACAGTCCTGGGTAAGTGTTCTTGTGGCAAGGGACTGAAACTCCTGCCAGCACTCACATGTGTGAGCCCTCTAGAAGCTCCTCCAATCCCAGTCAAGCCTTTAGAATAGGGCTTGCAAACTTTTTCTACAATGTTGTTGTTGTGTTGTTTAGTTACTAAGTCGTGTCCAACTCTTTGCCACGCCATGGACTGCAGCTGGCCAAGCTCCTCTGTTCACGGGATTTTCCAGGCAAGAACACTGGAGTGGGTTGCCATTTCCCTGTCTAGGAGATCTTCCCAACCCAGATTCAAACCGGAGTCTCCTGCACTGGCAGGCAGATTCTTTACTGCTAAGCTGCCAAGCCACATAGTAAACCCGTTAGGCGTTGTGGGTGACCTGAAAAATTCCTGAAATCCACTCGTGAAGCACAAAAGCAGCCAATAGGCAATACATAAGTGAAAGAGCATGACTATGTCCCAGTAAAACTATTTATGGACACTGAAATGTGTATGTCACATCATTTTCAGTGTTGTGAAATATTCTTTTTTTTTTTTTCACTTTTTCCCAGCTATTTTAAAGTGTGGAAATCATTCTTAGATTGTGAGTCTTCCAAATACAGGCATTGGGTGGATTTAATCCACTGCCATAGTTTGCCAAAACTTCTTTCGGATGATAGCAACTTCACTGATAGTCTGACTGTAGCTTCATGAAAACTCAGCACCACAACCACCTAGTTAAGCCACTCCTGGACTCCAAACTTCAGAAACAGTAAGACAATAAATATGCGTTATTTTATGATGTTAATGGGATAATCTGTTATGAAGCAATAGATAATAATACACTGTCAGCCTGAATAAGAAAGTCAGACCCAAGCATATGCTTATTTGTACTTTAGATCTAACTTTTTAGACATAAAAAAGTTGAAAGTAAAAGGATAAGAAAAATACCATGCTCACAGTAAGCATAAGAGAGGGAGGACAAAATTGATATCAGTGCAATAGATGTTAAAAAATTTTTACTAGAGACAAAGAAGAACATTTCATAATGATACAAGGGTCAATACCTCAAATATACACATCAAAGATACACATGTAGGGAACTGCCTAGAGCTCCAGTGGTTAGGACTTGGCGAGTTCACCGCAGCGGGGCAGGGATTCTATCCTTGGTCAGGGAACTAAGATCCTGCATCCCCAGAGGCATGGCAAAGACAAACCAAAAACCCCCAAACACATGTATATTGCTAAGTGACAAAACCAAGGTGAGTAGGTGGACAGCTCAATTTTATGCAGGGAGGGGCGGGAAAACTGCATATGCATGAGTTTAGGAGTTTAGAGAGGACTTCCTTGGTGGTCCAGTGGTTAAGAATCTGCCTGGTACTGCAGGGGACACTGGTTCCACCCCTGGTCTGGGAAGATTCCACGTGCCAAGGGACAACCGGGCTGGTGTGCCACAAATACTGAAGCCATGTGCCCCAGAGCCCATCGTCCACACGAGAAGCCGTCACAACTAGAGCAGCCCGAGCCCTGCAGCGAGCCAGCAGCCCCACTCACCACAACTAGAGAGCAGCAATGAAGACCCAGCACAGCCAAAAAGGAAACAGATAGTAAAATATTTATATATGTTAAAAAGTAAATAATAAAACATATTTTTTAAAAAAGAAGTGCAGAGTTTTAGAAAGCGACACAAGAAATGAACACATTGGTAACAGAAGTTTATTCTTATAAAGGAGGACTTTCATATGCATGTTTTATACATTTATATTTTTCTGTTTTGAAATGACAAACACAGAAAGTTGTAAGCACAGTACAAACTTTTTTTTTCCCCTATATGCATTTGAGTGTTAGTTGCCAATATGTTGCCTGATCGCCTTCAAATACTTTACTGGGTATTTCCACACAAACAAGAACATTCTCTTGCATGTCCACTGTAAGGCCACAGTGAAAATCAGGAAATCTACATGGATGGATGCTGCTGCTGCTAAGTTGCTTCAGTCGTGTCCGACTCTGTGCAACCCCATAGACGGCAGCCCGCCAGGCTCCCCCATCCCTGGGATTGTCCAGGCAAGAACACTGGAGGGGGTTGATGGATAACTATCATCTATTCTGAAGACCCCAACCACATTTACCATGGTGCCAGTGACTACTTTTCACTGCAAACTTGGAAATTTGTACCGTAAGTGTATGTGCGTACATGTGTGTTTAGTTGCT
This sequence comes from Redunca redunca, assembly GCA_006410935.1. NCBI lineage: Eukaryota > Metazoa > Chordata > Mammalia > Artiodactyla > Bovidae > Redunca > Redunca redunca. Next base: position 79,745 of record SJYQ01019935.1, read on the forward strand.
CAGTGGTGTCAGGCTCTTTGCGACCCCATGGACTGTAGCCCCCATGGACTGTAGCCTGCCAGGCTGCTCTGTCCATGGGGATTCTCCAGGCAAGAATACTGGAGTGGGTTGCCATTTCCTCCTCCAGGGTATCTTCCTGACCCAGGGATCAAGTCTGGGTATCTTGTGTTGCACGCAGATTCTTTACCATCTGAGCCACCAGATCTGTGTGTGTGTGTGTGTGTGTGTGTACATGTCTCTGGTAGCTCAGATGGTAAAGAATTCGCCTGCAAGGCGGGAGACCTGGATTCGATCCCTGGGTTGGGAAGATCCCCTAGAGGAGAGCATGGCAACCCACTCCAGTATTCTTGCCTGGAGAATCGCCATGGACAGAGAAGTCTGGCAGGCTGCAGTGCGTGGGGTCACAGAGTCTGACAGGACAGAGCGACTAAGCACAGCAGGTATATATCCTTGAACAGGCAAAAACAAAAACAAAAAAAATGAGCCCAGGGGACCAGGGGAATTCAGACTTTCCCGGGTCTTCCACCGGGGGAGAGGAGCCTTCATTCCACGATTCATCCAGAGACACACTCTCAAGAGCGGACCTGGGGTGGGGTGACTTCAGCCGAAGGATCTCAAGGGGCAGAAAAAATGGGTCCAGAAAAGGCTGAAGCCCCACGCGGCAGGGCTTGGTCTTCCCACCACCCTAGGGTCAGTCGGGAACCAGTCCCAGCTTGCTGAGCCTCTGTTCTTAAGCCGAGGTTCAGCAAGTTTTAAACTTCTGTAGCGGACATGGAATTTTCCAGGCAAGAACACTGGAGTGGGTTGCCATTTCCTACGCCAGGGGATTTTCCCAACCCAAGGATCAGAACCACGTCTCACATCTTCCATGGACACGGAAGCTGGGTGCATCCCGCCAGAGGCGCGGCCCCGGACTTTTCCAGACCCGGCCCAGCCCTTCGTGCGCGGCTGGCACGCTGCACCCTCCCGGTTCCATCCGCAGGTGACAGCCCCGGGAGCTGCGAGAGCCTCGCTGAGGGGGTTGGGGGTGATCGTGTGGCCCTGGCTACCCCCGCCCCCCACCAGAGCCCTTCAGTGGCGGCCCAGAGAACCCCTGAATCCAGATAATCCAACCTGGAGGTCGCGGGGTGGGAGCAGTGCGGGGAGACTGGGCGTCTGCAGGGACCCAGCTCCCCCTTTCCCGTAGAATCTCGGGTAAGACCGGGTTGGGGGTGGGACGCTCGCGGCCTTCGGGTGAGCCCAGGAGGACGAAGTGTGTGGACTCACTCCACATGAGAGACCCGCCCTTCGCGTCCCGCGTCTCCTCCGCGGGGAGGCTGGCGCTCCAGTGCGCTTCTGCCCCGAGGTACAAAGGGCGGGAGCCTGTCCCGACCCTACTGCCAGAAGTCTGGGAAGCAGGCGAAGTCCGATTTGCTTCCGAACCGCTCGTGAAGCCACCTGCAGCCGCCTGGAGGTGGGGGAAGCTGGGGAAAGACAAGAAGCTGGGGATCCGCTCGGGGACCCTGAGATTCACTCACCTGAGGTCCCCAAGGGACCTGATTGCAGACGAACCGACTGGGGGGTCTGTTACACCCCCGTAAGGGGGCGCCTAGGGAAGGCTTGTGTGTGTGTGTGTGTGTGTGTGTGTGTGTGCGCGCGCGCAATCGCTCGGTCGTGTCCGACTCTTTGCGACCCCAAGGACTATAGCCTGTCAGGCTTTTCTGTCCATGTGATTTCCCAGGCAAGAATACTGGAGTCGGTTGCCGTGTCCTCCTTTGGGGATCTTCCGACCCTGAGATTGAAACCGCGATTCCTGCATTGGCAGGCGGCTGGAGCCACCAGGGAAGCCAAGGGAGGGCTCAGAAAGGGAAAGTCGCTCAGTTGTGTCCGACTCTTTGCGACCCCATGGACTATATAGTCCATGGAATTCTCCAGGCCAGAATACTGGAGTGGGTAGCATTTCCCTCCTCCAGGGGATCTTCCCAACCCAGGGATCGAACCCAGGTCTCCCGCATTGCGGGTGGATTCTTTACCAGCTGAGCTGCAAGGGAAGCCCAAGAATACTGCAGTGGGTAGCCTATCCCTTCTCCAGTGGATCTTCCCGACCCAGAAATCGAACCCGGGTTTCCTGCATTGGAGGCGGATTCTTTACTGAGTTATCAGGGAAGCCGATAAGGGAGGGTCCCTCCAAACACCTGGCTGCTCCGCAAAGTGCAGCAGGAAGGCGAGTCAAAGCTCCACCCCCACCAGATCGCGACCCTCCCTAGGCTTCTAGGGACAGCACCTGNTGGTATTCAGAGTCTGCGATCACCGCCTGCAGGGGCAAGGGGACCCTGCTTAAGGTTCCCCTGGCAACTGCGGGGTTATTCCCGCCCGTACCCACGCGGCGTGACCTGGACACTCAGGGAACCCTGTCAGGCCCCAGGGTCCCTTTGGGGAAATGGCTACTGTTCACTGTAACCCCTTGTCCTGAGGATTAAATGAATTTATTGTTGACACCTGAGTACTTTTAAGGTTTAGCTGTGGATGTGGTCGCCACATTGCCGGGGTTCATTGCCTCCCTCGACGTGCAGATTGGAAGTGAAGACTGCCTGGGTGGTAGAGGATCTGCAGCGACCACACCCTGCACTTTCCCTGTCTCCCAATCCATCCATTCTCCTGCCCCAGAGCCGCTACCTCGGTCTCCAGTGGACAGTGCATAGAATCCAGGATGTCTACACCTTCCGGCTGGAAACCCACCTTTTGGGGACTTGGCTCTCCCTCTCTGGTCCTTGGCACTGCTACACGCCTGCTCTCTGACACTAGTGCGCTTGCGCCAGGGGAGATGAGGGATTGGGGAGGCCCTGCCCAGCCTTGGCCACACCTTTGCTCCCAACCTCTGCCAAGGGCCTTCCTGGCCTTGTCAAGGGAAGAGACGTGGGTGCTGGAGCCCGCCCTGTGGAAGAGACGCACCTTGAAGCCTTCTTCGGTGGCAATGAGGAGCACGTCGAAGGGCTGCCCTCGCTGGAAGGGAATGCCTGAGCCCCGCTCCTCTGCGCCCCAGGTGCCGCGCTCCAGGGTGTTGAAGACCACCGTGGACTCGTCCAGGCGGGGGTTGAAATGCAGGGCGGCATCACTGCCTGGTTCCTCACCGCACAGCAGGTTCACGTAGAACCTGGCAGGTGGTGAAAGACAGGGGCGTCCAATAGAGAATTAACCCTTTGCCAGAGCATATTTAGAGGGACCTGAGAGCCACACCAGGGGAAAAGGGGTGATGGACTGGAGGCCATGGAGCCCAGCTTCCAGGGCACCCGAAAACCAACTGGGGACCTGGACACACATCCACCTAGTCCAGGGCCTGGGTCCCCCTCATTTCCAGAGTCTGGGAGGACCAAGGAGTCACGATCCTGAAGACGAGGGTGCTCCTGGTTCCCAGAGGGCTGAGAACAAGACGAGGGACCCCAGTATTCCCAGGCACTGTAGATTCTCAGAGACCCTGAAGATTGGACCCAGGTAGTGGTAGGATTGATTCTTATGCCTTCCATACGCCCAGGACACCTCTGATTCACAGATGGTATTTCCAAAGTGGCTGTGGACTCAGACTGGAAGTCATATGATTGCCCTGGAATGCCCAGATTCTTAGAATGATGTAGGGACCCCACCTACACAGTCATGGGACAGATAAGTGAAGACATCAGATTCCCGAAGGGCAGAAATAGCCTGGGGATTCCAAGATCCTGGTGGGCAAAGTTGGCCTGGGGCTTTGTTCTCTGGGCTGTAAAAGTGGGGTTCACTGAGCCTAGAAACCTCCCACCCGTTACTGCTGAGGCTCGGGGGTCTCACCTGCCAGCCTTGTCGGGGACTAAACCACGAATTCTCAACACGGTGCCCACTCGGATGCCCTCGGGCAGCGAGGTCTTGTGGGGGACGTTCTGCAGCAGCCAGAGTGGATCAGGGAGGCAGAGGAGAGAGACAAGTGGGTCAGCTGTGGGCAGAACATGAGCAGGACCCAGAGCAGCAGAATCAGAGAGAAGAAAGGGCACAGAGACACGGGAAAGAGAGCCAGGGGCGCGGAGGAACACAGAGACTCAGCAGGAAGATACTCAGAGGGACAGAAAGATAGACAGTAAGGGGAACCAATGCGGGGAGGGGTGGGAGCATGGGGATGGATTGGGTGAACCCAGAAACCACAGCCCAGAACATCCTGGCACACCAGAACACCCACTTTCTCCTTGAAACAGGAGCCCTCAGCCAAGCCCCAGCCCCTCCCCTCTGCCAGTGCAGCCTTGGGTCCAAACCCCTCAAGCCCCCACACCGCGAGCACTCACAAAGCTCCCGGCCATGGCTGGAACAGCAGGGTGGCAGTGGCGGTGGGGGTATGGCTGCTGGGACCTTAAGTCAAAGCAGGGCGTGCCTGGCCCTGGTGACTCACCCTTTCCACACCCACCACCCACACCTGGCACAGACCCTGGCTCTGGGGCCATGCTGGCCCAGCACCCTCTTTCCAGGGCCTCTGCCATCCTGAGGATCCCCAGGTGTACAGTCCCTCCCCTTTGAGCTAATAGTGACAGGAACGGTTAACAGTAATAACCATAACAGCACGGCACGGAAGGCTTGTTGAGACAATCCCTCCAGCCCTACCTTCCTGCTGCCTGGTGGAGAGAGAAGACTCTCACATCCATTTCATCATGGAAAATCTGAGTCCTGAGAGGTGAAGCTGTGAGCTGAAACTCTGCACCTTCTCTCCCAGGGCTAAGGATGGGTCTCCCCTGAAATTCCAGTTGATGCTTCTGTAATAGAATAATAACCATGGCAACAGGATAATGATAGGAAAGGCAGCTAAGAGGGACAGGATATTCTGCCCAACGGTCAAAGCTGTATCCTTCGTGCCTAGTGCAGTGCCTGGCACACAGTAAGTGCTCAGGAAATGTGGATGAAAGAAAGAAGGAACGATAATGAGAAGTGCCACTGACAAAGCCTCGGGCTTGCCTAGCACGTGGGAGAGACCACCGATCTCTGACAGGCCACTGAGCATGGGGCCACTGATCGCCCTTATGTGACAGACAAGGAAACTGAGGCTCAGAAAAGAGAAGCAGTTTGCCCAAGAAACACAGCTAAGCAGAACCATGTAGCCTGTGTGTCTGGCTTTCTTCATCTCTGGAAGTTCCTCTCTGGATTATTCTGTCTCCAGGATGCCCTGGACTCCCTGTGTCTCTGTCTCCCCCTGTCTCTGACTCTCTCTCTCTCACGTGTGCCTGTCTGTTTCTCTTTTTTGAGCCTCTCTCCTTCCAGAATTGCTTCTTCTCTCCCACCTGGTGTTCAGGACTAGAGATGGGGGAGAGGGAAGAGGACCACCCAGACTCAGATTAAAGGGGATAAAAAAGTGGGAATCCCAGGTCCATTTCTGGTTCCCACAGCCCAAGACTCCAGGAAGGGAACACAGGTATGAAGGGTGGGGTGAGAAAGAGAATCCTGGAAAGGGTTTGAGGCTAGAGGCAGATGGGTCCCCCTAGGGTAAAGCAATTGGAGAATCATTCTCTATTGTCCAAAACTCTAAGAATAGCAGGACAATAAAGGGAGGAAGCAGGGCTCTGCTCAGACAAGTATTTCTGGTTCCCGAAGTCAGGAGACCTCCCCGATCACGTGTGCACAGAGAAGGGTCCTTGCAGGCCAATGGGGGAGCAATGTCAAGGAATGCTCTACCCAGAAGCCTTTGTGGTAGGATCCATCTTGACCAAGAGATGTGTGCGCACACATCAAAAGATCCTGAGATTACCAAATATGGATTGTGAACCAGGCAAATCAAAATGATTGGCTAAAGGAAAACTGGCAGAAATGCCCCATATAAGTGACTTAAAATACAATGCGGGCCCACTCAGGGACTTTCCCTCTGAGTCTGGCCATGGTCCTTTCGCACATGCAGTACTCTTCCTCTTAATAAACACTTTACTTGCTTCACTACTTCCATCCTTGTGGAAATTCTTTTCTGCAAAGTCGAAGGGCCAGGTCCCTTGTCCCTGACCACTGGTCTCATCGCTAGGATCTGGTGGTCTCACCGCCACAACTCAGCCTGTCTCTGGCTGGGAAGCCAAGCCCCGCTCCAAGCTGCTGCCGCCCGAGATCAGGTTCTGGAAGGCAGGGAACAGGAGAGGTGGGGAGCTGAGCAGAAACCCCTCCTAGCAGCTTAGCAGCCCACAACTCCGTGTCCCTCTCCCCACCCCACCCACCCTCCCAGTTGGTACCCTGCCCAGCAGAGGGAGAAGAGGCCTGGGGCCCAGCCGGGAATGGAGACTTTGGGTGGAGACAAGACAACTCAGAAGTTGTTCCACTGCCCTCAGCCTCTCAGGCCTGCCAGCCTCCCTCCAGCCCCATCACCGCACCGTTGGTACAGATGGGGGTGGGGGCGTGGCAAGCATCTCAGATAGGGAGGGTGGGCAGCTGCATTTGGGTGGGGGCTGCAGGCACCCCCATTTGGCAGAGAACAAAGTGGGCCTAGAGAGAGCCAGCCTTTCTCCAAGGCCTCATGGTCTGTGTGCCAAGGACACCCCACATCGTGATTTTAATTAGAATAGTAGGGTCTGAGGTGGTAACACCAGCATCTGTTCGGGTGGAGAGTTTCCCAGAATGATGGGTTCTGTTACTCTGATCCACAGTCGTGTCCCCTTTGCAGGCCTCCTTCCATACATTGCTATGTATCCCAGTGGCTCATCTTTGTTTTGATTTCTTCATTGTCTCTGGCTGTTTCTTCACATGCTGCCAACCTGTACGTCCAGACTTGTTTTTGATGTTTGGTCAGATATTTGCATTCAATCTGTTATCAGTTTGATTGCTGGTTCACTTCTCATAACTCAGATATAGGCACCCTGGATGCATTCTTAATCATTTATGTTATCTTCTGTCAGTTCTGGAATAATACACTTGGTAGCACTTTTTTTTTTTTTTCACTTCTAAATAAGCTGGGCTTCCCTGGTGGCTCAGGTGGTAAAGTCTCTGTCTGCAATATGGGAGGCCCGGGTTCGATCCCTGGGTTGGGAAGATCCCCTGGAGAAGGAAATGGCGATCCACTCCAGTGCTCTTGCCTGGAAAACCCCATGGACAGAGGAGCCTGGAAGGCTACAGTTCTACCAGGAGTCCAAAGCATCGGACACAACTGAGCAACTTCACGTCACTTCAAATAAGTGGTGAACGTGCTTATTTCCCGAGACTCTTTTTGTTTTCCCAAGCTGTATGTCACTTTCATAACTTATCCAGATTTTAACAGAATACTTCCCTGAGTCTTGACAATATACAGACCTGGGCAACCACCACCCCAATTAAGGTTTAATCAAGGCAGCTTGACCCCCTCCACCTGCCCCAGGACACAGTGTCATTCCTCAGCAGTTAGGAGCCAATGTGTTCATTTGCCATGAAAATAAAAGAAGGGTGCCCAGCAGACCACACATGCTGACTCTCCTCTCCTTCAAAAATAACTGGGGCAAAAAATAAATATTAATTGCACCCATGGTGGTTGTAGCAACTTGACAACCCCAGGCTCTGTCCATATCAGCTTCTTGATGACTTTAGGTCAGTTTTCATATTCAGTGAAGATAATTCAGGGGCTGCTTTGGTTTCGTAAATTAGTTTAACAATGAGGAAAGTGACACGTTTTCAAAATCTGATTAAAGCCCTTCCAGTCTGTCTAGTCAAGGCTATGGTTTTTCTTGTGGTCATGTATAGATGTGAGAGTTGAACTGTGAAGAAGGCTGAGCGCCGAAGAATTGATGCTTTTGAACTGTGGTGTTGGAGAAGACTCTTGAGAGTCCCTTGGACTGCAAGGAGATCCAACCAGTCCATTCTGAAGGAGATCAACCCTGGGATTTCTTTGGAAGGAATGATGCTAAAGCTGAAACTCCAGTACTTTGGCCATCTCATGCGAAGAGTTGACTCATTGGAAAAGACTCTGATGCTGGGAGGGATTAGGGGCAGGAGGAGAAGGGGACGACCGAGGATGAGATGGCTGGATGGCATCACTGACTTGATGGACGTGAGTCTGAGTGAACTCCGGGAGATGGTGATGCACAGGGAGGCCTGGCATGCTGCGATTCATGGGGTCACAAAGAGTTGGATACGACTGAGCGACTGAACTGAACTGAACTGAACTGAGCTGATGCTTGGCTTGCAGGATCTTATTCCACCACCAGAAACTGACCTCGGACCCTCGGGAGTGAAAGCACCGAGTCTTAACCACCGGACCCTCAGGGAATGCAGGGAATGCTCCCCAATCTGACTCTTCCTCAAGCAATTAACTCCATTGGATACCTTTTAGTTTTATTTATAAAGATAGTAAGTTGTACCAATGCAATCACTTGCTAAGGAGGAGAATTTTCGGTCATAGTTGGAGGGGAGGGGACTGAGGGGCGCTGCTCCCCTAGGGCTGGATCAGCTGGGGTTTCAAAAGGAACCCAGAGAAGAGTGCTCAGTAGAGGCTGACCCTCGGGATAGGAGTAAGGGGAGGAGCCCAACCCCACCTGGGAGGAGGTGTCCATGCAGGGCAAGGGGGCGGCCAGATGAGAGTAGGGGGAGGAAATGCCCTGTGGGTGTCATGGATGGAGGGAGGTACAGATTTGGACCAAAGAAATGCACCGTGATGCTGAACTGGAATTTGAGGTGTCCTTTTGAACTAATGATTTCGTGAGTTGGGGGGCTTTTTTGAAGAGGGTTCTTTCAATTTTTTAAAAAAATTCTGTTAAAATAGAAAACCATGGAATTTACCCCCTTTTTTTTTTGGCTGCTAGACTTGCAGGATCTTAGTTCCCCAACTAGGGACTGAACCGGCACCCCCTGCATTGGAAGATAAAGTTTTAACCAGGGAAGTCGCTTTCAACCATTTTTTTAAAGTTTATTTATTTTTAACTGAAGGATAATTGCTTTACAGTGTTGTGTTGGCTTCTACCGAGCATCACCATGAATCAGCCATAGGTTTACCCATGTCCCCTCCCACGTGAACATCCCTCCCACCTCCCTCCCCATCCCACTCCTCCAGGTTGTTACCAAGCCTCAGTCTGAGTTTCCTGAGTCATTCACGGTTTTTTAAATGTACAGTTTGGACTTTCCCTGGTGGTCTAGCAAATAAGACTCCACACTCCCAGTGCCTAGGAGGCAGGTTCTATCCCTGGTCGGGGGAACTAAGATCTCACACGCCAGGCGTGCAGGGGTGGAAGAATACAAATTTAAAAAAATAAATGTACAGTTCAGCGGCACTGATGGTAGAGAATCCCCCCACCAATGCAGGAGATGCAAGAGACATGGGTTCCACCCCCGGGTGGGGAAGATCTCCTGGAGTAGAAAGTAGTAAACCACTCCTGTATTCTTGCCTGGAAAATCCCATGGACAGAGGAACCTGGTGGGCTATAGTCCATGAGGCTACGAAGATTCAGACACGACTGAACACACACACACACACACACACACACACACACACACACACACACAAGCATATTCACATTGAATATCCCCAGACGAGGACTTGGAGAGCAATGGAGACGAGAAGAACCTCCCTGGAGGTGGAGCCAGAGCCAGCCTTTGGTCTTCGTGTCCAGTGGGCTTGATCTATGCCATGGGCCAGTGTCTGCTGCAAGTTTCCACGCTCCCCTGTTTTTGAATAAGAAGCCTCTCCCACCGTAGTGTATTGGGTGTCTGGGCCCAGACTCAGGTGGGCTTGACAAAGAGGAATATATCTTCCACCAAAATCCTGGACTCTGTGTTGGACACGGAGCTTAAACTTGTCTGCCCTGGACAGGGAGGTGAATGGTCTGGGTAGGAGAAGAACAGTACATGTGAATCTGCACCTGTTGACCATCCACTATTTATTATCTTTCGTTCTTTCTTTCTTCCTTACTTCCTCCCTCCTTTCCTTATTTATTTCTTTCTATTTTTTGGCCGAACTGCACAGTCTCCACATTCAAAGCTCCGAGTCTTAATCACTGGACCGCCAGGCAATTCCTATCACTTTCTTTCTTAGTCAAAGACTCTTGACTCAATCCAGGATGGTGGTGTGGCTGTTGAATTTCCCAGGGTTCTAGTTACTTTGGTTGTGAAGCTGATTGCCCCAAAGCCTTCAGATGACCATTGCGGGTGGGGCTCATGGCTGCTGTAGGTCAAGAGTTTCGATGGGGCACATGGGAATGGCTTGTCTTAGTCCATGACGTCTGGGCAACCTCTAGTGCTAGAGGCTGGGATCATCTGGGCCACCTGCACTTACCCTCCCTAGGAAGCCTGAGCATCCTCAGAGAAGCCAGACCACCTCCACGGCAGCCCAGGGCTCCAAAAGCTAGTATCCCTTCAGCTAACCTGGTGAAACCTGCCTCTTTGTTTCTTTTTAAAGAAAAATTTAAAAAATTTTAATTTTTTTAACATTTACATGATTTGCATGGATATTAATATGACAAGTGCCAATTGCTACTTTATTTATTTATGTATTTTTATCGGAATTTAGTTGCTTTAAAATGTTGTCTTAGTGTCTGCTATACAGCATAGTGAATCAGCTATATGTTTACAGATAGCCCCTCGTTTTTGGATTTCCTTCCCCTTTAGATCGCCACAGAGCACTGAGTAGAGTTCCCTGAGCTACCCAGCAGGTTTTCATTAGTAATCTGTTTTATACATAGTATCAATAGTGTATACATGCCAGTCCCAATCTCTCAATTCATTCCACCCTCCCTTTGCCCACTTGGTGTCCATACCTTTCTTCTCTACATCCGTGTGTCTCTATTTCTGCTTTGCAAATAGGTTCATCTGTACCGTTTTTCTAGATTCCTCGTCTATGTGCTAATGTATGATGTTTATTATTCTCTTTCTTACTTCACTTTGTATATCACTCCCTAGGTCCTTGCCTGGAGAATCCCATGGATGGAGAAGCCTGGTGGGCTGCAGTCCGTGGGGTCGCTTAGAGTCGGATACAACTGAGCAACTTGACTTTCACTTTTCACTTTCATGCATTGGAGAAGGAAATGGCAACCCACTCCAGTGTTCTTGCCTGGAGAATCCCAGGGACGGCAGAGCCTGGTGGGCTGCCGTCTATGGGGTCGCACAGAGTCGGACACGACTGAAGCGACTTAGCAGCAGCAGCAGCAGGTCCATCCATTATTTATAATAGATTATAAATAAATAATCTATTTATTGCTACTTCTGGATTTTCTGTAGGGACATTATATATTGACTCCCACTCAGGTGCCACAGGTGACACTGGTTTAATCCCTGGGTTGAGAAGATCCCCTGGAGGAGGAAATGGCAACCCACTCCAGTATTCTTGCCTGGGAAATCCCACGAACAGAGAAGCCCGGTGGGCTTCAGTCCATGGGCTCGATAAGAGTCGGACACCACTAAAGCGACTGAACGGGCACACACAAAGAGGAAGAGGCTGTAGCTCTCTCTCCCCTCCTCGCCTCCTCCCTACTGCTGAGTTCATGTGCCCTCTTACCATTTACCAGCAGACTTATAAAGTTAGTGGCTAGAGCAGTGTTCAGTGTTCGCATTCATGTGAGTCTGTTGGCACAATTCTCCAGCCAGCCATGTCGTGTATCTGTGAAGGTTCTCCTCTGTGTATAACTTTATGTTCTCCCCGGAATTACCGATCATCTTGTTTTGCATTTATTTAGCTTTCTGTGTGTGTGCGTGTGTGCTCAGTTGTGTCTGACTCTGCGACCCATGGACTGTAGCCCATATCAGGCTTCTCTGTCCATGGAGTTTTCCAGGCAAGAATACTGGAGTGGGTTGCCATTTCCTCCTCCAGGGGATCTTCCTGACCCGGGGATCGAACCCATGTCTCCTGCATCTCCTTCACTGCAGGCGAATTCTTTACCTCTGAACCACAGGGGAAGCCTTCAGTACTTTCAGATGCACCCCATTTTCCATCAGTTTCACTTTCTTGGAGACTTTGCCCGAAACTTTCGTTTACTCCAGTCCTCTATTTCCTCCTCGGTGGAAAGGTGGTTGAAGCTCCCAGGTAGCTGTCTGTGCAGAGCTGTCACTTCTCAGCCGCACATTTTCAGTCCTGGAGAAGCACCTGGTGCCGTGGATTCCTGGGCTGGGCTGTTCCGCAGTTCTGAATTAATGAGTTTCTTCTCTACTTTTTCATCTCCAGCCTAGGATTCAGTTTCTGGGGTCTACTAAGTTACCATATTCAGTACCTAACTTTGTCTTCTCTCTCCTTTTCTTTGTCCCTGAGGGCTTACACCTTTAAAAAATCCTTTAGGGACTTCCATGGTGCTCCAGTGGCTAAGACCCTGTGCTCCCAACGCAGGTGTTCCTGGTTCAATCCCTGGTCAGGGAACTAGATCCTATGTACTGCAATTAAGACCCACCACAGCCAAATTAATTAATGAAAATATTTTCTAAAAATCCTTTAAAACATAATGGTTTAGGGCCAGAAGTCTGAGATCATTTTTTTTGGCTCGGCATCTCCTGACTATGTGAACTGAAGACAGTTGCTTTTCTCTTTATGTTGGTAAATCAGGGGTAACAGTGGTCCCTACTGCAGAGATAAGATGAAAGTGAAACTAAACGGTGAATGTCGATAAAGTGCCTAGAGCTGTGTGACACACACCGGGATATGCCGTTTGCACTGGAGTGGCTACTGCTAGTGGGTTTCAGGAAGGAAGTCACATTATACTCTATTGCTGGTTAGCACGTCACTCCAACCTAGAAGCTTAAAATAACCATTTCCTTTTGCTCACAGATCCTGTGAGTGAGGAATTCAAACAGGGTATAGTCGGGACAGCTTGTTTCTGTTTCTCAATGTTGGGGGCCTTAGCTGGGAAGACTCAGTGGTTGGGGTTGATGTGAAAGCTTGGGGCTGGATCATCTGGAGGCTTATTCACTCAAAAGTCCATCTGTTAGTCAATGCTGGCGGTTGACTGGGATCCCAGCTGCATGGACCGGTGGATGTGAACAATTTCTGGATGGCTTGTGCTTCCTCATAATATGGCTGCTGACATAGCAGCTCAGGGTTCCAAAAGGACCATCCCAGGTCACAGGATGGCAACCTTTCCTGACACAGTCTCACTTCTGCTGTACTCCATGGGTTACAGATGAGTCAGAAGCCCACCCTGACCCAAGCAGAGGTGCTGTAGGATACCCATCCCCCCTCCGTGGGAAAACCGGCAAAGTTGTATATCATAGAAAAGCCTGTGGGACATGAGATAGTCTTGTGGCCATCTTTGGAAACTACAATTCATCACGTTTCTCCAACTTTTATATATCTATGTAACTTTTTATTTATTTTTGGCTGTGCTGGGTCTTGGTTGCTGCGAGGGCTTTCTCCAGTTGCAGTGGAGTGCGTGGTCTTCTCATTGCGGTAGCTTCTCTTGTTGCAGAGCGTGGGCTCTAGGGTATGTGGACTTGGCAGTTTTGGCTCCAAGGCTCTAGAGCACAGGCTCAATAGTTGTGGTGTACAGGCTTAGTTGCCCTGTAGCATATGCCATCATCCAAGACCAGGGATAGAACCCATGTCTCCTGCATTGGCAGGTGGATTCTTTACCACTGAGCCACCAGGGAAGCCCTCCTTTAAATATTTATTTATTTGGCTGCATCAGGTCTTAGCTGCCCTGTGGCATGTGGGATCTTAGTTACCCAAGCAGGGATCAGACCTGGTTTCCCTGCAATGGGAGCATGGAGTCTTAGCTACTGGGACACCAGGGAAAGGGAAATCCCCCTTTCCTAGTTTTCTTGCCTACCAGGGCCACAATGCTTGTAGATATTCAAATGACAGCAGATTATGATCTGCACATCTCTTGTCTTGCCTGACTTCGTGATCAGACTTTTGTAATGCACTTTGTTATTGTCAGAACGTCCCTGGTGGCTCAGATGGTAGAGAATTTGCCTACAGTATGGAGATACGGGTTTGATCCCTGGGTCAGGAAGGAAGATCTGGAGAAGGGAATGGCTATCCCCTCCAGTTACCCCTGACCTGGAATTGAACTGAGGCTCCAGCAGTGAAAGTCCAGCAGAGTCTGAACCACTGGGATACCAGGGAATTCCCAATATATCAGTTTTTGTGTGGATATATGTTACCGTCTTTCTTGGGTATATACCAAGAAAGGAACAACAACCAAGGAATGGGGTTGTTGGTCACTGGGTAAGTTCACATTTAATCCTTGGGGAGCTACTGGAGTGTTTTCTATAGCTGCACTATTTTACATTCCCACCAGCAAATTAAGAGGGTTCCAGTTTCTCCATATCCTTCTTTAAGAAATATTTACTTATTTATTCGGCTGTGTAAAGTCTTAGTTGCGGCATGCAGGATCCAGTTCCCTAACCAGGCATCGATCGGGATCAAACCCAGACCCCTTGCATTGGGAGCTCAGAGTCTTAGCCACTGGCCCATCAGGGAAATCCCTTTCTCCATGTCCTTACCTGTACTTGTTGTTATCTATCTTTTTTATTGTTGCCATCCTAGTGGGCTAAAATGATTCTTTTGTAAGATGTTAACTTTGATGTATTAAGTATGTGTAAAGTTTTAAATAACTTTAGCATATTAAAATACCTAAGAATAGCCTTGTGATTCCAACTTAAAGTATATAATTGAGTTATGGTTTATACTTGTGAATTTTACTTAACAATATGATTTCTAAAAACAGTGCTGGGACATTTAAAAGGACTACAGATGACTTAAGATTCATTATCTTTTTTCTTCTTTTTTTTTTAAATTGAAGAATAGTTGATTTATAATGTTATGTTAGTTTCAGGTCTACAGCAAAGTGATTCAGTGATAAATATCAGTTCAGTTCAGTTCTGTTCAGTTCAGTTGCTCAGTCGTGTCTGACTCTTCACAACCCCATGAGCCGCAGCACGCCAGGCCTCCCTGTCCATCACCAACTCCCGGAGTTCACTCAGATTCATGTCCATCGAGTCAGTGATGCCATCCAGCCATCTCATCCTCGGTCGTCCCCTTCTCCTCCTGCCCCTAATCCCTCCCAGCATCAAAGTCTTTTCCAATGAGTCAACACTTTGCATGAGGTGGCCAGAGTACTGGAGTTTCAGCTTTGGCATCATTCCTTCCAAAGAAATCCCAGGGCTGAGCTCCTCCAGAATGGACTGGTTGGATCTCCTTGCAGTCCAAGGGACTCTCAAGAGTCTTCTCCAACACCACAGTTCAAAAGCTCCAATTCTTCGGCGCTCAGCTCTCTTCACGGTTCAACTCTCACATCCATACATGACCAGTGGAAAAACCATAGCCTTGACTAGATGGACCTTAGTCAGCAAAGCAATGTCTCTGCTTTTGAATATGCTATCTAGGTTGGTCATAACTTTTCTTCCAAGGAGTAAGCGTCTTTCAATTTCATGGCTGCAGTCACCATCTGCAGTGACTTTGGAGCCCAGAAAAATAAAGTCTGACACTGTTTCCACTGTTTCCCCATCTATTTCCCATGAGGTGATGGGACTGGATGCCACGATCTTCATTTTCTGAAAGTTGAGCTTTAAGCCAACTTTTTCACTCTCCTCTTTCACTTTCAACAAGAGGCTTTTTAGTTCCTCTTCACTTTCTGCCATAAGGCTGAGTGAGTGACGTCGCTCAGTCGTGTCCGACTCCTTGCGACCCCAGGGACTATAGCCTACCAGGCTCCTCTGTCCATGGGATTTTCCAGGCAATAGTACTGGAGTGGATTGCCATTTCCTTCTCCAGGGGATCTTCCCGACCCAGGGATCGAACCCAGGTCTCCCACATTATAGACAGACGCTTTACTGTCTGAGCCACCAGGGAAGTCTTAAGCCATAAGGGTAGTGTCATCTGTATAGGTGTGTATCTATATGAATATATAGGGCTTCCCTGGTGGCTGAGGTGGTAATGAATCCACCTGCAATGCAGGAGACCTGAGTTCGATCCCTGGGTCAGGAAGATCCGCTAGAGAAGGGAAGGGCTACCCACTCCAGTATTCTTGCCTGGAGAATTCCAGGGACAGAGGAGCCTGGCGAGCTACAGTCCATGGGGTCGTAAAAGAATCAGACATGGCAGAGCGAGTAACACTTTCACTTCGCTTTCATGAATATGTATATACATGAATTCTTTCTCAGATTCTTTTTCATTAGAGTTCATTACATGGTATTGAACACAGTTCCCTGTGCTATACAGTAGGTCCTTGTTCACCTATTTTTAAAAGTAATTTTATTCACTTATTTGGCTGTGCTGAGTCTTCATTGCCACAAGAGGGTTTTTCTCTGATTGTGCCGAGCGGGGGCTACTCTGTAGCTGTGGTGCTCAGACTTCTCACTGCGGTGGCTTCTCCTGTTGCAGAACACGGGCTGCAGGGCGCACAGGCTTACTAGCTGCAGCACGCAGGCTCCAGGGCTCGGGCTCAGTAGTTGTGGGAAATGGGCTTAGTTGCCCCTCGGCGTGTGGACTCTTCCCAAACCAGGGATGGAACCTGTGCTCCCTCCATCGGCAGGCGGATTCCTTCCCATTGGACCACTAGGGAAGCCTTGTTTACCTATCTTATATGTAGTAGGGTGTATCTGTTAACCCCAAACTCCTAACTCATCCCTCTCTCTCCCTTTCCCTTTGGTAACTATAAACTGGCTTTCTATGTCTGTGAAGACTCCCTATATTTTGATTTCGCTCAAACATTTGGAAACAATTGCAAACTTACAGATTAGTTGCAAATACAGGACTATGTAAGTCAGTTGCCAATAGACAGCCCCTCCACCCTTGAATACGCTAACGAGTGTGTGTGAGGGGTAAATAAGGACACTCACTGACACCCACCAACATCAGGGAGTCACCCTAGAGCCCCTACTGCCACCTGACCTTCAGACCCCATCCCAGTTCTGCCTGTGGTGCCACCGAGTAGCTGGTAGCAGAGGACCCAGTTCAGAAGCTGGCACTGATTTGGTTGTCACATCTTAGATTCTGTCCCCTTCAGTCTGGAACAGTTCCTCAGTCTTTCTTTGTCTTTCAAGACCTTGACGTGTTAGAAGGTTACAGGTTGATGTTTCCTTGTCCTTAGATTTTCTGGGGCAGGAGCGTCACTGTGTGCACCTATGAAGCTGCTCTCAACCTCCAGGTACCCTGTTGCTAGTGATGCGGACTCTGAGCATGTGATTCGCAGGACCTGCCAGGTGTCTCCACCATCAAGTTACCCTGTGGTCTTTGGTCAGTACTAAACAGTTTGTGGGGAAGCACTTAGAACTTAGTGCAAACATTCTTCGTTCCATTGTTTCTCATTTTTGTCCTTTCCTTATGCACGTCTGCTACAGACTGAATGTTTATGTTCCTCCCCCTAAATCCCCATGTTGAAACCTAATCCCCAATGCCATGGTATTTGGAAGTGGAGCCTTTAGGAGGAAATAAAGGGCTTCCCTGGTAGCTCAGACAGTAAAAAATCTGCCTGCAAGAAAAGACCCAGGTTCAGTACCTGGATCCTGAAGATCCCCTGGAAGAGGGTATGGCAACCCACCCAAGTATTCTTGCCAGGAGAATCCCATGGACAGGGGAGCCTGGCAGGCTACAGTCTATGGGGTCACAAAGAGTCAGATACGACTGAACAACTAATACACACAGGTTATGAGACAGAGGCCTTATGAGTGGGAGTCTCTCATGAAGGGACCCAGAGATTCATCCCTGATGGTCCAGTCGTTAAGACTCCATGCTCCCCATGCAGAGGGCCCAGCTTTGATCCACATACCACAACTAAAGATTGTGCATGCCATGATGAAGACCAAAGATCCCGTGTGCCGAAACTAAGATCCGGCACAGCCAAATCAATATAAATCTTAAAAAAAAAAAATCCCCCTGCCAATGCAGGGGACCCAGGGTCAATCCCTGGTCTGGGAAGATCCCACACGCTGGGAAGCGACTAAGCTCTCGAGCTGCAATGACTGTGCTCCACAAAAAGAGAAGCCACGGCAATGAGAGGCCCACGCACTGCAACTGGAGAGCAGCCCCGCTCAACACAGCTAGAGAAAACCCGAGTGTAGCCACGAAGACCCAGCACGGCCAAAAATAAATAAATAAAAATTTAAAAAGAAGTAAAGGGACCTAGAGAGTGCCTTGACCCTCTAGGCATGGGGTGAGAACGAGGAATCAGGCTCTCAGTAATGATAATGGCACCTTGGTCTTGGACTTCTCAGCCGCCAGAACCACGAGAAATAAATTTCTGTTGTTCGTAAGCCATCTGGGCGATGATATTCTGGGGCTGTCACGGTGGCCCTAACAGAATAAGACAACATCAGCATGGGCTCACGGCTTCCTAGTCTAGTCGTGGTGTTATCACTCAGGAATCTCAGGGTCCCAGCTTCAGTCTGTGGGAGTCCTTCAAGTGATTCAAGTGAGTTCAGACACCTGTCCCAGATGCCCCATCCTTTTGTAAGCACTTCCTCCTTCTCTGACACAATCAGTCGTTCCCAGCACATCTTGTATGCTCCCTGTCTGAGCCTGGGAAGCAGTCATTTCTACAGTAGTTCCTTCAGTACAGAAAGATATGGTCCTTAGGAACCAAGATCTGGGTGCCACTGTGTGAAAAGTGAAAGTGTTAGTTGCTCAGTCGTGTCTGACTCTTTGTGACCCCGTGGACGGTAGCCTGCCAGGCTCCTTTGTCCATGGGATGCTCCAGCAAGAATACTGGGGTGGGTAGCACTCCCTTCTCCAGGGTATCTTCCCCACCCAGGGATCAAACTCAGATCTACATTAGAGGCAGATTCTTTACCATGGGAGCCACCAGGGAAGCCTGAGGGCAAGTGTGCTCACTGCCATTCAGAAGTCTCTGCTCCCAGGCCCTCTGGGGGGACCAGGTGGGAATACAGGAAAACAAGTGTATGTCTACATATGGTAGGGTAGGCAAAGTTTTGCCTTTATCTTCCTTTTTTTTGTCTTTCGGCAAGGCCTGAGAATTAAACTGACATACCAAATCGACACAGAAGAAATGAATACACATTTAAATGTTTTACATGATCCTGGAGCCCACATAAGGAAATAAACACAAAGCAGCAGCTACACCTACCAGTTAAGAACAATGAAAGGAATTGTGGAAAAGTAACTAAACTAATACATGGGGAGGCTAAAGGAAGATAGGAATCTTTTTTTTTTTTTGGCTGCAATGGTCGTGTATGATCTTAGTTCCCCCAAAGTATGAGTGCAGAGTCTTAACCACTGGATTACCAGGGAAGTCCCAGACAAGAATTATTTTAACAAGGTCTCACCTTGCTGATAAAATTGTTACTTTCTTAAGGTACAAGTAGAGCGTCTTTCACTTGGCAGTTTTTATCTCCTGTTTTCAGGAGAAGAGTGGAGATTAGAATGACCTTCCTGTATTTGCTTTTTTTCAAGTGCTGAAAGCTCAAAATAATCCTTATACCAAAGGGCATATTTTGGGTGACATATTTGTCACCTCTCAACACACACAGGTCTTTACAACTGACTTTCTCTTTTATGTGCATATAATGCTCATCGATCACAGAGGGCAAGTATGACTCCACTTATACAAGGTACCCAGAGCAGCCAGACTCACAGAGACAGGAAGTAGAATGGTGGTGGTCAGGGGCTGGGAATAGAGGAAGAGAAGGTGAGTGTTTAGTGGGTACAAGTTTCAGTTGGGGAAGGTGAAACAGTGCTGGAGATGTTGGTGGTAAGGGTTGCACAACATGGGAATGTACTTAAGGCCACTGAACTGTACATTTAAAAAATGGTTAGAATGGGGCACTTTCCTGGTGGGCCAGTGGTTGAGAACCCGCTTTCCAGTGCAGGGGACACGGGATCGATCCCTGGTCAGGGAACTAGGATCCCACACGCAGCAGGGCAACTAAGCCACAACTAACATGTGACTCAGGCAAGTAAATACATAAATTTTTTAAAATAAATAAAAAAGAAAAGTCCAATTTGGTGGCATTTCCTCGTGGTCCAGTGGTTAGGATTCAGAGCTTTCCCTGTCGAGGGCCCAGGGCAATTCCCAGTCCAGGAATAAGATCCTGCAAGCCCAGTGGGTTAAGTCCCATCTCCTGGGACATCTTCACTGAATATGAAAACCAACCCAAAGTCACCAAGAAGCTGACATTGACAGAGCCTGGGATTTTCAATTCCTGGAACCGCTGTGGGGGCACTTAGTATTACTTCTCGCCCCAGTTGTTTCTTTTTATTTTTTCTGATCTGGGTCTTCACTGCCGCGTGCTGGCTTTCTCTAGTTGCGCTGCACGGGCTTCTCTTGTTGCAGAGTATGGGGTCTAGAGCTCTTGGTAGTGGTAGCAGACATATCCCCAGTTGTTTCTTTTTATGTATTTTATCTTTTGGCCGTGGTGGGTCTTCACTGCTGCACCCAGGCTTTCTCTATTTGCAGAGACTGCAGGCTACGCACTAGCTGTGGTGGCCAGCTTCTCACTGCCGTGGCTTCTCTTTTATGGAGGACGGGCTCTAGGCACACAGGCTTCAGTAGTTGAAGCACGAGGGCCCTAGAGCGTGGGCTCAGTAGCTGTGGCCCACGGATTAGTTGCTCCAGGGTATGGGGGCTCTTCCCAGCCCAGGGATCAAACCAGGGTCCCTTTCATTGCAAGGCAGATTCTTAACCAACCACTGGACCACCAGGGAAGCCCTCCCCCAGTTATTTCTGCAGGAGGTGATTCTGGAAGGTGGAAGGAGAGACACACACAACCTGCTTCTTTTTATTTTCATGGCACGTGAACATGTTGGCTCAATACTAAGAAATGACAGTGTGTCCTGAGGTAGGGGGTGGTGGGCAGGCTTTTTCAGGAGATAAACCTTGATTGGGGTGGGGGTTGCCCAGGTCTGTATATCATTAAGACTCATGGAAGTATTCTGTTGAAACCTGGGTGATCTGATTTATGAGTGTGGCATATAGCTTGGGAAAACAAAAAGAGTATTGGGAAATAACTATAGTCACCACTTATTTAGAAGTTAAAAAAAAAAAAAGATACCACGTATATTATTTCCAAACTGATAGAAGATAATCAACACAGATGAATAAGAATGCATTCTTCATCTGAGTTATGAGAAATGAACCAGCAATCAAACTGATAACGGATCGAATGCCTCATTTGACCAAACATCAAAAACAAGCCTGGACGTGCAGGTCGGCATCATGTGGAGAAATATCCAGAGACAATGAAGAAATCAGGAAAAGATAAACTGCTAGGATACACAGAAATATACAGAATGACATATACAAAAGGCACACAATTACTGATCAGAATAAGAGAACCCATCATTCTGGGAAACTCTCCATCCAAACAGACGTCGATGTCATCACCTCAAACCCCGCAGTCCTCTCCAGATTTCAAAATGCTTTTATTTATTTTATTTTGGGTGTGCTGGGTCTTTGCTGCGGTGTGTAGGCTTCTCTAACTTCAGTGTCCCAGCTGAGCTGCCACGTCTGGGATCTTAGTTCACTGACCAGGGGTCAAACGCAGGCCTTCTGCATTGGAAGTGCAGAATCTTAGCCATTGGATCAACCAGGGGAGTCCTTGTCCTCTCTATTTAAAATCTCCATGAGGTATGTGTCCTTGGCACACAGATCAGCTCCAGCCCCTGGCCCCGTCCTCTCCATGAGGCCTTGGGGAGAGGCTGGCCCTCTCCAAGCCCACTTTCTCTTCTGCCAAATGGAGGTGACTGTGGCCCCCACCCCAATGCAGTTTCCCACCCTTGCTCTCTGAGACGCTTGCGCCCACCAGCTGCACCAGCTGTGCAGTGATGGGGCTGAAGGCTGGGAGGCTGAGGGCAGTGGATCAGGTTCTGACTCTGCTCATCTCCACTCAAAGGCTCCATTCCTGACTCAGCCCCAGGCCTTTTCTCCCTCTGCCGGATGGGGCACCAACAGGGGTGGGTGGGGTGGGGAGATGGAACTGGAATGGTAGGTTGCTGGTGCTTCTCGGAGGAGTTTCTTTTCAGCTCCCCACTGCCCTGCTCCCTGCCTTCCAGAACCCTCCCACACCACCCTTCATACCTGCAAGCCCCTTCAGGAGCCTTGGGCTGTGGGGACTTGGCCTGAGCAGAGGGGCCCACATTTTTCTCTTCCTTGGACTGGGTTGGGAGTGGGTCCTAAGACACCCTTCCCCTCTGCCCCCCACTCCCTTCCCTTATCCTGAACACCAGGTGGGAGAGAGGAAGCCATTCTGGGAGGTGGAGGGAGAGAGACTCAAAGAAGAGAAATAGACAGGAACATGTGAGAGAGACAGGGGAGGACAGAGACACAGGACAGCCAGAGAGACTAGGGCCAGCTGGAGAAAAAACCAGAGAGGAATTTCCAGAGATGAAGAAAGCCAGACACACAGCCTACATGGTTCTGCTTAGCTGTGTTTCTTGGGCAAACTGCTTCTCTTTTCTGAGCCT
>SJYQ01019961.1:2467-20702 GCA_006410935.1 Redunca redunca
ACCCATCATTATATAAGGGAATTTTTCTATTCTTAAGGTTTAAAAATTAAAGAATTAAGTGGTAAAATAACATGTTTTTAATGGATAAATAAGCTCTTACTATATAGCACAAGGAAATATATATAATATACCATGATAAACCAAAATAGAAAAGAATATTAAAAGAATATGTGAATATGTATAACTGAATCATTTTGCTGTATAGCAAAAATTAACACAAACTGTAAATCAACAATACTTCAATTAAAAAAGAACATGATTCTAATTGATACAAATACACCTGATTTATTCTGCTCTCCATCTTAGACAAGACCCATGGCTTAAGGAATTTGAAGTAGGAGCAGAAACGCAATCTACACTTTCATTCCTCCTTTTCTCTGCAACTGGCAAGAAATGATCAGACAGAGGGAGATGATAATGGTTGGCTAATGGTTGAGTGTGCCAGAGCTCACTGTATAGCCTCTTAACAAATCCTGAAAAGTAGTTATATCTCCAGTTGTTTGTTGGTCTCTTTAAAATATCTCTGTTTTCAGCTGGGACCCCATCTATTAAGGAACAAGAAATAGCCCATTTATTGTTCTGTGATATCTTACATCTCTAACATTCAAAATCATAATTATATCCATACATATTGTGGGTAAATATAGATTCTTTACAGTCTTTACAATCGTGAAGTCACTGTTTACACTGACGCTTATCTAAACATCATTCCACATTCCTATATATGGATAATCAAATTGTTATCCTTGGAACTAGAAATGTTTCATGAATCTGTGCATGCAAGCATGCTCAGTTGTGTCCCACTCTTTGCAACCCCATTCACAATAGCACACCAGGCTCCTTTGTCCATGGGAATTTTCTGGCAAGAATACTACAGCGGGTTGCCTTTTCCTTCTCTATATATGTATGTGTGTGTATATATATATATGCTTTATTTTAAAAATATACAACCCAGGTCTGGTATTTGAGTCAATTAACTCTGCTACTAGAAATATTTATTCAGAAGGGAATAAAGCAAAGTTTGTGCTTCTCCATAGACATTACATTTCCCAGATATTCTCATGGTCCTTGGAGAGCCACTAGCAAAAAGTATTACCAAGTAGGAAGAAATCTAAAGAAGTCACTGAAGCATAGTGTCAGAGAGCTCTAAATAAACAAGGAAAACAAAGATTTATAGAGTAATTGTGGAAAGAGAATATGTGGGTGTGAAGAATAAAATTGGCCCTGGAGGTTTCACTACAAATATGTTGCCATAAATTTTTCTGGAGAATAGGTAGAAAATTGTCTGATGACATTAAAACGCAGTGCAGATTGAAAACAGCAAATGTGTAGGAGACCAAAATGACCCCCAGATAAAACTTTACCCCGTTTATAATATTTATACCTATATAGCTGTGAACCAGCAATTCTCTTGCCAACTGCATTTTCCTTTTGTAACCAAGTGGTGTGTGTCACATAGACATCAAATTCCACCTAGAATTAAGTCATGTGACTTTACAATCAAATACATAATATTTAAAGCAGAAGAGGTTATGTTTGTCTTACGTACAAAGAAAATAATGTTTCTCTGAAACAGTCATGCAGTCATTCAGTATATAACATACAACAGCCATTGTGAAGAGAAAATGTGCTAAACAAATAGCTATGAAAGCAAGCAAAGTAATCTTTTTGAATTCTACCACCCATAATCCCAAGGTTGTAAACAAGTAGCACTTTTTGTCTTAGTATACTTATTTGTAAAATAAGACAATATATAGGGTCATTTTTGTCATTTCTAACAATTTTGAAATTCTGATTTCAAATACTTGTAGAAAATATCTTTCAGAGCCTCTTATTCCAGAGAGAAAAACAGTTGATTTAAACTTTTTATGTCATTAGTCTACTAAAAACAGAAACTGGTTTCTTCAAAATTTAAAATATGCAAAGCCCTCAAATACTGCAGTTACTTTAAATATGATTCTTGCCATTCTTAAAACCTTACTTTTTGTTGTTTCTAGAGAAATAACTAGGGGCAAGTCTCTGCAAGGCCTCACTAAAGAAAATCATGTCTAGGGAAGGGACTGGGTATGTAGTTATTTTCTTTTCCTTGCCCCATCTGGTGAGGAGATCTATAAGCAATTATATACCAATAACAATAAAAATATCTACAGGTAAAATATTGTTGTTTAGTCCCTAAGTCATGTCCGATTCTTTGTAACTCCATGGACTCTAGCCTGCCAGGCTTCTCTGTCCATGGGATTTTCCAGGCAAGAATACTGGAGAGGGTTGCCATTTCCTCCTCCAGGGGATATTCCTGACCCAGGGGTCAATCCCAAATCTCTTGCTTCTCCTGCATTGCCAGGTGGATTCTTTACTGCTGAGCCACAGGGGAAGCCCTACACGGCAAATATTTGTTTGTAAATATAACTCTCCACTAAAAGGAACCTAGGCTCATTAAGGGGAAAAAAACTGATTTTAGGGTTGAGGAAGGGAATGTACATGAGACTGGAACATTTTGTTTTGCCAGAAAATAAGAAAGTGTTCTGATAATAATGGGACATCTCAAAAGGACCGAGGAATTAGATTGGGGGACTTATACTGGTCACTTTAGGAACATCAGAAAATAAACAATGATAGCAATAGATTTTAACTTATTCAAGAAACCATGGTCCAAAAGTTCATACTGATTTACATGCAAGCATGGATGTGTACTTTATTGAAGCTAAAATGTCAAATAAAAATATAGAAAAACTTTTTGCTGTGAGACCTCTACTTTTCACAAAAGTCAAATTCAGAAGAGAGAAAACCTGTGGAACTCTTTCAGAGTAAGGGAGACTAAGGAGAAAGAATACCTAAATGCAACGTATGCTCTTGCTTTTGATTCTGGACTGGAAAATATAACAGCTATGAAAAGTATTACTGAGACCACATTAAGAACATGAAATATACTTATGGTCTCTGGATTAAATAACGGAATTATATTTCTGTCAATTTTTATTTTGAGAATTATGGTTATTAAGAGAATGCCCTTGTTCTTAAGAAATAAACACCTAACACATCCATGGTAACATAAATATTTTATCTCCAACTTGCACTTAAATAATTCAGAAAAACTTCATACACACATGGAGAGAGAAAGACTATAAAAGTTCAGTGAAAGCAAAATATAAACAATTGGGACAAACAAGAAAGCTTTATACTATCCTTGTAACTTTCTCTAAATTTTAAATAGTATGTCATGATTTTAAAAATAAAAAAAAATTTCAAGAATGTAGATGATATATTTCACTATAATGGAAAATAATGAAACCCTCCCCTAGTATTTACAATTGTCTCAGTTCTCAGTCTTAGAGCCAATCAGTTAAAGGGGTGGCTGTGTTTTCTTGAGGAAGAGCCCTACAAAACCCAGCAAGTTTATGTAATACCGGTCACTTCACATTTCCCTAAGAGACCTATGGCAGTTTACCAGAGTAACTCTTTGTGGAAAGAATGATCAGATCATTCAAAGGCTACTGCGTATAAGAAATGAAGTGCTACACACACACACACACACACACACACACACACGTATATGTGTGTATGTACTTTTATTTTATTTTATTTTTTTGTATTAATCTTGTATTCTACACAATGTATGTACTTTTAAAAGGAAGAGAATGGGTAGTGGTGTGCTAGCAGGCTAACTCTCTGGGGGAAAAAAATCCTAGTTTATAGTGTTTGCTGATTTCTGAGGCATATGTCCCCCACCATGGCCAACTTCAAGCTACCAACAGTTTGACTTATGAATTTTTAAATGTTTTTCTAATTTTTTGAATGTTTTATTATTGAGGTATAACTGATGTAAGGGCTTCCCTTGTGGCTCAGTTGGTTAAGAATCTGCCTGTCCATGCAGGAGACATGGGTTCCATGTCTGGGTCAGGAAGATTCCCCTGGAGAAGGAAATGGCAACCCACTCTGATGTTCTTGCCTGGGAAATTCCATGGACAGAGGAGCCTTGTGGGCAACAGCCCATGGAGTTGCAAAAGAGCTGGACACGACAGAGACTAAACAGCAACAATAACTGACATAAACCTCTATTCGTCTCAGGTGTATAGCATTAAGAATTAGATATTTGTAAATACGGTAAAATGATCCCCATAATAACTCTAGCTGACATCCATCTGCATACATAGTTCAAAGTGTTTCCTGTGATACTTTTTAAAATTAATTTTTACTAGAGTACAATTGATTTACAGTGTTGTGTTAGTTTCTGCTAAACAGCAAAGTGAACCAGTTATGCATGTACATGTATCCACTCTTTTTTAGATTCTATTCCCATATAGGTATTACAGAGTGTTGAGTAGAGTTCCCTGTGCTATGCAGTAGGTTGCTCTTATCTATTTTATATATAGTTTTCTATATATGTCAACCCCAGTCTCCCAATTTATCTTTCCCCCTCCCTTTCTCCTTGGTAATAAGTTTATTTTCTATATCTGTGACTCTATTTCTATTTTGTAAATAGATTCACTTGTAGCATTTCTTTAGCATCCACAGACAAGCAATATTATATATTTGTCTTTCTCTGTCTGACTTACTTCATTTAGTATGACAATCTATAGGTTCATATATGTTGCTGCAAACGGCATTATTTTGTTCTTTTTTTATGGCTGAGTAATCCATCGTATGGGCGAAGGAAATGGCAACCCACTCCAGTATTCTTGCCTGGAGAATCCTGTGGACAGAGGAGCCTGGTGGGCTGCTGTTTATAGGGTTGCACAGAGTCGGACACGACTGAAGCACTTAGCATGCATGCATGCATTGGAGAAGGAAATGTCAACCCACTCCAGTATTCTTGCTTGGAGAATCCCAGGGACAGGGGAGCCTAGTAGGCTGCCATCTATGGGGTCTCATAAAGTTGGACACGACTGAAGCAACTTAGCAGCAGCAGCAGTCCACTGTATATATGTACCACATCTTTATCCACTCCTCTGTCAATGGACATTTAGATTGCTTCCATGTCCTGGCTGTTGTAAATAGGGCTGCAATGAGTATCTGGGTATATGTATCTTTTCTAATTATGGTTTCCTCTGGATATATACCCAGGAGTGGGATTTCTGGGTCATATGGTAGCTTATCTTTAGGTTCTTTAAAACAAATTATTTATGTAGTTTAATTGGAGGACAATTACTTTAATATTGTGATCGCCCCTGCCATACATCAACATGAATTGGCCACAGGCATACCTGTGATCTTCTGTCCTGAAACCCCCTTCAACCTCCCTGCCCTCTCCATCCCTCCAGGTTGGCACAGAGCACCAGCAATGGGTTTCCTGCGTCATACCTGAAACCTCCAGTGGTTCTCTATTTGAGTTAGTTAGTCTTAGTCACTCAACCATTTCCCATTCTTTATGACCCCATGGGCTGTCACCCACTAGGCTCCTCTGTCCATGAAAATTATCCAGGCAAGAATACTGGGAGGGAGTAACCATTTCTTTCTCAAGGGGATCTTCCCAACCCAGGGATTGAACATGAGTCTCCTGCATTGCCTCAGATGCTTTACCATATGAGCCACAGGGAAGCCCAAGGAAGTCATTTATTTCACATATGGTAATAAGTTTCAATGCTATACTCTCAAATCATCCCACTCTCTCCTTCTCCCATTGTGTCCAAAAGTCTGTTCTTTGTGTCTGGGTCTCCTTTGCTGCCCTGCATGTAGGACTGTCAGTATTATCATCCTAGATTCCATCAGTTCACTTCACTCAGTCATGTCCGACCGACTCTTTGTGACCCCATGGACTACAGCAGACTAGGCTTCCCTGTCCATCACCAACTCCCAGAATCTACTCAAACTCATTTTCATTGAGTTGGTGATGCCATCCAACCATCTCATCCTCTGTTGTCCCCTTCTCCCCCACCTTCAATCTTTCCCAGCATCTGGATCTTTTCCAATGAGTCAGTTCTTTGCATCAGGTGGCCAAATTATTGGAGTTTCAGCTTTAGCATCATTCCTTCCAAAGAAATTCCAGGGCTGATCTCCTTCAGAATGGACTGGTTGGATCTCCTTGCAGTCCAAGAGACTCTCAAGAGTCTCCTCCAACACCACAGATCAAAAGCATCAATTCTTCAGTGCTCAGCTTCATTTATAATCCAGCTCTCACATCCATACATGACTACTGGAAAAACCATAGCTTTGACTAGATGGACCTTTGTTGGTAAAGTAATGTCTCTGTTTTTTGATATGCTATCTAGGTTGGTCATAACTTTTCTTCCAAGGAGCAAGCATCTTTTAATTTCATGACTGCGTTCACCATCTGCAGTGATTTTGGAGCCCAAAAAGATAAAGTCTGTCACTGTTTCCATTGTTTCCCCATCTATTTGCCATGAACTGATGGGACCATATGCCATAGTTTTAAGCCAAATTTTTCACTTTCCTCTTTCACTTTCATCAAGAGGCTCTTAGTTCTCTCTTCTTCACTTTCTGCCATAAGGGTGGTGTCATCTGCATATCTGAGGTTACTGATATTTCTCCTGGCAATCTTGATTCCAGCTTGTGCTTCTTCCAGCCCATCATTTCACATGATGTACTCTGCATATAAATTAAATAAACAGGGTGACAATATATAGCCTTGACATACTTTTTTCCCTATTTGGATCCAGTCTGTTCCATGCCCAGTTCTAACTGTTGCTTCTTGACCGGCATACAGATTCTCAGGAGGCAGGTCAGGTGGTCTGGTATTCCCATCTCTTGAGGAATTTTCCAGTTTGTTTTGTTCCACCCCGTCAAAGGCTGGTGGGTGGTGGTTTAGTCACTAAGTCATGTCTTGCGACCCCATGGACTGTAGTCTGCCAGGCTCCTCTGTCCATGGGATTTTCCAGGCATGAATTCTGGAGTGGGTTGCCATTTCCTTCTCCAAGTCAAAGGCTGTGGCATAGCAAGAAAGCAGAAATAGATGTTTTTCTGGAAACACCCCCCCCATTTCTGATGATCTAATGGATGTTGGCAATTTGATCTCTAGTTCCTCTGCCTTTTCTAAAACCAGCCTGAACATCTGGAAATTCATGGTTCATGTACTTTTGAAGGCTGGCTTGGAGAATTTTGAGCATTACTTTGCTAGCATGTAGGATGAGTGCAATTGTGCGGTAGTTTGAGCATTCTTTGGCATTGCCTTTCTTTGGGATTGGAATGAAAACTGACCCTTTCCAGTCCTGTGGCCACTGTTGACTTTTCCAAATTTGCTGGTATATTGAGTGCAGCACCTTCACACCATCATCTTTTAGAATTTGAAATAGCTCAACTGGAATTCCATCACCTCCACTAACTTTCTTCATAGTGATGCTTTCTAAGGCCCACTTGATTTGGCATTCCAGCATGTCTGGCTCTAGGTGAGTGATCACAGCATCATGATTATCTGGGTTATGAAAATCTTTTTTGTACAGTTCTTCTGTGTATTCTTGCCACCTTTCCATATATGTGCATTAATATGTGATATTTGTTTTTCTCTTTCTGACTTACTTCACTCTGTATAATAGGCCCTAGGTTCATCCAGTTCTAAGAACTGACTCAAATGCATTCCTTTTTATAGTTGAGTAATATTCCATTGTGTATATGTACCACAACTTCCTTATCCCTTTATCTGTTGATGAACGTATAGATGGTTTCCATGTCCTAGCTATTGTAAATAGTGCTGCAACAAACAGATGAACTTCGGAGTACATGTGTCTTTTTCAGTTATGGTTTCCTCAGGGTATATGCCCAGCAGCAGGACTGCCGAGTCATATGGTAGTTTTATTCCTAGTATTTTAAGGAATCTCAATAATGTTCTTTGTAGTGGTTATATCAGTTTGCACTCCCTCCAACGGTGTAAAAGGGTTCCCTTTTCTCCACACCCAATCTGGCATTTATTATTTGGAGACATTTTTATGATGGCCTTTCTGACCAGTGTGAGGTAGTACCTCGCTGTAGTTTTGATTAGCATGTCTCTAGTAATGAGTGATGTTGAGCATCATTCATACATTTAGTCATCTGGATGTCTTCTTTGGAGAAATATCTGTCTAGGTCTTCTGCCCACATTTTGATTTGGTGGTTTGTCTTCTGGTATTGAGTTGCATGAACTGCCTGTATATTTTGGAGATTAATTCTTTGTTAGGTGTTTGTTTGATATTTTCTCCCATTCTGAGCGTTGTCTTTTCACCTTGCTTGTAGATTCCTTCCTTGTGCAAGACCTTTTAAGTTTAATTAGGTCCCATTTGTTTATTTTTGTGTTTATTTTCTTTGCTTTAGGAGGTATATCATAGAGGGTTTTGCAGTGATATATATTAGAGAGTGTTCTGCCTATGTTTTCCTCTAGAGTTTTATGGTTTCTGGTCTTACTTTTAGGTCTTTAATCCATTTTGAGTTTATATTTGTGTTTGGTGTTAGGAAGTTTTCTAATTTCATTCTTTTTCACCTAGTTAACCAGTTTTTCTAGCAAACCTTGTTGAAGAGGCTGTTTTTTCTGCACTGTATATTGTTGCCTCCTTTGTCAAAGATAAACTGTTCATGGTGCATAGGTTTATCTCTGGGCTTTCTATCTTGTTCCATTGGTCTATATTCTGTTTTTGTGCCAGTACCATACTGTCTTTTTAAAAATTTATTTATTTTTAATTGAAGGTTAATTGCTTTACAGAATTTTGTTATTTTCTGCCAAACCTCAACATGAATCAGCCATAGGTATATAGATATCTCCATCCCTCTTGAACCTCCCTTCCATCTTCTTTCCCATTCTTCCCTCTAAGTTGTTACAGAGCCCCTGTTTGAGTTCCTTGAGTCATACAGCAAATTCCCATTGGCTATCTATTTTACGTGTGCTAATGTAAGTTTGATGACTGTAGATCTGTAGAACAGTCTGAAGTCGGGAGGGCTGATTCCTCCAGTTTCATTTTTTTTTTAATTGCTTTGGTTATTCAGGGTCTTTTGTGTTTCCATACAAATTGTGAAATTATTTGCTCTAGTTCTGTGAAAAATACTCTTGACAATTTAATGGAGATTGCTTAGCAGCAGCAGCATTGAATCAATAGGTTGCTTTGAGTAATACAGTCATTTTCACTATATTGATTCTTCCAGTCCAAGAACATTGCATATCTGTCCATCTGTTTGTGTTGTCTTTGATTTCTTTCATCAGTGTCTTATAGCTTTCTGCATACAGGTCTTTTTTCTTTTGGGAAAATTTATTCCTAAGTATTTTATTCTTTTTATTGTGAATGGGATTATTTCCTCAATTTGTATTTCTGTTGTTTCATTGTTATTGTATAGGGATGCAAGGGATTTCTGTGTATTAATTTTATATCATGCGACTTTACAATTTCACTAATTAGCTCTAATAATTTTTGGTGGCATCTTTAGGGTTTTCTGTGTAGAGAATCATGTCATCTGCAAAGAGTAAGTTTTACTTCTTTTCTGGTCTGGATTCCTTTTATATCTTTATCTTCTCTGATTGCTATGGCTAAGAGTTCCAAAACTATGTTGAATAATAGTGGTGAGAGTGGGCAACCTTGTCTTATTTGTGATTTTAGAGGAAATGCTTTCAGTTTTTCACCCTTGAGGATAATGTTTGTTGTGGGTTTGTCATATATGGCCTTTATTATGTTGAGGCATGTTCATTCTATATCTGCTTTCTGAGATTTTTTTTTTAATCATAAATGGGTGTTGAATTTTGTCAAAAGCTTTCACTGCATCTTTTGAAATGATCGTAT
The DNA here is from genome assembly GCA_006410935.1 of Redunca redunca. Classification (NCBI taxonomy): domain Eukaryota; kingdom Metazoa; phylum Chordata; class Mammalia; order Artiodactyla; family Bovidae; genus Redunca; species Redunca redunca. The sequence goes on from SJYQ01019961.1 coordinate 12,157, forward strand.
AGTTTTTAATCTTTTAATTTGTTAATATTATGTATCACATTAATTGATGTGCATATATTGAAGTATATTTGCATCCCTGGGATAAAATCAACCTGGTCTGATGTATGATCTTTTTAATATGTTGTTAGATCCTGTTTGCTAGAATTTTGTTGAGTATTTTTGCACCTGTGTTCATCAGTGTTATTGGTCTGTAATTTTTTTGTGGCATCTTTGTCTGGTTTTGATATAAGGGTGATGGTGGCCTCGAAGAATGAGCTTGGGAGTTTTCCTTTCTCTCCAATTTTCTGTAAGAGTTTCAGCAGGACAGGTGTTGCCCTTCTCTAAACTTTTGGTAAAATTCCATTTGTGATGCCATCTGGTCCTGGGCTTTCGTTTGTTGGAAGATCTTTTATTACAGATTGGATTTCTGTGCTTGTGGTTGGTATGTTCATATTTCCTATTTCTTCCTGGTTCAGTTTTGGAAGGTTATACTTTTATAAGAATTTGTCCATTTCTTCCAAGTTGTCCATTTTATTGGCATATAGTTTCTCCTGATAGTCTCTTATGCTTTGTATTTCTGTGTTGTCTATTGTAACCCTCTCTCTTTTTTTTTTATTTTTTCTAATTTTACTGACTTGAGTCATCACCCTTCTTTTCTTGATGAGTCTGGCTAAATGATTTGTCAATGTTGTTTACCTTCTCAAAGAACCAGCTTTTAGCTTTATTGATCAGTGTTTTTTAAGGTATCTCATAGTGTGCTCCATAGTGGCTATACCAATTTGTATTCCCACCAGTGGTATAATAGTGTTCCTGTTGCTTCACATCCTCTTCTACATTTCTTGGTTGTAGATTTTTTGATGGCCATTTTAGCCTGTGTGAGGTGATTGTAGTTTTGATTTGCATTTCTCTGATAAAGAGTGACATTGATCACCTGTTCATGTGCTTTTTTGGTCATCAGTATGTCAGAAAGTGAAGAGGAACTAAAAAGCCTCTTGATGAAAGTGAAAGAGGAGAGTGAAAAAGTTGGCTTAAACCCCAACATTCAGAAAACGAAGATCATGGCATCTGGTCCCATCTCTTCATGGGAAATAGATGGGAAAACAGTGGCAACAGTGTCAGATTTTATTTTTGGGGGCTCCAAAATCACTGCAGATGGTGACTTCAGCCATGAAATTAAAAGACGCTTGCTCCTTGGAAGAAAAGTTATGATCAACCTAGATAGCATATTCAAATGCAGAGACATTACATTGCTGACTAAGGTCCATCTAGTCAAGGCTATGGTTTTTCCAGTAGTCATGTATGGATGTGAGAGTTGGACTGCGAATAAAGCTAAGTGCCAAAGAATTGATGCTTTTGAACTGTGGTGTTGGAGAAGACTCTTGAGAGTCCCTTGGACTTCAAGGAGATCCAACCAGTCCATTCTGAAGGAGATCAGCCCTGGGATTTATTTGGAAGGAATGATGCTAAAGCTGAAANCTCAATGGACATGAATCTGAGTGAACTCCAGGAGTTGGTGATGGACAGGGAGGCCTGGCATGCTGCGGTTCATGGGGTCACAAAGATTTGGACACGACTAAGTGACTGAAGTGAACTGAACTGAACTGAACTGATGTCTTCTTTGAAGAAATGTCTGTTTAGATCGTCTGCCCATTTTTTGATTGGGTTGTTTGCTTTTTTTTTTTTTTTTAATATGGAGCTTCATGGGGTGTTTATAAATTTTAGAGACTAATACCTTGTTGGCCACATTGTTTGCAAATATTTTCTCCCATTCTGTGAATTGTCTATTTGTTTTGTTTATAGCCTTTGCTGTGCAAAAGCTTTTAAGTTTAACTAGGTCCCATTTGTTTATTTTTGTTTCTATTTCCTTTTTTCTAAGAGGTGGGTGAAAAAACAGCTTGCGGCAATTTATGTCAATTTATATGTTATGCCTATGCTTTCTTCTAGGAGTTTTACAGCGTTCAGTCATACATTTAGGTGTTTAATACATTTTCTGTTTATTTCTGTGCGTGGTGTTGGGGGTATTCTAATTTCATTCTTTTACTATAGTTGTCCAGTTTTCTGAGCACTACTTATTGAAAAGACTGTCCTTTCTCCATTGCATTTTCTTGCCTCCTTTGTCATATATTAGGTGACCATAGGGACAGGGGTTTATATCTAGGCTTTCTATCTTGTTCCATTGATCTATTTTTCTGTTTTTGTGCCATGACTATATTCTCTATACTCTGTATAATATTTAGATTATTGAAGCTTTGTAACATATCTGAAGTCAGGGATTTTAATTCCTTCTGCTCCATCCTTTGTTCTCAGGATTGCTTTGGCTATTCAGGGTCTTTGTGTTTCCCTACAAATTGTAGGATTTTCTATCTAGTTCTGTGAAAAATACCGTTGGTAATTTGATAGTGATTGCATTGAATCTATGGATTGCTTTGGGTAGCATCGTTATTTTGACAATATTGATTCTTCCAAACCAAGAACATGGTAGATCTCTTCATCTGTTTGTGTCCTCTTTGATTTTTTCATCAGTATCATAGTTTCCTGAGAACACATCTTTTGCCTCATTAGCTGTTTATTCTTAGGTATTTTATTCATCTGATGGTAAATAACATTGTTTCCTTAATCTCTTCTGTGATATTTCATTATTAATATATGAGTTAGTTATTCAGTTAGCTAGTATTTAGTTATTTAGTTAGTTAGTTAGTATATACAAGAGATTTCTTTGTATTACTTTTGTGTCCTAAAACTTTGCCAAATTCATTGATGAGTTCATATGATAGCATATTTAGGATTTTCTATATATAGTATCATGTCATCTGCAAACAGCGACAGTTTACTTCTTTTCCAATTTGGATTCTTTTTATTGCCTTTCCTTCTCTAGTACCTGTGGCCAGGACTTCCTAAGTTGAATAAAAGCAGCAAGAGTGGACACCCTTGTCTTGTTCCTGATCTTCGAGAAACAGCTCTCAGTTTCCCACCTTTAAGAATTGCATTTGCTGTGGGTTTGTCCTGTATGGCTTTTATTATGTTGACTTATAGTCCCTCTATGTCCACTTTTTGTCAAGTTTTTATCATAAATGGGTGTTGAAATTTGTCAAACATTTTTTCTAGATAAAGATTTTTAGATCCATCTCTTCAGCTCAGTTCAGTTGTTCAGTCATGTCTATTTGTGATCCCATGGAAGTATGCCAGGCTTCCCTGTCCATCACGAATTCCCGGAGCTTACCCAAACCCGTGTCCATTGAGTCGGTGATGCCATGATCCAGTCAATGATGGTGATCCAACCATCTCATCTTCTGTCATCCCCTTTTCCTTCCTCCTTCAATCTTTCCCAGCATTAGGGTATTTTCCAGTGAGTTAGTTCTTCGCATCAGGTGGCCAAACTATCGGAGTTTAAGCTTCAGCATCAGTCATTCCAAAGAATATTCAGTGCTGATTTCCTTTAGGATGACTGGTTGTATCTCCTTGCTGTCCAGGGAACTCTCAAGTGTCTTCTCTAACACCACAGTTCAAAAGCATCAGTTCTTTGGTGCTCAGCTTCATTTATAGTTCAACTCTCACATCCATACGTGACTACTGGAAAAACCATAGCTTTGACTAGCTGGACCTTTGTTGGCAATGTCTCTGCTTTCCAATATGCTCTCTAGGTTAGTCATAGCTATTCTTCCAAGGAGCAAGTGTCTTAATTTCATAGCTTCAGTCACCATCTGCAGTGATTTTGGAGCACCCCCCCAAAAAAAGTATCTCATTGTTTCCCCATCTATTTGCCATGAAGTGATGGGACTGGATGCCATGATCTTAGTTTTCTGAATGTTGAGTTTTAAGACTAATTTTTCACTCTCCTCTTTCGTTTTCATCAAGAGGCTCTTCAGTTCTTCACTTTCTGCCATATCTTATCAACATTCTTTGCTTTCTGACCCATCTCTTAGGAAATCTGGGCACAGTTTACCTGGGTCTCCTGCTTCAGTCACAGGAGACTACAATCCCCATGTAGGCTAGAGAATCGGTTGTGGAAACATCTGCTTTAGAGCCACTTTAGGTTGTTGGCGGTATTCAAGTATTTGCATTACTGAGGTTTCAGCTTCTTCCTGGAGAATGCTTTTGCACAAAAAGGCTACCCAGAGTTCTTTTGACATGGGATTTCTAACTTGGCTTTTATTTCATGGCAGCTTTAGGGGCTCTCTAGTACATTGGTTAGGGTTAGGGCCAGACATGAAATTAAAAGACACTTACTCCTTGGAAGGAAAGTTGTGACCAACCTAGACAGCATATTAAAAAGCAGAGACATTACTTTGTCAACAAAGGTCCGTCTAGTCAAGGCTATGGTTTTTCCAGTAGTCATGTATGGATAGGAGAGTTGGACTATAAATGAAGCTGAGCACTGAAGAATTGATGCTTTTGAACTGTGGTGTTGGAGAAGACTCTTGAGAGTCCTTTGCACTGCAAGGAGATCAAACCAGTCCATCCTAAAGGAGATCAGTCCTGGGTGTTCATTGGAAGGACTCATGTTGAAGCTGAAACTCCAATACTTTGGCCACCTCATGAGAAGAGCTAACTCATTGGAAAATACCCTAATGCTGGGAGGGATTGGGGGCAGGAGGAGAAGGGGACGACAGAGGATGAAATGGTTGAATAGTGTCACCGACTCAATGGACATGAGTTTGGGTAGGCTCCAGGAGTTGGTGATGGACAGGAAGGCCTGGCATGCTGCAGTTCATGGGATCACAAAGAGTCGGACATGACTGGGTGACTGAACTGAACTGAAGTACATTGGTTAGTAAGATGGAATTCACATACATCATAATTACAGTAGTGACATTCCAATATCTTTGTCATGTTTCATTGATTAGAAGCAGTTAATGGGAAAACATTGTATAAGATCATGAATATCAGTAAGCAGGAAACACTGGGAGTCATCTTTGTGTCTGTTCACTAGAGTGGACATCTGTAAACTTTCTTATTCATAGCTGCCGTCATACTAGCTACAATAAAATTACTCAAACAGATAGGGAAATTTCAAAATAATAAAGGAATTTTCTTTTAGGAGGATGTTATAGTGCTAAATCTTTATGTACCTGATAACATAGCTTTAAGGTGAAACCCAAAATTCTTATAAACAACAGAATGGCTAAATTATGGCATAGTCACACAATGGAATACTACAATGCAATAAGATTGAACAAACTCCAATGTGGTATACTTCAAAACATTTCTAAAAACCTATCTAGAATACTTACACATGTGCTTTTTTATAGAAATGAGAGAACAAAAACATTGACTTCATATGAAACAGAAAAACAGACAAAAATTACATATACTTTATTTTTATTGCTAAAGTTAGGGACTACCATGAATATTAATGTTTTGTTTGTGAAGACCAAACAACTTCATAACAACAGCAGCATATTCAAAACATAACAGCTAAAAGTATACCAGAATTAAAACCAATTTAAATTTTAATTACTAGGAAAAATTTTAAATACTTTTAAACTTTTATTTTAACTAATAGAAAAAGAATGTTTCTTCACACATTGTCAAGCAAAACATACAAACAGAAAAGATAAAATGTAGAGAATATAGTAAATAATTATAAAACAAAATGCCATGTAATAAAAAACAAAATATTGTCAGACTTTCATTTAATTAAGAAATGTGGAAATTTACATTCTAAAAATAGAGTATATTTAATTTATATCTTCCATTTAATATGAGATTTATAGTAAAACCACAGAGAAAATGTATGTCTAACATTTGAGCAGTATTTAATATGGGAGAAATTAAGTTGCATCCATAGACAAATATTTATAATATTATTGACATATGTAACCATGAGCCTTTTAAAGGTGAAAATTATAGCTTTTATATTAGTAGTTATCATGATATAATTATTGGTATTTGCATTTCTTATATTTTAAATCTTTTTCATATGATTTAAAGCTATAAAAGTACATTTTAGTCCATTATTTACTTAGTTTAATAATAGGTGGAGAAGAATAAACATAAGCAGTATAAGAAGAAATGGAGGAGGAGGAACTGTGCTACAACAACTGATGCCAATAAATGTCACTCTGATGGGTATACACACTAGGTCGGGCACTGCAGCTTATGTGTGTGAATGTAATTAGCGAAAGTGTTAGTCAGTCAATTCTGTCCCAGTCTTTGTGACCCCGTGGACTATAGCCTGCCAGGCTCTTCTGTCCATGGAACTCTCTAGGCAAGAATACTGGAGTGCCCAGCCACTCTCTTCTCCAGGGGATCTTTCCAACCCAAGGATCAAATCCAGGTCTCCTGAATTGCAGGCAGATTTTTTACTGTCTGAGTGACCAGGGAAACCCTCAATGTAATTAGGGTCCCCCTGAAGTGAGAAGAGAATGCCATAAGTATATAAGTTCAAATAAATATGCAGAAACTGTTAAATATCACTAGCAACATAAAAATAAATACTAATATTTAACTATAAATTAGAACAAACTGCCTAATATTTCTACTTCTGTGAAAAATGACTTGGGAATTTTGATAAGAATTGCTTTGAATCTGTTTATTGCTTTTGGTAGTATGGTCATTTTAACAATATTAATTCTTTCAGTCCGTGAACTCAGGATATCTTGTATATATGTCCTCTTCAATTTCTTTCATCAGCTTCATAGTTTTCGGTGTATAGTTTTCATCTCCTTGGTAATTCCAAGGTATTTTCCTTTATTTGTGATGCAATGGTAAATGGAACTGTTTTCTTAATTTGTCTCTCTGATATCTCATTATTATTATATATGTATGCAAAAGATTTTTATATAATGACTTAATCTTGCTACTTTACTGAATTCATCTTCTAATAGTATTTTGCAGGAGTTTTTTTTATATATAATATGCTATTCAGGATAATGCTGGCCTTGTAAAAAGAGTTTGGAACTGCTCCCTTTCCTTCTAATATTCAGAAGAGTTTGAGAAGAATTGGTATTAATTATTTTCTAATGTTTGGTATAATTCATTAGTGAAGTCCTCTGGTTCTGGGCTTCAGTTTGTTGTGATATTTTGATGACCAATTTAATTCCCTTACTAGTAATCAGTCTACTCATATCTATTTCCTTATAATTGTCTTGATAGGTTATATCTATCAAGAAATATACTATTTCTCCTAGGTTGTCCAATTTGTTGTATATAATTGTTCATACCTGTCTCTGATCCTCTGTATAACTTTAGTGTCAGTTGTAATGTCTCCCCTTTCATTTTAGATTTTAAGTTTTATCTTTTTCTCTTGATGAGCTTAGTCAAAAGTTTGCCAATTTTATTTTTGCAGGAACTGGCTCTTAGTTTCATTGACCTTTTGTTTTGTTTTTTGTTTTTTAATTTACACTGTGATCTTTATTTATCTGATTTCTCTTCTCCCTCTAGGACCCCTGTGGTGCAAATATTGTTTCGTTTGATGTTGGTCCCTCAGTCCCTTAAGCTATTTTCACTCTTTTATTTTTTTCTTCTTGCTTCTTTGATTAGGTAAGTTCCCTGATTAGTTAATTTACAATGTTGAGTTAGTTTCTGTTGTACAGCAAAGTAAATCAGTTATGCATATAGACATATCCACATACCGTGGGCGGCTGCGACAGGTACACATAGTGCAGCTGAGAAGAGCTATGGCATGACCGAAGTCAGGGCAGAAGCCGTGAGGACCCCATGCCCGAGGGGTGGTGGCCAAGAGGAGTTGCCCCATGTCCGAGGCCAGGGGTGGCAGCTGGGAAGAGCAACCCCATGTCCAAGGAGTGGTGGCTGCACAGGCACAGGAGGGCCTAGAAGAGTTATTCCATGTTCAAGGTCAGGAGGGGCGGTGGTGAGGAGATACCCCTCATTCAAGGTGAGGAGCAGGGGCTGATCTTTGCTGAAGTAGTCGTGAAGAGATACCCCACGTCCAAGGTAAGCAAACCCAAGTAAGATGGTAGGTGTTGCAAGAGGGCATCAGACACACTGAAACCATACTCACAGAAAACTAGTCAATCTAATTACACTAGGACCACAGCCTTGTCTAACTCAGTGAAACTAAGCCATGCCCATGGGGCCACCCAAGATGGGAGGGTCATGGTGGAGAGGTCTGACAGAATGTGGTCCACTGGAGAAGGGAATGGCAAACCACTTCAGTATTCTTGCCTTGAGAACCCCATGAACAGTATGAAAAGGCAAAATGATAGGATACTGAAAGAGGAACTCCCCAGGTCAGTAGGTGCCCAATATGCTACTGGAGATCAGTGGAGAAATAACTCCAGAAAGAAAGAAGGGGTTGAGCCAAAGCAAAAACAATACCCAGCTGTGGATGTGACTAGTATAGAAGCATGGTCCGATGCTGTAAGAGGAATATTGCATAGGAACCTGAAATGTCAGGTCCATGAATAAAGGCAAATTGGAAGTAGTGAAACAGGAGATGACAAGAGTGAATGTTGACATTCTAGGAATCAGCAAACTAAAATGGATTGGAATGGGTGAATTTAACTCAGATGACCATTATATCTACTACTGCGGGCAGGAATCCCTCAGAAGAAATGGAGTAGCCATCATGGTCAACAAAAGAGTCCGAAATGCAGTACTTGGAT
>SJYQ01019962.1:0-124600 GCA_006410935.1 Redunca redunca
GAGGGTATAAATGAAACAATATTGTAGAGGAGTGAGTTGTGAAAATTAAAAAAAAAATAACTTTTTAAATTAAGGAAACCAAACCATGTTCAAAATATAAGTCAAAGGATACATAAGTAATTAATAAAACTAAATCACCCCTGGATCACACAAATTCAGGTCTCCGTCCCTTAGATATGTTTGAGTAACGTAGTCTTGGATTTAATATGCAGAGTGATAACAGTGCTGTTCACTGCGGAATGTCTTTACTTCATTCTCCAACATTTGCTTCCTAGGCAAAAGCTTTGTTGCTAATTTAGGGCTTCCCTGGTGGCTCAGAGGGTAAAGCATCTGCCTGCAAAGCAGGAGACCTGGGTTCAATCCCTGGGTCAGGAAGATCCCCTGGAGAAGGAAATGGCAACCCAGTACTCTTGCCTGGAAAATCCCATGGACAGAGGAGCCTGGTAGGCTACATTCCATAGAGTCATACACGACTGAGCGACTTCACTTTCACTTTTCACTTGGAAATTCCCTCTGCCACCGACCCGGTCTCTTTGTCAATTTGCCCTGCTCTGTGTGGAGCGAAAGGCTCCACAGATCTACAGCTGTCCTTTGGACACTGTTTAGTGGCTGGGGCAGTGGAGAGTTGTCTCAGATGGAGACCCTTGGCCTGGAATCAGAGTTTTCCAAAACTAAAACTGGTTTTCCTTTCTTCAGAATTTCCGAATAAAAATACAGGGCGTAAGGTCAAATTGGAATTTCAGGTGAACAACAAATATCCTTATAGAATTAATATGTCTGCTGTGTTTCAGAGGATATATTTTTACCTAAACATTATTCATCTGAAATTCAAATTTAATGGGCACTCTATTTTATGAGGCAAACCTACCTAGAAACACAGGGAGAGGTTTGCGCTCTTCAACAGTGAGATGTAAAACAATTAAATGATTAAAACAAAACAAAATGAGAAAAACCAACAGAAACAAAGAAACTGTGACAGCCCCCTGAGAATCAGCCTGGATAGATGTCCTTCAAGGACATTTGATGTTTCCAAGCGCTTCTTCCAAGTTGGACTCTTGCTTCGTGTTGCTGTATCTACTTGGAAGGCTTCTCCCGCTTCCTCAAAGTCATGAGGCCTTGTCTACCCTCCCCGGTGGCTTATTCTTTCACTAAACTCAGAGGCAGAACCATTTCTTTATTGGACCTGAAGGTAAACAGTTTGCAGAGGATGCTATTTAAGAAGAAAATATGAAAAAAATTTAAAAATACAATAAAATATAAAATTATGTTCCAGAGTAAATAATTTTTTAGAATACGATATTTATTTGGAAAATTTAAAAGTTGATAAACACCCCAAGTATTATATAACCCAATGTATTAGCAAACTGTGCTCAGTCATGTTCAACTCTTCACAATCCCATGGACCATAGCCTGCCAGGCTCCTCTGTCCAGGGGATTCTCCAGACAAGAATACCAGACTGGGTTGCCATTTGCAACTCCAGGGGATCTTCCTAACCCAGGGATCGAACCCAGCAACTCTTGGGTCTCCTGCATTGTGGTGACTTCTTCACCACTGCGCCACTTGGCCTGACACAAATCTATGAAACAATTTTTGGCTTTATTCCCTTTGCTCATCACTTCAGAGGACAATAATTTTGCATTACCTTTTTCTGTGTAGAGAAGAGAAAGACCACCCTGTCTTTCCCCTAGCATGAATAGTACAGTAAGTCCTCTACCTACGGACCTTTAAGCTGTGAGTTTTCAAAGAAGCGAATGTGCATGCCAGCCCCTGCATGCCACAGTTGTACTGTACTACTCTACTTTTCAAGGTCCTGTACTGTAAGATTTAAAATATTTTCTTTATTTTTTGTGTTTATTTGTTTTTTATGTATATATTATTCATGTGAAAAGTGTAAATCTATTACAGTGCAGTACCATACAGCCAATTGTGTTAGTTGGGTACCTAGACTAACTTTGTTGGACTTAATGACCAAATTAGACTTACGAAAGTGCTCTTGGAACAGAACTCATATGTAGGGGACTTACTGTGGTTGATTTTTTTTAAAAATTGATAGTTGAGGATTGCTCTCAAATTTAAAGAAATCCCTGTGAAGCTTTCTTCATATTTGACCTATCCAATTTCAAAGAATTTAGCTTTTCTTATGTAGTGAGTAGTTATAAATAATATTTGAATTGAGACGCTCATTAACAACTACCCACATATGGACTTCGAGTGGCAGGTGCCTCAGGACATGACCATGTGGGAGAAGACCTCTAGCCCAGTGCCCTTGTGTGTGATGCCAGTGAGCTGGCAGCATAAGCAACTAGAAGGGTTTCTGAAGGTCATTCCTGTATCAAGGCTGCCCCCCATGATTAACAATACACAGGAGTGACCATGAACTAAGTATATCTCTGCAATTCAAATTCCCCCAAGCCAGCTGTCTAAGCATCCAAGACACTCCTCCACAAATGAGCCCAAGGAGAAATGTGATGCAGTTGAAGTTAAGGCAGAAAGAGACAAGTTAAAATATCCTACAACTAAAAAATCTTACCTTTGCACCTTTTACCAAAATAGCATATGAACGCATTGATAGGGTCCATCCCAGAACCTTTTATGTACAAGCGAAGGGCCTGAAGTTGAGCTTCATTAGACACATGAACTCCACTTCCGTCCAATCTTCAGCAGCTACTGTGGTCCAAAGCGCTCAATTTGCACTTAGCCTGGCAGCCTTCTGTTATTAGTTATCTGGGTATTATAGAAATAGATGTAACATCTTGGCATTGAGATTATAAGCTCCTCTGTGGGCAGAAATCATGAAATCACTTTATTTTCTTCCTGTGCTTGATATAGAGGTGGTCATCTTCAGAATGTGTACAGATACATGTACACGCATATCTGTATCAAGATGTGTGTGTGAGCTCAGTCGCTCAGTCCTGTCTGATTCTTTGTGACCTCCGTGGACTGTAGCCCACCAGACTCCTCTGTCCATAGGATTTCCCGGAAAGAATACTGGAAAAGGTTGCCATTTCCTACTCCATGGGATCTTCCTGACCCAGGGATCGAATCTGAGACTCTTGAGTCTCCTGCACTGACAGGCAGATTCTTTACACTGAGCCAGTAGGGAAGCCCCCATATCAAGGTACAGGTTATATTACAGGTTGCCAGGCTGACTGTAACCTCTTACATCTGCATCCCCAAAATCAGTATGGCGAACAGCCCCCCATCAAAACCTGAACTTGGAGAGGAACTTCCAGATTAAAGTCCCCACTAAATCCCATAATAACTGTGCATTTAACGTTGTCTCAGTTTCCTCATCTGAAAACTGGAATTGATAGAGTTGAAAACAGCCTGCCAATATTCAATCTAAAATATTATGAGGAGCAAATCAAGGCCCCAGGGTATGTGAATGACTACAGCACTCTTGCTTTTCAGGTTTATTGTCCTCTGATAAGAGAAACAAACTTCTTTGTGACTTCCTGGCACTATGAGTGGATCACAAATACATTCTCTTTGTGTTCCATAAATTTTATGAAACAATGAGGAAAGAGGGAACAGAGTCATGTAGCTGTGTTGGAATTTCCAGGGAGCATTATGGGAGAATCTAAAACCAACTCCCAGATGTTCAAGCTGATTTTAGAAAAGGCAGAGGAACCAGAGATCAAATTGCCAACATACGCTGGATCATCAAAAAAGCAAGAGTTCCAGAAAAACATCTATTTCTGCTTTATTGACTATGCCAAAGCCTTTGACTGTCTGGATCACAATAAACTGTGCAAAATTCTGAAAGAGATGGGAATACCAGAGTACCTGACCTGCCTCTTGAGAAACTTATATGCAGGTCAGGAAGCAACAGTTAGAACTGGACATGGAACAACAGACTGGTTCCAAATAGGAAAAGGAGTACATCAAGGCTGTATATTGTCACCCTGCTTATTTAACTTATACGCAGAGTATATCATGTGAAACGTTGGGCTGGAAGAAGCACAAGCTGGAAGCAAGATTGCAGGGAGAAGTATCAATAACCTCAGATAGGCAGATGACACCACCATTATGGCAGAAAGTGAAGAGGAACTCAAAAGCCTCTTGATAAAGGTGAAAGTGGAGAGTGTAAAAGTTGGCTTAATGCTCAACATTCAGAAAACGAAGATCATGGCATCTGGTCCCATCACTTCATGGGAAATGGATGGCACAACAGTGGAAAACAGTGTCGGACTTTTTTTGAGGGTGAGGGGGGCTCCAAAATCACTGCAGATGGTGATTGCAGCCATGAAATTAAAAGACACTTACTTCTTGGAAGGAAAGTAATGACCAAACTAGATAGCATATTGAAGAGCAGAGACATTACTTTGCCAACTAAGGTCCATCTAGTCAAGGCTATGGTTTTTCCAGTGGTCATGAATGGATGTGAGAGTTGCACTGTAAAGAAAGCTGAGCTCCGAACAATTGATGCTTTTGAACTGTGGTGTTGGAGAAGACTCTTGAGAGTCCCTTGGACTGCAAAGGAGATCCAATCAGTCCATTCTGAAGGAGATCAGCCCTGGGATTTCTTTGGAAGGAATGATGCTGAAGCTGAAACTCCAGTACTTTGGCCACCTCATGTGAAGAGTTGACTCTTTGGAAAAGACTCTGATGCTGGGAGGGATTGGGGGCAGGAGGACAAGGGGACGACAGAGGATGAGATGGCTGGATGGCATCACTGACTCAATGGACGTGAGTCTGAGTGAACTCCGGGAGTTGGTGATAGACAGGGAGGCCTGGCGTGCTGCAATTCACAGGGTCACAAAAAGTCGGACACAACTGAGCGACTGAACTGAACTGAACTGAAAACCAACTCCTAATGCCAGTACTATTTCGTTTCTTTGTTTCTCCCATGTTATATTCTGACTAACCAGAGGATTCAGAAAAATGAAAAAAAAATTTTAATTTTTGAGATGTAGGCAAAGTCCATACTTACCCACCCTTTCAACAACACAATATTCCTCTGTAGTCCTCACAGAGCATGCTGGGGATCTTTACGTAACTTCTTAAGTGTCAGTCTGGTCTTGAGTTTGGTTCTTTGGGGATATGTCATGCATCTGCCGAAACTGGCCTACTGTTAGTGTTGATGGTTTCCAAGCTCCTAAACCCAATCAACGCTTTTATCTGCTCATTCCTCGGCATCCAGCAGAGCTAACATCCTCTTCCTTGATAGAGTTCTTCCTAGGCTTCTGAGATTCCACGTTCTCTTGCTTATCTCTTATTTCTCCAGATACACTTCTTTTTTCTGACCAGGTCCTCCTCAATTTTGACCTCCAAAATTGGAATTCTTCAAGTCTCAGTCTCAAGCCTTCTTCTCCTCTCCATCTACACATTCCCTCAGAATGATTTATTGTCCTCTCTCGTTTCAAATTCCATCTCTGTGACAAGGATTCAGAATTAATATCTCCCCCTCTGCATTTTCCCAGCTCAGTAAATGTCATCTACACACACAGTTCCTTAAGAAAGAAAACAGAACATTTTCCCTACCGCTTTCTCTCCCTTCCCATTTGCAATTTACCACCACATCTTACTGATTTTTGCCTCATGTGTCTCTCTGAATCACCCCTTTCAATTTACTTCTACCATCTTCATCCAAACCCAAACCGCAGGCACCATCATCTGGATTCCAGTTCCTATCTTTGCTTCCCCTCCTTGTCCTCCCAATCTTGTCTCAATTCTCCATGGAGCAGATAAAAGAAATGTCTACAGTTTTAAATCTATCATCTCTTCTACTTAAAAGGCTCAATTTAAAGGTTTTTTAACACTTAAAGTGCATGTGTGTTTTTTTTTTTTTCAGTTTTACCAAGATGTAATTGAAAAAATTAAGAGCTATTGAAAGGGTACATCTTGATGAGTTGGTAGATATATGCATTTTGAAAAGATTCTTCCCATCTAGTTACTTAGTGCATCCATCACCATATATATTAACATTCAAGTTCTACTCTGAGGAATTTCTCTGATATAATACACTGTTATCAACTAGAGTCACCATGTTGTATACTGAATCTTCATTTATTCATCTTATAGATGAAATTCTATGGTCTTTTACCACGTTATCCCTCCCTCCATACACACACCATCCAGACCCTGGAAACCACTGTTCTAGTATCTGTTACTGAGTTTGAGGATACTTTTAGATTTCATGTATAAAATCCATAAAAGAAACTTCAAAACCTTCACATATCTTGCTCCTCCCTGTTTTCAGACTCCCTGGTACCACTTCCCACACCTCTTTGTGCTGTAACCACTCCAGCCTTCCCACAATTCCGGAAATTCACCAAGACCTTTCCTCTCAGCAGCTGTTGCCTCTGGGGCTTCTTGCCAGGTGGCTCGAGTGGTAAAGAACCCATTTGCTAAGCAGGAGATGCAGGATCCGTCCCTGAGTTGGGAAGATCCCCTGGAAAAGGAAATAGAGACCCACTCCAGTATTCTTGCCTGGGAAATCCCATGGACAGAGGAATCTGGCGGGCTACAGTCCACGGGGTCGAAAAGAGCTGGACATGACTGAGCAACTGAGTACACGTGCTTGCACGTCGCTCCCTCCGTCTAGTGCTTCTCGCCATCTCTGGAGTCAATCTGCACTCTCCCTCCATCTAGAGTGCTTCTCCCCATCTCTGGAGTTAATCTGCACTCATTCTTCAGTCCCCTGTGATACTTCATTCTCAGAGAAGCCTCCCCAACTCCCATACTGTATTCTCCTCTTAACACGTATCCATTCCTCTCATATCCATATCTTTATTTTTACAGTTACTCAATAATATGTACCTCTCCCACTTGACTGGGGACTCCACGAAAGCATGGGGCATGCATGTTTGCTTACCACTGTTTAAAAAAAAAAACCAAAAACTGGCACCTACTAAGTATTCAGTGGATATGAATGAATACAAGTAAACAAACTCATGAACTGAATGGAGAAAGGTAGCCCCCACTTACGACTCTTTCTCATGATGTCGTACATTTGACTTGCATTTTGAGATGGCACTGTGCTTTCTTTCCATCTGGGAAAGTTCTCCCAGGACCGAGCATACCTGAGCTCCCCAGGTTCTTTTGCGGCTCTGGCAAAGTCACTAGGTTTTCCTGGATGTTAATCAAGCCATCTGGAAAACAGGGCATGAAATTGTATGTCCCTGACTAGCAGCAGATGTGGCAAGTGAACTGAGCTACATTTCCTTTCAGTAACTAATTGCACACATGGTACAATATGGAGAAAAACATTATAAATCAATTAGGCCATTAGAGCCACACTGCGCTCTGTAAATACAGTGATAGACCTTGGGTTGGGAAGTGGAAGATAGGGGTATCTGATTCTCCTTGCAGAAGCCTTGGATGACCATTTATGTCCTTACATTTCATTTGTCTCACCCTTCTATCCAGGTTTCCAGGAAGATTAGTTTACTGATATGTGTTAAGGGTTTTGACTTCCTGGGTTGGAAGGTGGGCTGTTACTGGAGGAGGATGGTGGTTTAAAGGTCTTACTGATGTCAGACACTCCTGTAAGTATTTGATGTTCACACTGTCATCAATATCCAAGGTCAGAGCTGGTTGGTGCTTTGGGCCAGGGTGATGGGAGGAAGAGGAGGTGAAGGGAGGAAGTGCAGGGATGAAGTAGCTGCTGTGGAGATGACAATGTTCCCAGGTATCCAAGGCTTGGGAGACATTGGTGGTGGCGGCGGTGGTGGTGTAGTCGCTCAGTCGTGTCTGACTCTTTGCGACCCCGTGGACTGTAGCCCATCAGGCTCCTCTGTCCATGGGATTCTCCAGGCAAGAATACTGGAGTGGGTTGCCATTTCCTTCTCCAGGGGATCTTCCCAACCCAGGGATTGAACCCGGATCTCCCACATTGTGGGCAGATGCTTTAACCTCTGAACTACCTAATAGGGACAAAATAGGAATCCAGTGAGCCTGGACTTGGAGGTAGGGGGGAAGGGAAGGGAGAAGGGGGAGGACAGATTGTAAAAAGCACTTAATGCTCTTTCTCCCTTCTTCTTGCCCTCCTTGTTTTGGCTTTCATGGGGACTGAGCTTACAGAGAAAACATCTAACTATGCTTCTAGAGATAAAAGTCTCAAGCTTTTTTAGCCCATAGAGAAGAGGATGCACATAAAAAGCCAAGACTTTTACTAGAGAGAAGGGACATCTTTTAAAAGTAGGTAAATACAGATTCTAGAAGCAGCCTCTGAAAACCATTATGAAATATGCAATGAGTCTGCAGGAAATTTGCAACATTCATCTGGATAATTTGGATAAGAATATTGCCATCAGGGCTGAAGTTCATTTGAAAGTCACTGCAAGTATTTGGCGACACACTTTTCTCTAAATCTGCCTGTGTTGATTTGGTTTTGTCAGAGCTGTCCTCAATCCTGGCTGTGTCTTAAAATTTTTACACCTTAGCAATGTCCTCAGGATTTCTGAAGGTAAGACCTGGGTATTAGCAGTTTAAAAAGTCCCCCAGGTAATTATTAGACAGCAAAGAAAGCAGAGAACTGCTAAAGAAGCTCTTAAAGGCAGAGACAGTGTCTTATACTTAAATACGTGTGTATATTACACTATTGAACCTCAGGGTGTTAATATCCATTGTGTGCGTGTGTGTGTTAGTTGCTCAGTTGTCTCTGCAACCCCATGGACTATAGCCTGCCAGGCTCCTCTCTCCATGGGATTTCTCAGGCAAGAACACTGGAGTGGGTTGCCATTCTCTTCTCCAGGGGATCTTCCCAACCCAGGGATCGAACCCAGGGTCTCCCCCATTGCAGGCAGATTCTTCCATCTGAGTCACCAGGGAAGCCCTAATATCCACTATCTCAGTGTAATACTCATAACATTTCTCCTCCGTGAGGTTGGACAAGCTATCTGAGGTTGCTCCAAGGATGAGGGGCAGACCAAGAACTGGAGCAGACTCACCTGGCCTGGGGGCTTGGATACTAACATCATCTTTTGTCTGCCTTATCCCCTAAGCCCAGCACATGGCATAGTAAGGACCCTCAGTAAGTACCATGTTGCTGATTAAGTAACTGAGGGTATGTGTGTGTGCATGCTCAGTCGTGTCTGACTCTTTGTGACCCCATGGACTGCAGTCCACCAGACTCCTCTGTCCATGGCATTTCCCAGGCAAGAATACTGGAATGAGTGGCGATTTCCTCCTCCAGAGGATCTTCCTGACTCAGAGATGGAACCTGCGTCTCCTGTGTCTCCTGAGGTGGCAGGCGGAGCCTTTACCCCTGTGCCACATGTACAAGCCATGTTCAGATTCCACCAGGAATCTTACCGCACCCACATTGTTTAGGTACACACAACCCCAGACAGAAACAGAGCCCCAGGAATCTCAGTCACCACCGAGACAGCACAGCATCTTGCTTCCTTCTAATACATTGTCCTCCATTCAGTGTTTATCTGGGTGTCAGGAGCACAGCTGCTGTCTCTTTACAGACCCAGTCTGGGTCACAGGGCGGGGAGAAAACAATGACTGTTTTGCTTGTCTGGTGACAGACATCCTGTGCCACTTTGCACTGCTCGTTGAAAGTGTGATCCCATATCCCTTGACCATCCCCTGGGCTTGCAATTCCAGCACTGCACGGGGTCTTCAGGGATGCCCGCCAAACAATCTGTGTCCTGACCTCAGCCTTCCTGGGCCCATAAATCATATAAGGCAGCTCACACTTCAAGCCGTGGCCTGGGGACATTGTGGGATTGGGGGTGGTGGGCAGAGACTAGAGAAGAATAGGAGCGGAGGCCAGGGGCAGGGAGAGGAAGGTTATGCTGAGAAACAATGAGAAAGAGAGACAGAGAGCTTTTTATTCCCTAGAGAAACGGGGCTGTTTCCTAGATGTTATAATCATATCATGAGGTGGAGATTGCAGGAGCCCAGTTTGTGGGGGAGGAGGATGCAAGTCAATATTTTATCATGAGTGAAGTTTCTCATCAGCATCATTACCTGTAAACAACTTTTGAAGAAGGGGTTCCTGTCCAGGCAACAGGTTCACCAGCTAGCACATGAGAAATGGAAAAAGCTCAATTAGCACTGAACTTTCTAAACTCAGTATACTTCTGTTTGCCTGTTTTTGCTTTTCTTGCTTGTGCTTTTGGTGTGGTATCCAAAAATCACTGCCAAATTCAATGTCATGAAGCTTTTCCTCCATGTTTACAGCTCATCTTTCTAACAGGAAAGGGGTTCTTCTTAGACATACTGTTGGCAATTTGAAACCAGAGTTGCTGGAATTTTGCACCCTGATACAATGAAGGGAATTGTGCCTGTTTTTAAAGTTATTATCTGTTGATAGTCATATAAAGATTATGTCCTTCCTCTCTTCACCACTTTAGGTGAATATAGGTCCCTGCCCCTGTTTCATATGGGGTTATGTGATGTATTTACTTAACCCTACACCCAGTTTTTCCTATTTACATTTCATGTTAAAAATAATTAAGTTTCCTTTTTGTTCCTTACAAAAGTCGTGACTTGTATCTATTTAAGGTCCTAGATGAGATGGTATTCAACTGGCATTCCTGGAAAAAATGACCTAGCGTTAGCTTGTGATTATGGCTTTCAAACTTCTTAAAGCAATGGAATATTTCCTTCAAAAGAAATCTGACACAAAAATCCCGTTACACTGAACCAAAGATATCTATGTGGAGCATCTTTGGTTGAGATGGAAGAGGAGGTATCTGATTCAACTCTGCCATCACCCCCACAGAATGCTGGGAACCCACAGACTATGCTTTGTAAACCTTTACTCTAAATGAAGAGCAAGACAGAACAGATTGAAACTGGAAGGCAGAAGGGAGAAAGGAATGAATATTGCACACCTGAGCTTGGTATATCTATGTTTTAAGTCCCAGCTTTAATAGCCACAGAGTCTTGGATAAGTGGTTTAAATGATCTGAATCTCAATTTCCTCATCCATATCTGTATCATAGAGTTTTGTAGCAATTACATTCCACAAGATGTGTTAAAATTACGTATTGAATGCTTGGTGTGCAGACATTAGATACCTGTTGATCTCTTTACTTCTCACCTCTGTAATGCTACCCAAATCTATGCATCCTGTATGCCTTACATTTGGAGGACCTGTGTGCATGTTTATAGATGGAATCCTGCACCTCTACTGACAATTATCTTTCCAGATGTGTCTTACTTTCATTTTATTTACTCTTCAATTGAGAGTAACCATTAGACTTCAACTTTCAGCACTTCTGCCTCTTTCTGGTTAAGTATCTAGTGCCCTTAGAAATAGTTCTGGAAGAATCTTTTTATAATTCAATCCTTCAAGTTTTCCTAATTTAGAACACAATAGTATAACTTAAAAATAGCCTTTTTTTTTTTTTTTCAGGACAGCAAATGGTAGCTACTTGAAGAATGCAAATTTGACTCCAGGAGACAAAATGATGGGCCTAGTAGATACACTTGTCAAGTTCCAATGTCCTACTGTCAGATTCACCCTCTTATCAGGTGGGAGTGCCCAGAGACAGACACTGGGGTGGAGGCAAAATCTAAAACAAGACTGAACGATCTGAACCCTTGGTGCACACTAGCAGAAATACATTCTAATGAAAACAAAAAGGTGTCCCACAAAATCCAGGAGCAGAGTTGCACCCAAGCTTTGGGAACAAACTTAAAGTATTTGCTTAAATGCCGTCAAGAGACTTTTTCTTTTACTCCGTTCTCCTCCTCTCTGTTCTCTTTCTCTCTCTTCCCCTCCCCTCTCTTCCCTTCTTCTCCTTTCCCTCTCCCACCCCTCTTCCTCTCTATCTCCATCTCTATCTGAATCTCTCTCTCCCCTTTTCTTCCCCACCCTGCACTCCTCTGCTTATTTCCTCTGATTTCTTCAAACCCAAGTGTTGAAAACCTGACCTCTCCCAAGTGTGTAAATTTTACATCTTACAAATCCATATTTCTGGAACAATAACAACAGCAGCAGCAACAATTGTGAATTCTCTCCTGTTCATCACTTAAACTGAGGAGATCAAAGATGTCATTTGTCTGTGCTTAGCTGAGTGTTACCTCCTGGAACAAATAACAGTGGCCCAAAGGGCACGGTCACCTTGCACACACATGGCTCCTGGGTCCCAGAGCTGCAACAAATGTGGAGGGAAGGGGGAGTGGGCCAGGACATTTCCCAGAGTGACTGGAGAAACACGAATATATTAACGGATAAGTATTCTCATTAAGTATCCCCAAATACTCTCCTGCTCTGAATTATTTGCTCTTGGGTCTTTGGGTGTGCAGACCTAAGTGATGGGTACAGGTTCAGAATTGTGGGGAAAGGGAATAAGTTTATATTTTGGAGGCAGAGAGTAGTGTTTTGGGAATGGAACCATGGCTACAAAAATAATCGGTGACTGTGTAAAGAACCAAGCAGACAGATGACCAATGGTCTGTGTGAGCGATAATGAGTGTCTGTGGGCAGTGGGTGACCAGAAGGAAAGGATGGCTGAGAGAAAGCTTATTTTTTTTTAATTGGAGGCTAATTACTTTACAATATTGTAGTGGTTTTTGCCATACATTGACATGAATCCCCCATGAGTGTACACATGTTCCCCATCCTGAACTCCCCTCCTACCTCCCTCCCCATCCCATCGCTCAGAGTCATCCCAGTGCACCAGCCCTGAGCACCCTGTCTCATGCATTGAACCTGGACTGGCGATCTGTTTCATATATGGTAATATACATGTTTCAATGCTATTCTCTCAAATCATCCCACCCTCGCCTTCTCCCACTGAGAGAAAGTTTAGACCAAACCTGGCAAACTATGTATGAGGTCAAGGACAAAAACAAGAAAGATATTTGTTTTGACACTGTTTGATTTTGTGATAATAAAGACTGAAATGGTCATTGTTGCTGATATTTCTCCTTATTTTATAATCTCTGCTCTATGTATTAAAATACAATTCTTCTCCTTGCTCTAAACTTGCCTCATGTTTTTGACTCTACTCTTTGTCTAATTCCTTTCTTCTTGTTGGCCCTCACTGTTGAATTAAATAAGGGTTCAAGGGGCATTCTGAAATCCTCAAACCTACCAAGCTTGCTCCTGGCCCAGGACATTTGCACCTGCTCTTGGCTCTGGAATGAAAGGCCCTTTTCTCAGATACCAGTATGGTTCTTAGCCTGGTCCCTTGGAACTCTGTCTTTCCTTCTCTGACCAGCCAAACTTATCATCCCCAATAGCTTTCTATCCCTGTACCTGGTTTTTATTTATTTTTTATTACCCGAAATTTTATTATGAGGGATTAAATGTAAGCAAGTATAAACATAAATGAGTGAAATTGCTTCTTTGTTTGCTGACTGTCTCTGCACACTGTATTGTAAGCTCCATGGAAGCAGGGATCTGTCTTGTTCACTTCAGAGCTTTTTACTTCCTAGAATACTGTAAGCCCATCATGGTCTCAATAAATATTTGTAGAATAAATGTGTGAAATAGATTTTGACTAGCTTCAGTCATGTCTGATTCTTTGTGGCCCTATGGACTGCAGCCCACCATGCTCTTCTGTCCATAGAATTCTCCAGGCAAGAACACTGGAGTGGATTGCCATGCCATCCTCCAGGGGATCTTCCTGACCCAGAGATCAAACCCACGCCTCTTACTTCTTCTGCACTAGCAGAAGAGTTCTTTACCACTAGTGCCAACTGGGAAGCCCCTTAGCAATGCATAACAATGGGTAATAACTTTTCCCACTTTCATCTGTCTTTAGTTTGACTTTGCCATTTTTGTGAATAGACAATTGCCTTTGCAGAATACTTTCCTCTCTGTCTCTCTTTCTTAAATCATGAAATAATGAAAAAAGGAGAAGATCAGAATTAAGCAGACCACATTTCAGATCAACAGAATATCATGAAATGTGTTATCTTCTCTGTGCCTCAGCTTATTTTTACCTTAACATGGCCTTAAACCATTTACTGTACAAAAGGCGATGACAGAGGATGAGATGGCTGGATGGCATCACCGAGTTGATGGACATGAGTTTGAGTGAACTCTAGGAGTTGGTGATGGACAGGGAGGCCTGGCGTGCTGCAATTCATGTGCAATGGGGTCACAAAGAATCAGACACGACTGAGCAACTGAACTGAACTGAACTGATGGATTGAATTGTGTCCATCAGAAAGATATTGCAATCCTAGCCCCTAGTATCTGTGAATGTGACCCCATTTGAAAATAGTCTTTGCAGGTTATCAAGGTGAGATGAGGCCATTCGGAAGAGCCTGGGTCCGTGGTGACTGTGTCATTATAAATAGAGGACACTTGGACACAGAGGCAGATACATACAGAGGGAAAACGATTTGAAGACATTGGGAAAAGAGGACCCTTTACAAGCCAATGAATGTCTGCAACTACAGAAGATAGGAGAGAATCCTGGAACGGATTCTCTATCAAAGTCCATAGAAGGAACCAACCTGCCAACTCCTTGATTTTGGACCTCTGGCCCCTAGAGCAGTGAGACAGTAGATGTCTGTTGTTTAAGTCTCTTAGTTTGTAGTGCTTTGCTATGGCAGCCCTAAGAAATCAATACAGGGACACACACACAAAGGCTCTGTGCCTAACACATATAGTGGGGTTGGTTTTTTGTTTTTGTTTGGTTTTTGGCCACAACACAGTTTATGGGCTCTTAGTTCCCCACCCAGAGAAGGCAATGGCACCCCACTCCAGTACTCTTGCCTGGAAAATCCCATGGATGGAGGAGCCTGGTGGGCTGCAATCCATGGGGTCGCTAAGAGTCGGACACGACTGAGCAACTTCACTTTCACTTTTCACTCTCATGCATTGGAGAAGGAAATGGCAACCCACTCCAGTGTTCTTGCCTGGAGAATCCCAGGGACGAGGGAGCCTGGCGGGCTGCCGTCTGTGGGGTCACACAGAGTCGGACACGACTGAAGCAACTTAGCAGCAGCAGCAGCAGTTCCCCACCCAAAGATGGAAGCCGTGCACTCCCAGTGAAAGTTCAGAGTCCTAACCACCAGACCACCAGGGAATTCCCACCTATAATGTTAACAATGGTGCCCATTTCCTTCCAGAAGCCACAATGAGGAGACGGATTTGGTCCAATTTACAGGATATAGAGTTAGGGTTATTGAAAAGATCATTCCGATTTTCTCAAGGCTGATAAGAGAAGAGCAAGAAAAACAATTTTGTGAATGACGAGACACAGGCCACGGAGCCTTTCCAACATCTGTCGGAGTTTCCCACTTACTCGGGGCCAGATGCTAATGGTTTGTGTGCCTCTGCACGTGGAGGAAAGTTTCACTGATACTAATGAGCCATTCACTGCCCTGCATTCCAGGACTCCTCCCACACAGGCCGGTTCTCAGATGTTCTGCGTTAAGTGAAACGCAGCACCATTTCCATAGCAACCAGAAGCAAGGGCTCCCAGAAGGCCTCACGTTCTAGCGCAGGCGGAGCTCTGGAAGACACGAAGGGCACTGATCCATCTGATAGTGAACCGACGTCATGGAGGGTGTCATATTGCCAGGCCTCGTGCGCTGCATCAAAAACACAACCCAAACGCAGCCCTCAGAGGAACTCATTCAGAGCTTGAGGCAGACAGGCGAAAAATACGCAATCTGAAAAGTGCTACACAGTCCAGGCGCAGTCCTGTTTGAGTCTATAGGCTGGGATTCTAACTAGGCTCTAGAGTCATGAAAAAACATTTTCTAAAGAAGGTGACCTCTGAGTCTCCGAGGGCAAGATGGCAAGCTGGGCAGGAGGGCGCAGGGAGGGTGAGAGGGCTGCTGATCCAGACAGAAGGTGGATGCTCGGTGTCCCTATGGCTGCAGATGAAGCAGATCTGATTTAAAGAAATT
This sequence comes from Redunca redunca, assembly GCA_006410935.1. Classification (NCBI taxonomy): domain Eukaryota; kingdom Metazoa; phylum Chordata; class Mammalia; order Artiodactyla; family Bovidae; genus Redunca; species Redunca redunca. The sequence continues at coordinate 15,782 of SJYQ01019962.1, forward strand.
ATAACTTCAAAACTCTGCTGCACTCACAACGGTGCTCTGTGACTTGAGGCTTTCACAAATCCCAGAACTCCCCTGGCCAGGATGTCCCAAACTGTTTCAAAACCTCACCCTTCCCTCAGAACTGTGAGACCTGTGGGTTGAACTTTCAGCTCTGGAGAAAAGGAGGGCTTATACTGTAACATGAGCCTGGTCTTTCAGCAGCCTCATCTGTCATTTTCTTGCCCTACATGTCATGTCACACATTCCTGACTCCTCGCACCATCCTAAAAAAATGTGTGTTATCAAGGATTGATGTTCCCTATCTTTGAACTCAGCCCAATCTTCTTTATGTATCATTACAGACAGGCAGAGAGCCCGGGTCCTGCTGNGGGGGGGGACTAAATTTACCTTCCTCATCTTCAAACTACCTAACAGATTGTCTTTACATATAATAAGATCTTCATAAACATTTATTGGTTGGCTAGCTAACTGACTGGTGGGCAAAAGGAAACAATGGATTTTCCTATGAAAAGTATTAATATATAAGAAAATATTGAAACAAATTCAACCAAACTTCCTAAACCAAAAAAGAAAAAATATGAAATTTAGGATTGAGGCAAAAGAAAAAAAAAACAACAGCAATAACTTATAGGCTCCAGATCTGTTCCTTCTTCTTAGACTCGTGTTTTATTTCTTTGGTTCCAAGCCTGTGGATCAGAATTGTTTGCATGACTGGCTGGCGGGGGGGGAGGGGGGGGAATAATAATAAAACGTTTTATGACATTTTGGGAAAACATACACAAATACAAAACTAGTATTTGATCCCCTGCCTTTGTGACATTGTGATTTTTATGTCCAACTTGAAAAATGGGCATCGCAATACGGAGATATGAGTTGAGGGAGGGTCTGAAGTTCAGGACAACATGTTAGCTCTGCACTTGGGGCAGCTAGAGCAAATCTCATAACCTATCCTTGGATGGACACCAGAAGTCTCTTAAGAAACACGGTTTTAAAGCTAGTTTCCTATAGCTCTCTTCCACTCATGTACACACACATACTTATGAACACTCTTTGTTATGGGGAACATCAGGAAATGGCAGACTATGAAAAGGTTTCCCCATCTTGCAGTGAGAAGAGATCTAGACCATAGCAACGCACATTATCATAAGGGCTGTCCATAGAGGCTTCTGAGAAAAGGCAAGCTGTGGTTTTCTCACTAGCACAGAGCTCAGTGAACTGAACTGAGGTTCAGCCTCTGAACCACAGCCCCTCCCACCACCTGCCACCAACAAAGGGCCAGTGCAACTCTAGGAGCTGGTCCCAGTTGAGATGGCTCCAGGCATTCCAGAGGACCAGCATCTGGACTAGAGTGACAGGGTGAGACCGTGCCCTCTGAACTATAAAAAACATGCTTGAATCTTTGTTCACCTCACTCCACTCCGTCCACTGCAGCCGTGACAAGCATCCACATCCTGATTTTGTTTATCCTCAGATTCTATCTCCAATCTTGTTCCAAACCAGGAAGAACAGAAAGACCTCTAAGTTTTGCTCATGGCTTGGCTTGGACTCACGTGTATCATTAGGACTCCCTGAAGGTGGGGTCCAGCCCTGGACCTCACTCACCACGAGTCCATCCCAGGTAGTTGATACTCATTATCTCATATACCAATGACTCTATTTTTAAAGCTCAAATGTGATCATTGATCAGATCATGTTGAAAGATATCTGTGATATCCTGGGTATACTCCACAGAGTTCAGTCTGTAATTTTGAAAATAATTTCAAAATAGCTTTTCATTCAAAGGCTACTTTTAATGGCACATCCCCAGGCTCCTTTGGCAGATAATTCTACCCATTTTCCTCCCTTTGCTCTCAGATGGGACAACAGGACTGAGTTCTGGCCAAGGCAGTGAGGGTAAAAGTTACATACACCAGTTTCCGGACTGGCGGCTAGAATTTGATACATGTTTCTCTACTCTCTTTTTGAGCTTTGTTCAGGGGTGGATCTTATAGAGAATGCCAATGCCATGGAGTTCAGAGAGCCCCCAACTGGAGGGACCCTGGGTCCCCACATGACTAAGTGTGGGGCAGAGGACAGAACAGCCCGCTCCACCACCACGGACCCACACCGTCCACTGGCAGGACAAGGAGCAGACTTCTGCTCCCTTAAGCCTCTGTAGCGCTGGCTTCACTTGTTACTGCAGTTGGTCCCTGTTGAGTGATCCCGGCTCATCTGTAGAATATTCCTTCCGCCTGCTGATTCCCTGTGTGAGGCTCACCATTCCGCCTGTCTCAAAGGCTATTTCTGGCCTTCTGGTCCTGACCTTCCCCCGCCACCCTCAGCTGTTGCCTGAGCCCAGTTTTAACAAGAAACTGCTGCAATGTCTTTGTAAACAGCCTGGGCCGTCTCAGAGGGGGAGTGGTGAGAAATTGAGAAACGCTCCACCCATAAGAATCCCTTTTCTGCCAACACATCACTTGTTTAAAACATCTCCATTCGCGAGGGCCAAAAGTGCTGTGTCTCTCTCTACAGAAACCTGACCATTTGTTTATTTTTCAGTATTTCTCTTGTTTCATAAACATTTGAGTTGGTCTATGTAGTTGTTTAGCTATTAATTAAGAATTATCAGCAGAGTGTGCCAGTACTATATTTTTAATTTACTTTTTAAAATTATACACTTCAAAGTAGATAAACACACAGTTTGGGGAGTTTTCTTTTCTTGTCCACACCTTGCAGCATGCTGACGTTCCTTGACCAGGGATCAAACCTGCCTCTCACCCCAGCCCCGCAGTGGAAGCACAGAACGTTAACCACTGGACCACCAGGCAAGTCCACACACAACTTTTTTTTTTTTTTGAAGAGGGCAAGAAAATCTGGGCAAAAGGCCAGATATAATTTAAAAAGCTCTTGGTAATTTTTATGTGTATTTAGGATTGAGAATCATTTGTCTTCTTTGATATCTCCAATTACTATACCAGTGGTCATAAAAGTCTCAAATATATTCATATTATATTAATTAAAACTTATTTCAAAACAACTAAATTTATTCCAGTCAAGTATGCCCCCCACATGTGTATTGGGTCAAGTGCCATAAAAATTCCATAAACCCTCAACCACAAATTACAGAAAAGGGCGTAATGATGACAGCCATCACATAAGTTGTGAAAATTAATGCAATAATGAATATAAAGTAAGTACCAGAGTCTACGAAATGTCTCTTGTTATGATGTGGAATCATTATTAGCTGTTAAGCCTTAATAGGCCTTATTTTGACCCCTGCTTTTCTATAGGGAGCACAGTTTTACAATAGCAACCAGAGTGACTCTTTAAAATGTAAACAAGATAATGTCGTTCTGCCAAAAAACATCCAACAGTTTTTCATCTCACTCAAAACAAAAATCAGAGTTCTCCCAATGAACCTTCCTGGACCACTTTCTGACAGCATCACTTACCATTCTTTGCCTCATATACTTTGCCCCTGTTGGACTAGCTCTCTTATGTTTCCCTGAAGGCACTAGACAACCAACCTCAGAGCCTTGGCAGCTGATTACCCAGTGTGCCTATTCCATGGAACTCACCCAGCTCACTCCCTCACCTTCTTTAAGTCTTGGTCTACCTGTCACCTGCAGAGAGAATTTCCCTCCTCATTCCAGCCCTATCTAACCACACTTCCTGCTTTGTGTTCTTCTTAGCACACAAAATGGTCTGGTAAACGATAAATATGTTTATTTCTTAATTTGTAGTTCTATCCCCCTTTATTGCTCTATCTGTTTCTACAGTACTTATAGCTTTCTGATAAAATACACATTGTATGTATTGAGTTGGCCAAAGAATGTGTTTGGGTTTTTTCAGTAACAACTTAGGGAAAAACCCAAACAAACTTTTTTGCCAACCCAATATTTATTTTATTTAGTATGTGAGCCCTGTAAGAACAGAAGGTTTGCCTGCTCTTTACCACAGTGTCTCCAGTACTAAAAGATTGCCAGGAACATACTAGGTCCTAATTAAATACTGAATTTACGAATTAGCTGTCTATCACAGAAGTAAATTTTCTCTATGAAGAACCAAGCTGGTCCAGTGGCAATTAAGCATTTATGCTTTGAGGTGGGTGTCACACAATGAAACTGTCATGGAACTCCAAATCCATCCCAGAGTGACAAATTGTGATTTCAGCAGTGAAAACTTCTGAGAACTTGGGCAAGTTAATTTATTCTCTAACCTTATTTTCCTCATTGTGAAATGGTGATAAGTTGTCTTATAGGGATCTGAGAACTGAATGAGGTAGACTGAGTTTCCAGAATCCCTATCTGTGAGTGGATGTTCAAAGAATCTGAGTTTTGTGATTGCTGTGGTTCCTCCAGGGCAGCAAGGAGATGTCATGCAGCCTCACGGAAGATGTGAATTATGCTGTTGCCTCTGAAAAATAGCTTAATATGTTCCATGGAGTTTATCTTGTTCTATCTGTTTGTATCTCTTACCAGAGAAGGCTGACAGATAACTTGAGAGAAATATTTAGATGTCTCAGCAGTATACGGAGAAGTGACCAGTTCAGTTCAGTTGCTCAGTCATGTCCGACTCTTTGCAACCCCATGGGCTGCAGCATGCCAGGCATGCCAGGTGTCCCTGTCCATCACCAACTCCCAGAGCTTGCTCACACTCATGTCCATCGAGTTTGGGATGCCATCCAGCCATCTCATCCTCTGTCATCTACTATTCCTCTTGCCTTCAATCTTTCCCAGCATCAGGGTCTTTTCTAATGAGTCAGTTCTTCGCATCAGGTGGCAAAAGCATTGGAGCTTCAGCATCAGCATCAGTCTTTCCAATGAACATTCAGGACTGATTTCCTATAGGATTGACTGGTTGGATCTCCTTGCAGTCCAAGGGACTCTCAAGAGTCTTCTCTAACATCACAAGTCAAAAGCATCAATTCTTCAGCAACCAGCTTTCTTTATAGTTCAACTCTCACATCCATACATGACTACTGGAAAAGTAGTCCAAACAATAAAGAAAGAAGTTTCCCTCTTACCCAGAAAGCCTGTGGCTCTTCCATTCTCATACGAGTTTCATTCATACACAAAATTCGATGAGAACTTTGATGGACACCTCAGTTGACAGAAGTATCTGGAATTGACAAACAAATGTACATATAAAAGCTAAATTTCCTTTTAACATATCCCTGTTCCCAAGACTTTTGGATTTCTGATTTATGAATAGAGCTTAACAACCTCCAGCAATGCACAACTTAATAACTCTTTTGTGTTCTCTTGGCCACAGGATGAATAAAGAGCGTTAAATGACAACCATCTTCTAGTACTTGGAGGCTATAAAATCCGAGGTATAAAAATGAGGCAGAGTGAAATAGTGTAAATAATGCAGTGACATTTAGAAAAAAAGGAACTTGGGGAATAATAACTGGGAAAACTTCCTTATGTCTAAGATCAGCTGGATGATGAAATAGTCTCTGAGGGAAATGGTGGGAGCCTTCAAGCTTGGACTGTTTTGAAATCTGAAGAGATTTAGCCCCAGAGGCCAATTCTATGGGATCACTTATTTTTTTTTTTTAACAATAAAGCAACAGCATGACTTAATGGATCTTTTCCACCCAAACACCAATTCACTGAATCAGAACTTGATACTGTGTTTCTTACTCAGATAACATATGCATTTTGGAACCAAGTGACAGCAGCCTCAAGGTTCAGGCAGTCACATATGGTAGCTATTTCTGGATGCTTCCTCCTGAAGTAATTGTCAAAGTCAACAAACAGTTGTACTGATGCTTTTTCCTTCCACCTTTCCTTCCATCCATACTCTGTCCTTCTGTCTTTCTTTTCTTCCTCCCTCCTTTTTATCCTCTCTTCCTTGTTTTTCTTCCTCTTTCATTTTCTTCCCTCTCTCTTATAGTTTCATCTTTTTTTTTTTTCCAGAAATGCATGACATCTTGAACAAACATCTTTTCCGTCTTCCATCATCAATTTTTAAAGCAGATCTTAGCTGGAGTCTCAACTCTAAGTGACCACATTCTGGAGTGCTTGAGAATGGCCTAGATGGTAAAAAAAAAAAAAAAAGTACACATAAAATGGGGCAGGCAGCTAATAAAAATGGGATGTAAACCCAATGAATGGGATGTAAATCCAATGAATTTGCTGCTAGATCAATCATTAAAAAACTATCAGAGACATCTAAGAAACACTTGAATTGAATGGGGGTGAGATCAGGATATCTTTCATGTAAACAAATAGTTTTCCTTAGTCCAGTATTAGCCACATCTCAACATATTCAAATTCATTGTATAATTTGTTAACTTTCCACTTGGTTTTGCTGTACAGCTGTTCACAGAGCCATGTCTTCCTGCCTCTGTTGTACACTACTTGGCTCTGAAATACATTTGGGGGCAACTGAACCACAACGGTTCCTCCAGTAAGGGAGTGAGCAAGGTGAGTGTGATCTTATGTAACAGTCACATCGGAAGCAGCTGGGGGAAACGAGAGCTTGGTATAACCCAGACCAGCCACAGGAAAGATCTACCCAAGCATCAATCATCATGCTCAGAGTGACAGTATTTAAGCTTGTCCCCTGACAGACAGAGAGGAAGGGGGAGGGGGAGAGGAAGAGACAGAGAAGTAGGGGACAATGGGCAAGCTCCTGCCCAGGCTGTTAGAGGAACATATACACTGGACTTATTTTGAATGTGAATGAATAATCTCTGTGTCCTCAGCAGGAATGTTGTTCTGGGAAGTTTGCATTTTTGTTTACATGCCTGCCCTGGCTCTCACAGGGTGGGAGCAGGCAAATGTTAAGTGGCTGGTTTAACGTTTACACTGGAAAGCACTTTATCAAGAAAGTGTATACACTTGGCCACCCAAAAATGCAACATATGTTTCCCTGGATTATTCATCTCTGGTACCCTTTGGAAAAAGTGGAAACTGGCAGATTTTCTTTTCTTAGGCTCCAAAATCACTGCAGGTAGTGACTGCAGCCATGAAATTAAAAGATGCTTGCTCCTTGGAAGAAAAGCTATGACAAACCTAGATTGCATATTAAAAAGCAGAGACATCACTCTCCCAACAAAGGTCTGTAGAGTCAAAGCTATAATTTTTCCAGTAGTCATATATGGATGTGAAAGTTGGGCTATTAAAAAGGCTGAGTGCCAAAGAATTGATTCTTTTAAACTGTGGTGCTGGAGAAGACTCTTGAGAGTCCCTTGGACAACAAGGAGATTAAATCAGTCAATTCTAAAGGAAATCAGTCCTGAATATTCATTGGAAGGACTGATGCTAAAGCTGAAGCTCCAATACTTTGGCCACTTGATGTGAAGAGCTTAACACTGGGAAAGACTGAGTTCAGGAGGAGAAGGGAGTGACAGAGGATGAGATAGTTGGATGCCATCACCAACTCAGTGAGCATGAGTTTGAGCAAACTCTGAGAGATAGTGAAGGACAAGGGAGCCTGGCATGCTGCAGTCCGTGGGGTCACAAAGAGTCAGACACAATTGAGTGATTGAACTGATAGATAGATTTTGCCTTCTTTAAGTTTTTAACTTCTTTCATTAACTTTGGGGCTTACTCACATGATGCTGGATATGATTCCTATTTCATTGCATATGACTCAGCAAGAAACTGACACACAGAAATTGTCTTTACTGTCTGAACCTGACATCACAGGGAAGAGAAATAGGGTGAAAGATCTTCACATGAGACAGATTAATAGATTACTATATTTTTCCCCATTTTAAGTTTTATTGCAACTATTGTAGCCCAATTGGACTAGAACATTACTCTTTACCTTCAAGATGTGAAACATATTTAATTAGATCAGAGATTTTTTTTCTTCACTGAAACCTCTCTCTTGTCTTCATCTTTATTACTTTTGGGGAAGAAAGGAAAGAATTGCAGCCTCTTTGGGTTTGCAGTTGAAGCTATATTTTCTCAGGCTATTATAGAGAGACTCCCATTATGAAATCCATTCTCTAACACCTTCAGGACCTGTCTTTCACTGACAGAATGGTGGTTCTAGTAACTGAGTAATAGGGAGGGAGATACGTCTTAGCATTCGGCACATTTTATTCATTACCAAGTGGTAAATAGTATGCCTCTGCCCTCTATTTATAGTATAATTGAATTCACGACACTGGCTGCACACCTGGTCAAACTGGAAAGCACATTTGCAGTCACCTTTCCTGTTTGAACTCCTAATGTATTACAGACTCCAGAAAGATTCTGCAGATAACAGAAACATAAGACAGTTAAAAAAAAAACCCTCATGAAGGATGCTTCTACAGATTTCTAATGCAAGTGTCAGTCTGTGGGAGAGATGTGGTTGCAGAGACCCTCTTGAATTGGGTAACATAATAAATAACATTACTAGTGATGTAAATAAAGAATGCAATGCTAGGGCTTTTGCCAGGTTGGTGAAAAGTGCCAATTAGACAGAGCTGGCAATGGTTTCTAACTCTTTGCACAACCATTCATTCACATACATCTGTATACAAAGTCCTGAGTTCCCACATGTGGGCTTACAATTTGTAGAAGACTGTTTTTCATTAGTCTGGGAAGGAATTTGTTCCACATTTTTTTAAGGATTTGAATTCTAGGGAGAAAGTGGAAAAAGGAATCTAACTGAATAGTAGACTTAAAACACATAACAGTCAAAGAGAGAATTTTGCAGTTCAGAGAACTAACTAGTCACAAATTCCATTACCCAATGACTTTAAGAAATGTGATAGAATGTAATTGTGCTCACCTTTCCCAGCTGAGCTTTCTGAAAAGCATTTTGTAACTGGAAGTAATAGTAATAGTGTAATTCTTGCTTTTCTACTGGATATTTAGTTAGCTATGGGTAGCCTCATGGTGTTTTTATTTATGAGTCAATGTTAATGGTCCCAAAAAGCACTTCTCAGGGTTCATATGAAAAAACCTATAGCTTAGGAATCTTGGTATCCATATACTTTCTCTGGTTCCCCCAACTTCCTGACTTTCTAGGTCAAGAATTCTCAAACATTAATGTGCCAGAGGGTTACGGAAATGGCCTATTAAACTAACTCAGTTCAGTTCAGTTCAGTCGCTCAGTCGTGTCTGACTCTTTGCAACCCCATGACTTGCAGCACACCAGGCCTCCCTGCCCATCATCAACTCCCGGAGTTCACTCAGACTCACGTCCATTGAGTTGGTGATGCCATTCAGCCATCTCATCCTCTGTCGTCCCCTTCTCCTCCTGCCCCCAATCCATCCCAGCATCAGAGTCTTTTCCAATGAGTCAACTCTTCACATGAGGTGGCCAAAGTACTGGAGTTTCAGCTTCAGCATCATTCCCTCCAAAGAAATCCCAGGGCTGATCTCCTTCAGAACGGGCTGGTTGGATCTCCTTGCAGTCCAAGGGACTCTCAAGAGTCTTCTCCAACATCATAGTTCAAAAGCATCAATTCTTCGGTGCTCAGCTTTCTTCACAGTCCAACTCTCACATCCATACATGACCACAGGAAAAACCATAGCCTTGACTAGATGGACCTTTGTTGGCAAAGTAATGTCTCTGCTTTTGAATATGCTATCTAGGTTGGTCATAACTTTTCTTCCAAGGAGTAAGCATCTTTTAATTTCATGGCTGCAATCACCATCTGCAGTGATTTTGCAGCCCCCAAAATAAAGTTTGACCCTGTTTCCACTGTTTCCCCATCTATTTCCCATGAAGTGATGGGACCAGATGCCATGATCTTCGTTTTCTGAATGTTGAGCTTTAAACCAACTTTTTCACTCTCCTCTTTCACTTTCATCAAGAGGCTTTTGAGTTCCTCTTCACTTTCTGCCATGATGGTGGTGTCATCTGCCTATCTGAGGTTATTGATATTTCTCCCAGCAGTCTTGATTCCAGCTTGTGCTTTTTCCAGCCCAGTGTTTCTCATGATGTACTCTGCATAGAAGTTAAATAAGCAGGGTGACAATATACAGCCTTGACATACTCCTTTTCCTATTTGGAACCAGTCTGTTGTTCCATGTCCAGTAATAACTGTTGCTTCCTGACCTACATATAGGTTTCTCAAGAGGCAGGTCAGGTGGTCTGGTATTCCCATCTCTTTCAGAATTTTGCACAGTTTATTGTGATCCATACAGTCAAAGGCTTTGGCATAGTCAATAAAGCCGATATAGATGTTTTCCTGGAACTCTCTTGCTTTTTCCATGATCCAGCGGATGTTGGCAATTTGATCTCTGGTTCCTCTGTCTTTTCTAAAACCAGCTTGAACATCAGGAAGTTCATGGTTCACGTATTGCTGAAGCCTGGCTTGGAGAATTTTGAGCACTACTTTACTAGCATGTGAGATGAGTGCAATTGTGCAGTAGTTTGAGCATTCTTTGGCATTGCCTTTCTTTGGGATTGGAATGAAAACTGACATTTTCCAGTCCTGTGGCCACTGCTGAGTTTTCCAAATTTGCTGGCATATTAAGTGTAGCACCTTCACAGCATCATCTTTCAGGATTTGAAATAGCTCAACTGGAATTCCATCACCTCCACTAGCTTTGTTCATAGTGATGCTTTCTAAGACCTTTTAGAACTAACACCCAAAAGAGATGTCCTTTTCATTATAGGGGACTGGAATGCAAAAGTAGGAAGTCAAGAAACACCTGGAGTAACAGGCAAATTTGGCCTTAGAATATGGAATGAAGCAGGGCAAAGGCTAATAGAGTTTTGCAAAGAGAACGCACTGGTCATAGCAAACACCCTTTTCCAACAACACAAGAGAAGACTCTACACACAGACATCACCAGATGGTCAACACCAAAATCAGATTGATTAAGCTAACTAGCCAGCCCCAAAGATTAAGTCCAGATCTAGGATGGGCCCTGGATTCTGCATTTTTAACAAACACCCTACACATAGTTCAGATACAATGATTTTAGAAGTTCTTTTAGAAACACTATTTTAGGAATATTTCTCTAGTTCAGCTTTTCTTTTCTTTCAACTTACACACATTTTGGAGGGTGGGGGCTTCTGGAGTTACTGTGTGTATTCTTGGTTACTGAGGGGTAACTTGTTGCTTTTAGACTCAAAAGCATGCGTTCCTTCATGTTCAGGGGCCTTAAAGAATGACTGATCTTCCAATGATCCTCCGGTGATCATGTGACTCTGATCATGACTCTGATCAATGACTCTGTCCCAGGGATGTCTTGGTGATTCGCATTCATTTTCTAATACGCAAGTCAGATGGGAGAAGAAAGTCATCAGTGAAATAGATACCCTACTACCACAGGGCTATTATTGAAATAAATATAATAATATATTTACATTATTATATGACTATAGTGTTGCATAATAATTTATAAAAATGCTACATTCTTATAATAATATATGTCTGCATGATTGCATCAATTAACTATCAGATGAAAATTATGACTTATGCATCTTCTAAGAGCCAACTCACTGGAAAAGACCCTGTTGCTGGGAAAGATTGAAAGCAAAAGGAAAAAGGGGCAGCAGAAGATGAGAGGGTAGATACAATCACTGACTCAATGGTCATGAATTTGAGCAAACTCTGGGAGATGGTGGAGGACAGAGGACCCTGGCGTGCTGCAGTCCACAGGGTCACAAAGAGTCAGACACGACTTAGCAACTCAACAGCAACAACAATTACTAATCACTATCAATAATGTGTAGAACTGGGAGATTTTACTGGGAGCTGCAGCAAAAACATTGGGTGATATCTACATATTAAAAACTGATTTGATTTCATAATGTTCTTTTCTCTCTGATTACCTGAACATTTTATGTAATTTTAGCTTTTGTCCTAGTTATTCAATAGTCCACTTGTTTCTATATTTTGTTCTGTATCTTATTATTCCACACCATCTGTGGCTGTAACCATCTCTCTCTCAAGCCCACTTTTGTTCAATGTGTGCAATCACTGACAGAAGAGAGAAAAAATTTAACCGGAAGGAAAAAAATGATGCAAAGAAAGATTTAGGGTCCTGCAGATGTTTCCAGCTGAAATACCAGCTGGCATTGTCGTTGTTTGTGTGGAGTGGAATCCCAGAAGCCAATGAAAGGAGACAATCAGTTTTAGCTGACTCAATTTTTTTTATTTCCACTTTCCTAACACAGATGAATCTGATGCAAATTGTTTGAAAATAAGAGCCTTACGGCTAAGTGCATTACCATACTCTACTGCAGAAAACTAAATTTCGCGGTGACGTGATAATGTCTGGAAATACTGCCTTCTAAAGGTTGTTAAAATCCTTGGAGGAATCCCTAGTTATTTCTACTGTTGGTGCAGTTGTTGGTGACACAAATAATTAGAATTCTTATTCTTCAGCTTTATAATGTACCTTCTTCAAAGAATTCAAGGGCCTTGGGACTTCCCTGGTGATACAGTGGTTAAGAGTCTGCACTTCCCAACCTAGATGTCCATTGACAGATGAATGGATAAAGAAACAATGGTACATATATACAATGGAATATTACTCAGCTATAAAAAAGGAACACATTTGAGTCAGTTCTAATGAGTTGGATGAACTTAGAGCCTATTGTACAGAGTGAAGTAAGTCAGAAAGAGAAAAACAAATATATATTAATGCATATATATGAAATCTGGAAAGATAATAGCAATGAACCTATTTGCAGTACCACATTGGAGATGCAGACATAGAGATCAGATTTGCGGACACACCAGGGGAAGGAGAGAGTGGGACGAATGGAAATAGAAGCATTGAAACATATATATTACCATATGTAAAACAGATAACCTGTGGGAATTTGCTGTATGACACAGGGAACTCAAACCCAGTGCTCTGTGACATCGTAGAGAGGTGGGTTGGGGAGGGAGGTGGGAGGGAGACTCAAGAGTGAGGGGACATATGTATACCAACGGCTTATTCATGTTGATGTATGGCAGAAACCAACACAATATTGTAAGGCAATTGTCCTCCAATTAAAAATAAATAAAGTTTAACACTTAAACCATTATTCTAAAACAGAAAGATTCCACACTGCCAGTGCAAGGGGCACAGATTTGATCCCTATCGGGGAACTAAGATCCTGCGTGGCATGTGCTGTGGCCAAGAAAATACGAGAAAAAAAAAAGAGCTCAAGCATCTTCAGAAACAAAAGAGCAATTGGAGAAAGGCTGTACCACATCTTTACTCACATTCAGTAATAGTTACAAGGGACCATTGGTAAAATGTTATGGTGTGTGTGTGTCAGTCACTTAGTCATGTCCAACTCTTTGTGACCCCATAGACTGTAGCCCACCTGGCTCCTCTGTCCAAAAATACTGGAGTACATTGCCATTTCCTTCTCCAGGGGATCTTCCTGACCTAGGGATTGAACCTGAGTCTGTTGCATTTCAGGCAGATTCTTTATCATCTGAGCCACCATGGAAACCCTAAGAAATGTTATGGTAGCCCTTTAAAATATCAACCTTTAAAAGACAGCAGTGTGTTATCCTATACTTGAAGATAATGGTAATTAATTGGTATAATGGTAATAATAGTAATAGCTCAATGTTTATGATATATCAAGCACTTTATTTGAATCTCACAAAATGATATGATTTGGATACAACAGACTGGTTCCAAATAGGAAAAGGAGTATGTCAAGGCTGTATATTGTCACCCTGCTTATTTAACTTATATGCCGAGTACATCATGAGAAACACTGGGCTGGAGGAAGCACAAGCTGGAATCAAGATTGCAGGGAGAAATATCAATAACCTCAGATATGCAGATGACAGCACCATCATGGCAGAAAGCGAAGAGGAACTAAAAAGCCTCTTGGTGAAAGAGGAGAGTGAAAAAGTTGGCTTAAAGCTCAACATTCAAAAAACGAAGATCATGGCATCTGGTCCCGTCACTTCATGGGAAATAGATGGGGAAACAGTGGAAACAGTGTCAGACTTTTTGGGGGGCTGCAAAATCACTGCAGATGGTGATTGCAGCCATGAAATTAAAAGATGCTTACTCCTTGGAAGAAAATTTATGACCAACCTAGATAGCATATTGAAGAGCAGAGATATTACTTTGTCAACAAAGGTCTGTCTAGTCAAGGTTATGGTTTTTCCTGTGGTCATGTATGGATGTGAGAGTTGGACTGTGAAGAAAGCTGAGCACCGAAGAATTGATGCTTTTGAACTGTGGTGTTAGAGAAGACTCTTAAGAGTCCCTTGGACTGCAAGGAGATCCAACCAGTCCATTCTGAAGATCAGCCCTGGGATTTCTTTGGAAAGAATGATGCTAAAGCTGAAACTCCAGTACTTTGGCCACTTCATGTGAAGAGTTGACTCATTGGAAAAGACTCTGATGCTGGGATGGATTGGGGACAGGAGGAGAAGGGGACGACAGAGGATGAGATGGCTGGATGGCATCACTGACTCGATGGATGTGAGTCTGAGTGAACTCCGGGAGTTGGTGATGGACAGGGAGGCCTGGCATGCTGTGATTCGTGGGATCGCAAAGGGTTGGATACAACTGAGTGACTGAACTGAACTGATTACACTAATTTACAAATTAAAAACCTGCAGGTATAGAAATTTTAAATAATCTGCCTAAAGTTGCATAACCAATATTTTGCCTGAAATTCACACCAAGATCTAATTCCAGAACCTCTGGACTCTTAATTAGTTTGCAGTATTAAGTCATCTGATTCTTAACATTTTATTGGTTTGCATTTTGGAGATACTGGAAATGACAAGAAAGTTTAAATAGCAGACAGAAGTGTTCCTCCATTAACTCGTGTCAATATCGATATTCAATAGGCCAACAAATATTGGGAAGCATTTTCTGTGTTGATCATCCTTTGAGGAGTTGAGGATACTGATCTCTGTAAGTAAGTTGTTCAGAAAACTGTGTGAGAGACAACTCTTTAAACAAACAATGGACTGTTACCTGGTAACTTACTTAGTTGCTAAGGAAACTCAGCCAAGTGGTGCTAATTCTCCTTGGGACTGGAGACCACAATGAGGTCAAGAGCTGGTTTAACAAACCACTATACGCAGAGAATCCAACTGCTGTCATGCGGTTCCCAGTGATACTGCTGAAGAGAAGGACTCATGGTAACACTTGAGAAATCTTCACTGAGGGCTTCGAAATTCTCCACCCCTTAAAAGTAAGTTGAAGGTGGTAGGAATGGAGGCAATTTGCAGGGAGGTTCCTCTGTCCTCTGTCACTACCCACAACTCTTTAAATTAAGCAGCTGCAGCCTTGAATGCATACAGTATGCTGCGATTCCATCAAAATGGAATCAGGCAAAGATAGCAACGGCCTTCCTTTCATTGCTTCCCAGGTGGCGCTAGTGGTAAAGAACCCGCTTGCAAACGCAGGAGGCATGAGACATGGGTTTGATCCTTGGGTTGGGAAGATCCCCTGGAGGAGAGAATGGCAACCCACTCCAGTATTCTTGCTTGGAGAATCCCATGAAGAGAGGAGCCTAGTGGACTATAGTTCATAGGGTTACAAAGAGTTGGACATGACTGAAGTGACTTAACATGCAGAAAGGAGCACTTGGGAAAGCCCAAGATCTCTGCCTGAGGTATTTTGCTTCCTGCAGCATCTTCTTAATTAGCCAGAGGAAAACCTGTCTTTGGGCTTCAGGCAATACTATGCTCCTAGCCTGGAAAAGCAGCCAAAGGGTTCTCTGCCAACAGCCGCTGAGGGGCTCTGCCTTCCTCCCAGATGTTGCCTACCCACTGCACTTGTTAAGGAAGTCTATGGACAGGGTGGAACTTTCTAATCCAACTCCTATTGGCCAGAGCTTCCCCTGGAACACCGGAGAGTGCAATGGCAACCCACTCCAGTACTCTTGCCTGGAAAATCCTATGGATGGAGGAGCCTGGTAGGCTGCAGTCCATGGGGTCACTAAGAGTCGGACACGACTGAGCAACTTCACTTTCACTTTTCACTTTCATGCATTGGAGGAAGAAATGGCGACCCACTCCAGTGTTCTTGCCTGGAGAATCCCAGGGACGGGGGAGCCTGGTGGGCTGCCATCTATGGATTCGCACAGAGTCGGAGCCGACTGAAGTGACTTAGCAGCAGCAGCAGCAACAGCCCCTGGAACCCAGCACACCAAGAGCTGGGACCAATCACCACATTGTCTACTCATGAAATTATTAAAGATGACTCTCTATGGTTTGTGCTTGGCAGGGAAATACTCTTTCACATGTGGCCAGCATATATTTGGCCAGCAGACTGAGAGTCTGCAGGCAGATAAGACAAGCAATCCGAATTATCCACTGGTTGAGAGCAAAACACATCTTAGAGCCTCTATCCCAGCCCCGGATGGGCTGATTCATTGACGAGGAATTTTGCTAAAGAAAAAAAAAAAGATGTCCAGTATGGACAATAGTCCAAATGAGGCTTTAAGTGGCAAAGCTTTCTGTGATATTACAGGTCTGTCTAGCAAAGGATGATTTAATAAGTTTGTGAAAGGTTTACATGCCTCAGTTAGATCAAGGACATAAAGAAAGCTGCAAGCAAGTTAGGAGCATTGTTGTTGTTGTTGTTGTTAAGCATTTTTATTTTATTTTACTTTATTTGACTGCACCAGGTCTTAGCTGTGGCATGCAGGATCTACTTCTCTGACCAAGGGTTGAACCCAGGTCCCCTGCATTGGGAGTGTGGAGTCTTAGCCACTGGACCACCAGGGAAGTCCCAAATTAGAAACATTTTTAATCTGAAAGTAAGGTGAGCAGAAATGTTTTCTCCCAAGACCTCACCTAGGCACCATAAAGCTTACCAGTATTTCTTGTTTCAAAGTTGAAAAACTCATTGGTACTAACAGTCTCTCCAGAGATAATTGACAGAAGCTGGTAGAGTTGAGGACATTCAGAAATATTCAATGCCTTTGTGATTTACAGAAAACATTGCAAAAAATAAACTTTTGTTTCATTTTGCCAGAAAAAGAAAGTCTGTGAAAGGTTATGTTAGTTTGGAATATTTATGAATCCAGTCTTCACTGTGGCTTTTGGTCTTTCAAACTCTCTCAACATTTCTCTCAACATCTTGTTAAACTCTATTCAGGGCCCATTTTTAAAATCAAATGAAAAAACAAACTAAAAGCCATTGATATTTCTTCCAAATATGTTAAAAACCACTAGGCACTGCATTTCAAGGATCTCTTTTTCATGTTTCCAAGTCTACCATCTCTGCTCATTCTGCCCTCATCCTGAAAACACAGAGAGGTCACCTCTCCAATTCTGGCCTTCAACTTAAACATCTTGAGAGCCCTTCACCACTATGATGAGGTTTTCAAAAATAGCAGATTGCAGATACAAAGTTTATTTCTTGGAAGGAATGATGCTAAAGCTGAAACTCCAGTACTTAGACCACCTCATGCGAAGAGTTGCTGCTGCTAAGTCACTTCACTCGTCTCCGACTCTACACGACCCCATAGACGGCAGCCCACCAGGCTCCTCCATCCCTGGGATTCTCCAGGCAAGAACACTGGAGTGGGTCACCATTTCCTTCTCCAATGCATGAAAGTGAAAAGTGAAAGTGAAGTTGCTCAGTCGTGTCCGACTCTTAGCGACCCCATGGACTACAGCCTACCAGGCTCCTCCGTCCATAGGATTTTCCAGGCAAGAGTACTGGAGTGGGGTGCCATTGCCTTCTCCATGCGAAGAGTTGACTCATTGGAAAAGACTCTGATGCTGGGAGAGACTGGGGGCAGGAGGAGAAGGGGATGACAGGGGATGAGATGGCTGGATGGCATCACTGACTCGAGGGACGTGAGTCTGAGTGAACTCCGGGAGTTGGTGATGGACAGGGAGGCCTGGCGTGCTGCGATGCATGGGGTCGCAAAGAGTCGGACACGACTGAGTGACTGAACTGAACTGAACTGAATACTCATAATAAGTAAATTGAGAGGAGCTGGTCCCCTGTAAAACAGCCCGTGGCTCTTGGTAGGGGTCAGCATGAAGGTTTTATCCTCTCCCACCAGACACGATTCTACGTGTACTTAATCTCACCCTATTTTTTAAGACTTTTTTTGATGTGGACCATTTTTTAAGTCTTTGTTGAATTTGTTACAATATCGCTTCTGTTTTTTGTTTGTTTGTTTGTTTGTTTTGGGTGCGAAGCATGTGGTATCTTAGCTCCCCGACCAGGGACTGAACCTACACCCCGTACGCTGGAAAGTGAAGTCTTAAACCACTGGACCACCAGGGAAGTCCCACATCCTATTTTTTAAGAATGGCCACTCTGACCAGGTCACTAAGCTGCTTTTATTTATTTAACAGATTCTTATTCAGTGACTTCCACAGGCTACATAGGCCTGAAACTTGTTATAAAAATGATCCCTGGTTACCCAACACCTAGAGAACATGTTGCAAATCACTCATCTTTCTCATAATCCTTTAACCATCTGCCAGCCTATCATCCTAGACTCACTTCCGTCCCTCCTTTCACTGTTATTCCCCTTCAGGTCACTCCCTACCCTTGGCAGCTATGATGCATTCTGTATTCATCCATATATGTTTACTTGTAATTTCACAAATATTGCACCATACTTTGCTCATGTTCATCTTAATCATTGCATTTGGAATGCTTCCTCTGTCTTTTCTGGAATATCTTCTGCCCCAACACACACACACATACACACACACACACACACACACACCTGAATAGGAAACTAATATAAATCATTTAAGACTCAGTTTTAAAAGGCCTTCCTTTGACATATTCCCTAACTAAACGCCATGGTTAAAATGGCTACAATTTATTTTTTTTTTAATCTATACAATGTTTTATTACAATGTATGATAAGACTTAAGTTTTGTTATAGGCTAGGGGTTTTGTTTCCACTTTTAATAAAAATAATTTTAAATGGATAACCAACAAAGACAGAGTGAAAGAACAGGGAACTCTGCTAAGTATTCTGTAACAATCTAAATGGCGAAAGAATTTCAAAAAGAACAGATACGTGTATATGTATAACTGAGTCATTTGGTTGTACATCTGAAACTAACACAACACTATTAATCAACTGTGTGTGTGTGTGTGTGTGTGTGTGTGTGTGTGTCTGTGCGCGTGCACTAAGTTGCTTCCATCTTATCTGACTCTTTGCAACTCTCCTTCCCGGTAGCTCAGCTGGTAAAGAATCCGCCTGCAATGCGGGCGACCTGGGTTTGATCCCTGGGTTGCAAGGCTATGGACTGTAGCCCACCAGGCTCCTCTGTCCATGGGATTCCCCAGGCAAGAATACTGAAGTGTGTGGCCCTCCCCTTCTCCACGGAGCTTCCCAATGCAAGGATCAAACCCGTGTCTTTTCTGTCTCCTGCATGGGCTGGGGGTTCTTTACCACTAGTGCCACCTGAGAAGTCTCATTGATCAACTATCCTGCAACATGAAATAAAAAGTTAAGAAAAAACACAAAAAGCACACACTGAAGAGCGAAGAACAGTCATTTTTGGAATTAGTGAAAAAGCAGCAACGTATTTCTTTTGAGGAAAAGTCCTGCCACAGACGTAGTGCCAGGAGGAGGAATACCTTACAACTTTAATACTGTTAAAATCGCTAAGGTTTCTTCTCAGCTCCTCCCATCATGAGGTGGGGATGGTTTCCACTATTGTTGATTCTGGAATAGACCAGTTCCTTATTGTCTCCAATAACATGCAGTGGATGTGACATCGTATGGCTGCCAAGCCTCAGCTCAAGAGGCCTTGCGGTTTTTGCTCTCACTCTCTTGGAAAGTTGCAGCCATCTTGTCAAACACCTGGGCTAGTTCGCTGGATGGGCCACATGGAGGAGAACCAAGATGCTCAGCTGGTAATCCGACATCCAACCTAATGACCAGGGATGTGAGCACCTTTCTTTGCCTCTCTGACCTGGTTGAATCACCATGAGTAATTTCAGGAAACACCAACGGAAGAAGTGTGTGCCTCAGCTCAGACTTCAGAGAAAAAACATGAGCAAATAAACTCCAATTGCTTAAACCCACTTAGTTCTGGAAAGGTGTGTTACATAGCAGTAGGTAGGTGGTATAACCCCACCCCAGTTCCAACCGCAGATAGCTAGTCATTTTGAATTCTGAAACACCATAGCACCCTGTGTCTACTTGTAATATAGTAAGAGTCACATTTTAACATGATCATGTGTTTACACATTTCTCCACTACTTGACTCTGAGTTCCCTAGAAGCAGAAATAGCCCCAGGACCTCACAACGAGCCTGAATACACAGTAGGCACTGAAGAAATAACTGTTAACAAACATCTGAAGACTTAGCCTTCATAAGGACAGATTCTATCATGTTGATTCTATTTGAGTGTGTTAACCAAAACATGGGCAGAAGAGACTTCACCTTCCATACTGGGACAATGGTGAACCTCATGCCCCACAGCCTGGCTCACATGAGGTTAAATTTAGCAGCAGTAATAGATTGGATCTTTTCAGAGTCCCAAGATTAAATAGCCTCAGATGAGCAGTATTTCACTAGCTCTGCCAATCTAACAGCCAAGGGAACTCTTTGCTTGCAAAAAACAGAATGTAATTCCAAGCAAAATCCTGTAAGTCTTGGCTTTGGGACAAAATGCATTATAAAAATAAAAACATTTGTTTTATCCAATTCCTCTCCAGAGTTTTGGCCAGCATTATCCAGAACAAGTCAAATTGTCCTCTATAGTCTGTAGTTACTTGTATATTACTGGTAACATGGCTGGGAAAATGATGATCATATTAGTTGTCTTTAGATCATAATTCTTCCAGTTTAGAATCTATTTTTGCATATATTTTAGCTGGATGAATCCCATTGTTGAATAATTAAATAACCCATTTAGAAACATAGATCTAAAGTTACATTTTTATATTTCACTAAGGTTGCACTAGCACATTTAATACTGTTTTCATCACATATGTCATCATTAAAATCACATGTCATTATTAAAACTACCATTAGTATAAAAATGTGTGTGTGTATGTTACGTCACTTCTGTCACATCTCATTCTTTCTGACTCTGTGGACTGTAGCTCTCCAGGCTCCTCTGTCCATGGGATTTTCCAGGCAAGAATTCTGGAGTGGGTTGCCATGCTCTCCTCCAGGGAATTTTCCCAACCCAGGGATCGAACCCACATTTCTTGTGTCTATGTCTCCAGCATCGGCAGGCAGGTTCTTTATCACTAGCACCTCCTGGGGAGCTCCAATATAAAAGCCAAAAAAACTTGACTAGAGGACTCAGAAGACATTTTCATTCCCTGCTTTGCTTTGTCAATGACTTGCTCTTTGTGTCTTTGAATCTTAAGTGTGTGTCCCTAGGGTTTGTTTTTTTTTTTGTCAATTCCTTTCATTAAGAAATAAAAGATTAACAACATAAATTATGGTTGAAGATTTCATAGTAAGTGAATAGTTAATAAATAGGTCATGCTTCAGCTAAATAGTGTGTAACCACTTATATTTTAGAAAATATTAAGACTTTTAACTATATCAGTAGGGTTTTCTGTTAACTATTGTACAAATGTTTTTATTAAAGATAAACAATAAATATTATATCTTTTGTTTTATCATTTCTCCAGTTTTATTGAAATATAATTAACATCCAGCATTGTATAATTTTAAGATCTACAGCACAATGATTTGACTCACACAAATTGTGAAATGACCACCACAGAAATTTAGTGAATATCTATCATCTCATATAGATACAGAAAAAAAAAGGAAAAAAAATTTTTCCTAGTGATAAGAACTCTGAGGATTTACTCTCTTAATGGCTTTCAAATACACCAAACAACAACGTTAACTATTGTCATAATGTTGTATATTACATCCCTGGTGTCCGTCTATCTTATAACTGGAAGTTGAGACTGTTGACCTCCATCTTCCGATTCACCCTCTCTTTAGCCCTTGCCTCTGGTAACCACACACATTTGATCTCTTTTTCTAACTTTGGTTTCTTGCTTTTTTAGATTTCACATACATGTGAGATCATATGGTATTTGTCTTTCTCTGCCTGACCTATTTCACTTAGTATAATGCCCTCAAGAGGCCCATCCATGTTGTCAAAGATAGAAAATAGCAGGAGTTCTTTATTTTTCATGGCCGAGTAACATACATGTATATGCATATATATCACAACTTCTATATCCCTTTATCCATCTATGGACACGGGTTGTTGCCATATCTTGGCTATTGTAAATAAAGCTGCTATGAACACGGGGATGCAGAGATCTCTTCCACATTGTGTTTTCATTTTCTTCATATATATTCCCAGAAGTAGAATTGCTGGATCATATGGTACTTCTGTTTTTAATTTTTTGAGGAAACTCAATACAGTTTTCCTTATTGCCTGCCCCTATTTATAACCCTACTAACAGTGCCCAAGAGTTTTCTTTTCTCCACATCCTTGCCAGTATTTGTTATCTCTTATCTTTTTTATTACAGTCATTCTAAATAGGCATGAAAATGATATCACATTGTGGTCTTTATTTGCATTTCCCTAATGATCACTGATGTTGAGCACATTTTTATGTACCTATTGGCAGGAATTTTTTTTATTAATTACACAGTATTTGTTGATATCAATTTAAAATTACTACATGTGTTCATTTTTAATTGTAACCAAAATCGATAACGGGTCAGTTTTGAAAATGATTTCAAAATGCCCAATCAAGATATATAGGAACATTTTTTTCATGATCTATTTTACTTTTTGCTATGGAACAGCAGTCCATCTGGCTCAAGAAAGACTACACATCTTTACTAAATTGCTGTAGTTTTGGCAAAATGCAAACTCAACTCATTAGTGAGTCCTTATTTATTTGCAAGGAAATTTAATCCACATGATTTTGATTCGTTGACACTTACAGTAATATAAGCAAATAGTGTTTCATAAGTGCTACTTGATTTCTGAGAAGTCTTTGAGCCATATTTTGCTGTGATCTTTTTTCTTGGGATAAGAAAGTTTATTTTTACAGGTTGAAAAAGGGGAAAGGGCTCAAATTTGAGCAGAAAATGTAGACCCTTAGCATGGTAGGAGGGGATGAAAAGAAAACGTCTTTGAGACTCATGACAGCATAAGTACTGAGGGGTATCCTAGACACGTAGATTGACCTTGACTTCCAGGTATACACTTTTTGGGTAAAGATTAACCTTTCAGCCAGCTGAAGCCAATAGTGATAAGCAAGCTGATTTGCCTTCCCAATACTATCCTTCAGAAGTCCCACATAGACGATCAATGAGTCAATTAGAGATACAATTCAAACTTACATAAATGGAAAGTTTGCTGATTTTGTGACAATCATGTAGGTAGGTGAGCTAGAGAGTGAGTCACTTTTGTGTTCTCTGTTGACCTGGGTGCCAAAGAGACTCCACCTAAACTGAATGGCTGTCAAGCTTCATCCCAGAGCAGTGACTCACTCACCCTCAAGGCTCACTCAGGGAACAATTTTGGCTCTGAAGACCACTAACCCTGGGAACTCCCCAGCTGAGAGGTGGGACTGGTGAGATTTAGAACTGCTGACTTGGAGTTGTGAGTCATGGGTGAGTGCCAACAAGCCAGCATAAATCATGTAAGCACTTGAATTTCATGGCCATTATTTATAATAGTGGGGTAATAGCCTAACTTTCATATTAGACATTTATTCACAGATATAAAAATAAAGCATTATTAGAATTCTTTATCCTAAATTTAGACATTGAGAATTAAAAATTCAGGATAGCTGATCTCCCCCAGACCATAAATAAAGAGAAGAGTGATACAGCTGCTTAACCTAATATTTTGTTTCATATTTATGTGATGAAAAATCTGCAGTGGAAAGGCATAAAATTTTAAATCAGTAAACCTAGATTAAGACCCAAATCTGCTGATTACAAGTGATTTGATGCTGGGAAATGACAAAGCTTTCCATAGCTTCAGTTTTCCCAATTGCTACACAACAAGTTTCATAGAGTTAATATCACAGCTCATTGATGTGCTTGAAAATCTTTAATTAACCATGGAACACTGTACTCATTTATTCTAAGAAATGTGTCTGCCCATTTTGGAGTCAAGATCTAAGCTTGAAACTTAGTGTGAAAAAATTCAAGCATCTCAAGTTTTTCTTTTTTTATCTGTATAGGAACCTTTTTAAATCATTTTTTTAACATTTTTCTATCTCTTTTCAGGCATTAACACTGTATATTTGCTTCACACCCCAAATTCACTACTCTCAATACAAAACACCACTCCCCAACACCAAGATATCCAATGGCAGTTAGAAGAATAAAGCTGCTCACAATGAAGGTTCACACTTCCCAGAAGAAAGTCAATTCACTTCCTCTGTGCCAAGTCTCATAAGCTGTGCATTAATCTCTGCAGACTTGATTTCAAAAATGAAACTACATTTAGAAAGGAAACAAATTCTACCAGCCATTTGTTGGAAGCTAAAATCATTCTGTGTCTTGAATGTTTTAAATTTATTTATTTATTTGGACAGGGGAAGTTGCATATTTGAACCACATGTGAATCCAATTGGAATATGTTAGTTTTGAATGTGCCAGAGTTCCTAGAGGGCTTCAAAAATCCAAAGATGTAGTCAGTCACCCTAGCTTTAGGCGATCTGAATGTCTTGGCTCATGGTAAGGGTACAGAACAAAATGTAGCTAGTTCTTCCACCCTGTCCACTAGCATCTATCCTCATCGCAGGAGCTAATTTGGCTTACTTTATAGAGGTTGAGTAAGAGCACCAGGGGCTGGGAGAAGGTTGGAAACCACTGGCTTGAGGACGAGAATGGAAGAGTGAGTTGAGCACTCAGTAAGTTGAGTGCTTGAAAAAACATGGCTGCTTAGCTCAGTTCCAAGATCAGCAATCGATACCATGCTCCTCTGTTAAAAGGGAATTCATACTAGATGATTTCAAAGATCTTTTCTACATCTAACATTCAATGAGCTATAAAATTCTTGAACTAGTTGGCCATGAGTAACTATAATCACTTGGCCCAGAGGAAGACAAATAAATGTAAAATATTTCAATATTTGGAAGTTTGGACAAGAGAAAAAAAAACACAAGAAGGAAAAACTCTACCATTTCAAAGCAGTAGTGAATTTGACCTAAAATGGGCTCTAAACCTGACCAAATTCTCCCTAAGGCAGACATTTCAGTAATAAATATGGGAAAATTAGTGTATCAGTCAGGGTTCACCAGGAAAAAAAAAAAAGGCAAGAAAATACATGCATACACACATGTTCACACACACATTCACAAACACACACACATACACATATACACAATGTTTATTTATTTACTAAGTTTTTCCTTTTATATTTTTTTATTTTAAGGAATTGGCTCATCACACAATTGTGGGGGCTGGCAAGTCTGTTTAGGGCAGCTTTATTCATAATGGCCAAATACTGCTGCTGCTGCTGCTGCTAAGTCACTTCAGTCGTGTCTGACTGTGCGACCCCAGAGATGGCAGCCCACTAGGCTCCCCAGTCCCTGGGATTCTCCAGGCAAGAACACAGGAGTGGGTTGCCATTTCCTTCTCCAATTCGTGAAAGTGAAGTCGCTGAGTCGTGTCCGACCCTCAGCGACCCCATGGACTGCAGGTTTCCAGGCTCCTCTGTCCATGAGATTTTCCAGGCAAGAGTACTGGAGTGGGGTGCCATTGCCTTCTCTGAAATACTGCTGCTGCTAAGTCGCTTCAGGCGTGTCTGACTCTGTGCGACCCCATAGATGGCAGCCCATCAGGCTCTACCATCCCTGGGATTCTCCAGGCAAGAACACTGGAGCATGTTGCCATTTCCTTCTCCAATGCATGAAAGTGAAAAGTGAAAGTGAAGTTGCTCAGTCATGTCCGACTCTTAGCGACCCCATGGACTGCAACCTACCAGGCTCCTCCATCCATGGGATTTTCCAGGCAAGAGTACTGGAGTGGGGTGCCATTGCCAAATACTAGAACACCCCAGCTGCCTTCAGTGGATAAACACTTTAAAACACCAATGTGTCTAGGCCATGCAGTACTACTACTTACCAAGTCAAAAAGAACAAACTACTGATACATGGGACATCTTGTATCCAAGTAAAGATGCTGAGTGAAGAGAGCCAGTTTCAAATCACATACTGTGTGATTCTATTTACATATGTAACATTCTCTAGGTCTGTATACAACATGCTTTTGGCTGGGGGCAGGGGGAGGGGAATGTGGCTATAAAGGAGCAACACAGGATCTTTGCGGCCATAGAACACTTCTGGGTGTGATATTAAACCATGATTTTACAAGGCGTCACCACTGACGGAAACTAGGTAAAGGGGGCGTGGGATCTCCCTGAATGATTTCTTAACAGCTGCTTGTGATCTGTATTTATCAGAATAAAAAGTTTAACTTAAAATTTAAGTTGACAAGCAAAGAAAATCATAAGCAAAACAAAAAGATAACCTACCTACAGACTGGGAGAAAATATTTACAAATGATGCAACTGACAAGGGCTTAATGTCCAAAATATACAAACAACTCTTACAATTCAATAACAACAACAACAACAACAAAAATCAAAAAGTGGGCAGAAGATCTAGATGTTTCTACAAATGGTCAATAGGCACATGAGAAGATGTTCAACATGACTAGTTATTAGAGAACTGCAAATAAAAACAATAACGAGGCACCACCTCATCTCACTCAGAACAGCCATCATTAAAATGTGTACAAATAATAAATTGTGGAAAGAGCACGGAGAAAAAGGAACTTTCTTACACTGTTGAAAGGAATGTAAATTGGTGCAGCCAATGAAATACTACTCAGCCATAAAAAAGAATAAAATAATGCCATTTGCAGCAACATCAGTTCAGTTCAGTTCAGTCACTCAGTTGTGTCTGACTCTTTGCGACCCCATGTATCCCAGCACGCAGGCCTCCCTGTCCATCACCAACTCCCAGAATTCACTCAGACTCACGCAGGCCTCCCTGTCCATCACCAACTCCCAGAATTCACTCAGACTCATGTCCATCGAGTCAGTGATGCCATCTAGCCATCTCATCCTCCATCATCCCCTTCTCCTTCTGCCCCCAATCCCTCCCAGCATCAGAGTCTTTTCCAATGAGTCAACTCTTCACATGAGGTGGCCAAAGTATTGGAGTTTCAGCTTTAGCATCATTCCTTCCAAAGAAATCCCAGGGCTGATCTCCTTCAGAATGGACTGGTTGGATCTCCTTGCAGTCCAAGGGACTCTCAAGAGTCTTCTCCAACACCACAGTTCAAAAACGTCAATTCTTCAGCACTCAGCCTTCTTCACAGTCCAACTCTCACATCCATACATGACCACAGGAAAAACCATAGCCTTGACTAGACAGACCTTAGTCGGCAAAGTAATGTCTCTGCTTTTGAATATGCTATCTAGGTTGGTCATAACTTTTCTTCCAAGGAGTAAGCGTCTTTTAATTTCATGTCTGCAATCACCATCTGCAGTGATTTTGGAGCCCCCCAAAATAAAGTCTGACCCTGTTTCCACTGTTTCCCCATCTATTTCCCATGAAGTGATGGGACCGGATACCATGATCTTTGGCAACATAGATAAGCCTAAAGATTATCATACTAAGTGAACTAAGTCAGAAAGAGAAAGACAAATACCATATGATATCACTTCTATGTGGAACCTAAAATACAACCACAAATGAATCTATTTACAAAACAAAAACAGACTCACAAATAAAAAGAAAAGACTTATGGTTGGCAAGGTGTAGAGGGATGGGGGCAGGGAAGGACTGAGAGTAGGGGATTAGCGGGTACAAACTATTATGTACAGTATGCATAAACAACAAGGACCTACTGTGTAACACAGTGAACTGTATTCAATATCTTGTGATAAACTATAATGGAAGTGCTGGTCACTTATTCTTGTCCAACTCTTTGTGACACCATGGACCGTAGCTTTTAGGCTCCTCTATCCATGGGGGTTCTCCAGGTGAGAATACCAGAATGGGTTGCCATTCCCTTCTCCAGGAGGTCTTCCTGACCCAGAAATTGAACCCAGGTCTCCTGCATTGCAGGTGGGTTCTTTACCAGCTGAGTCACCAGGGAAGCCTCCAATATATGTGAAGTGTTTATTTAATGCTGGAAATTCACCCTAGGGGACAGAAGGATGTGAAAGGAAAAGACACAGTAATTAAGCCATCCTTGGAAATGATGAGTTTTTTTTTTTTTCTTTTCTCTCTCAAACACCTATAATGTAATGTAACGACTTTACATTAAAATCACTTTAATGTAACTTCAAGCCCAAACATTCTGGGAGGTAAACAGTCTGGTAGCTATGAGGAACGAGAGGCAGGATGCACCCTGGGATGAGTGGAGGAGCACTGGTGTCTGGCCACTCCACCGACTCTGCAGCAGGGTCTTGGACACAAGAGCCCTGAGCAGCTGGAAGACAAATGACTCCTCAGGTTCCCTCGTGAAGGCACCATGCATGTCATGAATGGGCACCCCTGAGAGCATCTCTGAATAGGACTGGGCAAAGCCACTCCACAATCTGGCTCAAGACAGTGGCCCAGAGAAGCAGTGCCCAGTTCTCGAGGCCACAGAGGTCCCTCTTGCCTAGTGAAGTGCCTGACACCACACAAGTAAGACACGTGGCCAGTCTCAGAGAAAGAGGGACTTGCCACTGGGGTGGAAACCCTGGAAGGAGCTGATGCCAGAAGCCAGAACTCTCAACTCTCAGTGAACTTCATTTAAAATGAAAAAGAACATACATGTATAACTGAGTCACTCTGTTGTACAACAGAAATAAAACACAACCCTGTAAATCAAGTATGCTCCAATAAAGTTTAAAAAAAGATAGTTGGGTATATCCGTGTGGATCTACTTACAGATCATCTGTTCTGTTCTCTGCTGAACTGTCTGTTGCTGTTGTTCAGTTCACTATGTCTGACTCCTTGTGACCCCATGGACTGCAGCACGCCAGGCTTCCCTGTCTTTCACTACCTCCTGGAAATTGCTCAAACTCATGGCCATCACGTCGGTGATGAACTGTCTAGCACTGCATTAGTTCCACGTGGTCTTGATGACTCTAGCTACAGTGATGGTGGTGGTGATTTAGTCGCTAAGTCGTGTCTGACTATTGTGATCCCGTGAACTGTAGCTTGTCAGGCTCCTCTGTCCATGGGATTCTCCAGGCAAGAATACTGGAGTGAGTTGCCATTTCCTTCTCCAGGAGATCTTCCCGACCCAGGAATCGAACCCGGGTCTCCTGCATTGCAGGCAGATGATTTACCAACTGAGCTATGAGGGAAGCCAAGTGATTCCCTTTCACTTTATTCTTTACTTTCAAGATTGTTTTAGCTAGTCTAAGCTAGAGCCTTTCCATATAAATTTTCTAATAAGCTTGTTATGTCCACAAATATGCAGACATAACTATGAGTAAAATGGATAACCAATGGAGACCTACTGAATAGCACAAGGAACTCTGTTCAATGTTATATGGCAGCCTGGATGGGAGGGGAATTGGGGGGAGACTATATACATGTATTGGAGAAGGCAATGGCACCCCACGCCAGTACTCTTGCCTGGAAAATCCCATGGATGGAGGAGCCTGGTAAGCTGCAGTCCATGGGGTCGCTGAGGTCAGACACGACTGAGTGACTTCACTTTCACTTTTCACTTTCATGCATTGGAGAAGGAAATGGCAACCCACTCCAGTGTTCTTGCCTGGAGAATCCCAGGGAGTGGGGAGCCTGATGGGCTGCAGTCTATGGGGTCACACAGAGTCGGACATGACTGAAGTGACCTAGCATAGCATAGCATAGCATATACATGTATATGTATGGCTGAGTCCCTTTGCCATCCTCCTGAAACTACCATGACATTGTTAATCGGCTATACCCCAATATAAAATAAAAAGTTTGAAAAAAGATTGTTTTAACTAGTCTAGGCTAGTGCCTTTCCCTGCAAATTTTTATAAGCTTATATATGTCTATACTTGTTGGGATTTTAGACAGCAATTATTATAATAATTAAATTTTCTATAATAATATAATTATTAAATTATATTAAACCAATNTTAAACCGATAAATCAATATGAGGAGAATTGTTGTCTTTATTTAATTTGAAGAGGATTTTGTAAATTATTATTTTGTGCATTCCTTGGAGTTTTCTGTGTACATAATTGTGTCATCTGAAAATGGAGACAGTTTTATCTCTGCCTTTCAAAATTGCCTTTTAAAATTTTTTTCGCCTTACTATAATGGCTAGAACTTCCAGTAATAAACTGATTAGAAGCAGTGGGCAGACATTCCTATTTTGTTCCTAATCTTAGCTTCCTTACCAGTTTAGCGGGAAAGTTATTTACCAATAAGTATGATGTTAGCTGACAGATATTTTAAAAATTTTTTCTTTAGGCAGCTGAAATTCTCTTTTTTTCCTATATTTCTGAGATTGTATCCCATGAATGAATTTTGGGTTTCCTCAAATATTTTTTCTGTTCTGATTATTATGATCATTTGGTTATTATTTTTAATCTATTGATATGGTATATTATGCAGTCTGATTTTTTGAATGTTGACTCAGCTTTATATACCTAGAATAAAGCCCACTGAGTTGTGGTATATAATTCCTTTTATACTTATGATGTGTTAATACTTATTTTTTTAATTTATTTTTTTATTGGAGGATAATTGCTTTACAGAATTTTGTTTTCTGTCAAACCTCAACATGAATCAGACATAAGTATACGTATATCCCCTCCCTTTTGAACTTCCCTCCCATCTCCCTTGCATCCCACCCCTCTAGGTTGATACAGAGTTTCCTGAGCCATATACGAAATTCCCATTGCTATCTATTTTACATATGGTGATATAATACTCTTTCTAGATTCCATATATATGTGTTAGAATATGATATTTATCTTTCTCTTTCTGACTCACTTCACTCTGTATAATAGGTTCTGGGTTCATCCACCTCAACAGAACTAATTCAGATGCATTCCCTTTTATGGCTGAGTAATATTCCATTGTGTATATGTACCACCACTTCTTTATCCATTCATCCGTCAATAGACATCTAAGTTGCCTTCATGTTCTAGCTATTGTAAATAGTGCTGCAATGAGCAATGGGATATATGTATCTTTTTCAACCTTGGTTTCCTCACGGTATATGCCTAGGAGTGGGATTGCTGGGTCATATGGTCATTCTATTCCTAGTTTTTTAAGGAATCTCCACACTGTCTTCCTTAGTGGCTGTATCAATTTACATTCCCACCAACAGTGCAAGAGCATTCCCTTTTCTCCACACCCTCTCCAGCATTTTATTATTTGCAGACTTTTTGATGAGAGTCGTTCTGACTGGCATGAGGTGATTCTCACTGTGGTTTTGATTTGCATTTCTCTAATAATGAACAATGCTGAGCATCTTTTCATGTGTTTATTAGCCATCTGTATGTCTTCTTTGGAGAAATGTCTGTTTAGGTCTTTTCCCCACTTTTGATCATGTTGTTTTTCTGGTATTGAGTTGTATGAACTGCTTGTATATTTTGGAATTTAATCCTTTGTCAGTTGTTTCATTTGCTATTATTTTCTCCCATTCTGAGGGTTGTCTTTTCACCTTGCTTATAGTTTCCTTTTCTGTGCAAAAGCTTTTAAGTTTAATCAGCCCCACTTGTTTACTATTGCTTTTATTTCCATTACTCTAGGAGGTGGGTCATAGAGGATCTTGCTTTGATTTATGTCATCAAGTGTTCTGCCTATGTTTTCCTCTCAGAGTTTATAGTTTCTGGTCTTACATTTAGATCTTTAATCCATTTTGAGTTTATCTTTGTGTATGGTGTTAGGAAGTGTTCTAATTTCATTCCTTTACATATAGCTGTCCAGTTTTCCCAATACCATTTATTGAAGAGGCTGTATTTGCCCCATTGCCTCCTTTGTCAAAAATAAGGTACCCATAGGTGCATGGGTTTATTTCTGGGCTTTCTATCTTGTTTCATTAGGCTATATTTTTTTGTGTGTGCCAGTACCATACTGCCTTGATGACTGTAGCTTTGTAGTGTAATCTGAAGTCAGGAAGGTTGATTCCTCCAGCTCCATTCTTCTTTCTCAAGGCTGCTTTGGCTATTCGGGGTTTTTTTGTGTTTCCATATGAATTGTGATGGAGAAGGAAATGGCAACCCACTCCAGTATTCTTGCCTAGAAAATCCCATGGATGGGCAAGCCTGGTGTCCATGGGGTTGCAAAGAGTCTTTTTGTTCTAGTTCTGAGAAAAATGTCATTGGTAATTTGAATAGGATAGCATTGAATCTGTAGGTTGCATTTGGTATTATAGTCATTTTCACAATATTGATTCTTCCTACCCAGGAACATGGAATATCTCTCCATCTGTTTATGTCATCTTTGATTTCTTTCATCAGTGTCATATAATTTTCTATGTACAATTCTTTTCTCTCCTTAGGTAAGCTTATTTATAGATATTTAATTCTTTTTGTTGCAACGGTGAATGGGGTTGATTCCTTAATTTCTCTTTCTCATTTTTCATTGTTAATATATAGAAATATAAGTGATTTCTGTACATTGATTTTGTATCCTACAACTTTGCTAAATTCACTGATTAGCTCTAGCAATTGTCTGATACTCTCTTGAGGGTTTTCTATGTATAGTATCCTGTCACCTGCAAACAGTGAGAGCTTTACTTTTTCTTTTCTGATCTAGATTCCTTTTATTTCTTTTTCTTCTCTGATTGCTGTAGCAAAGACTTCCAGAACTATGTTGAATAATAGTAGTGAAAGTGGACACCCTTGTCTTGTTCCTGATCTTACAGGGAATGCTTTCAGTTTTTCACCATTAAGAATAATGTTTGCTGTAGGTTTATTATGTACAGCCTTTACTATGTTGAGGTAGGTTCCTTCTATGTCCTTTTTTGAAGCATCATAAATGGGTGCTGAATTTTGTCAAAGGCTTTTTCTGAATCTATTGAGATTATCATATAGTTTTCACCTTTCAATTTGTTAATATGGTGTGTCACATTGATCAATTTGCATATATTGAAGAATCCTTGCATTCCTGGAGTAAACACAACTTGATCATGGTGTATGAGCTTTTTGATGTGTTGCTGAATTTTGTTTGCTAACATTTTGTTGAGGATTTTTGCATCTATGTTTATCAGTGATATCAACCTGTAGTTTTCTTTTTTTGTGTGTTGTCTTTGTCTGGTTTTGGTATCAGGGTGGCCTTGTAGAATGAGTTTGGAAGTGTTCCTTCCTCTGCAATTTTTGGAAAGAGTTTTAGAAGGATAAGCATTAGCTCTTCTCTAAATGTTTGATAAAATTCTCCTGTGAAGTCATCTGGTCCTGGGCTTTTGTATTTTGGGAGATTTTTGATCACAGCTTCAATTTCAGTGCTTGTAATTGGGTTGTTCATAATTTCTATTTCTTCCCGGTTCAGTCCTGGAAGATTGAACTTTTCTAAGAATCTGTCCATTTCTTCCAGGTTATCCATTGTATTGCCACATAGTTGTTCATAATAGTCTCTTATAATCCTTTCCTTTGTATTTCTGCATTGTCTGTTGTAACCTCTCATTTTTCATTTCTAATTTTGTTGATTTCATTCTTCTCTTTTTTTCTTGATGAGTCTGGCTAAAGGTTTGTCAATTTTGTTTATCTTCTCAAAGAACCAGGTTTTAGTTTTATTAATCTTTACTATTTTTTCTTTCATCTCTTTTTCATTTATTTCTGCTCACATCTTCATAATTTCTTTCTTTCTACTAATTTTGAGTTTTTTGTTCTTTTTTTTCCAGTTGTTTTAGGTGTAAAGTTAGGTTGTCTATTCGATGTTTTCCTTGTTTCTTGAGGTAGGACTTTATTACTATAAACTTCCCTCTTAAAACTGCTTTTGCTGATCCCATAGGTTTTGAGTTGTCATGTCTTCATTGTCATTTGTTTCTAGAAATTTTTTAATTTCCTTTTTGATTTCTTCAGTAACCTGTTGGTTATTTAGAAATGTGTTGTTTAGTCTCCGTGTGTTTGTGTTTTTTTCTTGTAATTGATATCTGGTCTCATAGTGTTGTGGTTGGAGAAGATGCTTGATATGATTTCAATTTTCTTAAATTTACTAAGGTCTGATTTATGACCCAAGATGTGGTCTATCCTGGAGAATGTTCCGTGTGCACTTGAGAAGATGTATTCTTCTGCATTTGCATGGAATGTCCTGAAGATATCAATGAGATCCATCTCATCTAATGTATCATTTAAGACTTGTGTTTCCTTATTAATTTTCTGTTTTGATGATCTGTCCTTTGGTGTGAGTGGAGTATTAAAGTCTCCTACTATTATTATGTTACTGTCAATTTCTCCTTTTATGCCAGTGGCACCCCACTGCAGTACTCTTGCCTGGAAAATCCCATGGACAGAGGAGCCTGGTAGGCTACAGTCCATGGGGCCTCGAAGAGTCAGACATGACTGAACAAGTTCACTTTCACTTTTCACTTTCATGCATTGGAGAAGAAAATGGCAACCCACTCTAGTGTTCTTGCCTGGAGAATCCCAGGGATGAGAAGGCCTGGTGGGCTGCCATCTATGGGGTCGCACAGAGTCAGACACGACTGAAGCAACTTGGCGGCGGCAGCAGTGTTTGTCTTATGTAGTGAGGTGCTTCTATGTTGGGTGCATAGATATTTACAATTGTTATGTCTTCCTCTTGGATTGATCCCTTGATCTTTACATAGTGTCCTTCCTTATCTTTTGTAATCTTCTTTATTTTAAGGTCTATTTTGTCCGACATGAGGATTGCTACTCCAGCTTTCTTTTGCTTCCCATTTGCATGGAATATATTTTTCCACCCTCTCACTTTCAGTCTATATGTGTCTTGAGGCCTGAAGTGGGTTTTTGTAGACAGCATATATGTGGGTCTTGTTTTTTTATCCATTCAGCCACTCTGAATGGTTGGAGAATTTAACCCATTTACATTTAAAGTAATTATTGATATATATGTTCCTACTGCCATTTTCTTTATTGTTGGGGTTGATTTCGTAGATTTTTTTTCTTCTCTTGTATTTCTTTACTATGTAAGTCCATCTAACATTTGTTGTAAAACTGGTTTGGTGGTACCGAATTCTCTTAACTTTTGCTTGTCTGAAAAACTTTCTGTTTCTCCATCAATTTTGAATGAGACCCTTGCCAGGTACAGTAATGTTGGCTGTAAAATTTTCCCTTTCAGCACTTTAAATATATCCTACCATTCCTTTCTGGCCTGCAGAGTTTCTGCTGAAAGATCAGCTCTTAAACATATGAAGTTTCTCTTGTAAGTTACTTGTTGCTCCTCCCTTGCTGCTTTTAATAGTCTTTCTTTGGGTTTAGTCTTTGTTAATTTGATTAGTATGTATCTCCCCAAGGAGAAACACTCCTTGTTTCCCCTGTATGGGACCCTTTGTGCTTCTTGGACTTGATTGACTATTTCCTTTTCCATGTTGGGGAAATTTTCAACTATAATCTCTTCAAAAATTTTCTCATATCCTTTCTTTTTCTGTTCTTCTTCTGGGACCCCTATAATTCAAATGTTGGTGTGTTTGATATTGTCCCAGAGGTCTCTGAGACTATCCTCAGTTCTTTTAATTCTTTTCACTTTATTCTGCTCTTCAGAAGTTATTTCCACCGTTTTGTCTTCCAGCTCACTGATTTGTTCTTCCACTTCAGATATTCTGCTATTGATTCCTTCTAGAGTATTTTTTTATTTCAGTAATTATGTTGTTTGTCTCTGCATGTTTATTCTTTCATTCTTCTAGGTCTTTGTTAATTGATTCTTACATTTTCTCCATTTTCAAGATTTTTGCTCATTTTTACTATCATTATTCTGAATTATTTTTCAGGTAGTTTGCCTATTTCTTCTTCATTTATTTGGACCTCTGTGTTTGTAGTTTGTTCCTTCATTTGTGTAGTATTTATCTGCTTTTCCTCTGCCTATTTTTTTTTAAACCTTACTGTGTTTGAGGTCTCCTTTTCCCAGGCTTCAGGGTTGAATTCTTTCTTCCTTTTGGTCTTTTCCCCTATAAGGTTGGGCCACTGGTTTGCATAAGCTTCTTATAAGGTGATATTTGTGCTGAGTTTTTGTTTGTTTTTCCTCTGATGGGCAAGGCTGAGTGAGATGGTAATCCTGTCTGCCAATGATTAGGTTTGTATTTTTGTTTGGTTTGTTGTTTAGATGAGGCATCCTGCACAGGGTGTTATTGGTGGTTGGGTGATGCCCAGTCTTGTATTACAGTGGTTTCCTTTGTGTGAGTTCTCACTATTTGATACTCCCTAGGGTTAGTTCTCTAGTATTCTAGGGTCTTGGTGTCAGTGCTCCCAACCCGAAGGCTCAGGGCTTGCTCTCTGATCAGGAACAAAGATTCCACAAGTGGTTTATTATGGCATTAAGTGAGATTTTAAAAATATCTAAAAACAAGAAACCAAAGAGGAACCCCAGACAAATGGCAGTTACAAAACCAGGCAAATAATAATTAAAATAATGGAATATACACATATACATATATACCCTTGAGAAAAGTTAAAACAGTCCGACAAAAATAAAGTACAATAGATTGACCTGGAGAACAAAGGAAATCAAAAATTATATTTACCAGTTAAGAACAAAACTAACTAAAGCACAAACCAGAAAATAAAACTAAAGCAAGGGGCCAAGTGGGGGATAAAGCAATGAAAGCATAACTAACAATATGTTGAGAGGAAAGGAAAGAAAGAAAAGCAAGAAAGAATAGATATGCAAAGTTAAATAGAGGTAAATGGAGAAGACATATATATTAAAGATTAATTGCAAGGGGAAAAGAGCAGTAGGAAAGGCAAACAAAGGAATAAATGTATAAAAAAATATAATAGGTTTAAAAAATTAAAATTATAAAACTGAGAAAAGATGAAAAAAAAGGAAGAAGAAAGAAAAAAGGAAAAAAAGAAAAGGAAAACTCCACGGAACTACAAAAGTCCAAGTAGATGCAGAGGTTTATAACAACAATAAAAAGTGTGACTGAATATACACATATACATATACACCACCCATAAGCAAAATCTAAACAGTCCAACAAAAATAAAGTACAATAGATTGACCCCGTGAACAAAGGAAACCCAAAATTATAGCTACCAGAATGGAACTAACTAAAGCACAAACTGGAAAACAAAACTAAAGCAAGGTGCCAGTTGGGAATAAAGCAATGAAAATAAAACTAACCAATATGTTGAGACTAAAGGAAAGAAAGAATAGATATGCAAAGTTAAATATAGGTAAATAAAGAAGATTTATATATATTAAAGATTAACTGCAAGGGGAGAATAGCAGGAAAAGCAAACCAAGGAATAAATGTAGAAAAAATAATAATAGGTTTAAAAAATTAAAATTAAAAAAAGAGAGAATAAACCAAAAGGCTCCCCAGAATGACAAAAGCCCAGCATAGAGGCAGAGGTTTATAACAACAATAAAAAATGTGACTGAGAAGAAAAAAAAAAAAGCTCAAAAACTTAGTTAGATTTCATAGTGCCAAAAAACCCACAACTACAACAGAGATGGGGGTGGGGGTGAGGAGGGGGTAGTGGAGGAAAAAAGAAAAAAAAATCCAAAAGAATCTACAGAACAAGTCCAAACATAAGAATAACACTTGAGTCACTGCTATCAAAGTCCTTTCCCTCACTGGGAGTCACAGTCCACCTCACCTCCATAGGATGCCCGCTAACTCTGTGCTGATCTCTGGACCTGCTGTGGGGGCAGCTCAGATCTAATCTGGTCCTACTTCTCTGTGTTCTTGCCTCCAGTGTCCACAGCTATCAGAACTAGTGCGTTTTCTTTTGTGGGAGTTCTCAATGACCTTTTATATATTCCACAGACACAGAGTCTGCCTAGTTGATCGTGTGGATTTAATCTGCAGCTTGTACAGCTGGTGGGAGGGTTTGGAGTCTTGTTCCTTAGTCACACAGCCCCTGGGTTTCAATTGTGGTTTTATTTCCACCTCTGGATATGGGTCGTCCACTGGGGTTTGCTCCTGAGACTTCCCTGGAGGACTTGGGTTTGCCCCATGGGGGCCAGGTGCTAAGGTGGTGTAGCTGCCTGGGTCACAGGGTTCTGGTAGCACCAGGTACTCAGAGGAGTTGGTGGCTCGGGCAGCAGGAAATACAGTGCTCTAGAAGGGTATGGCAACCAGTATTGGCCAATACACTCCAGTATTCTTGCCTGGAGAGCCCCCCTCCCTGACAGACCACAATCCACAGGGTTGCAGAGTGGGACACTACACAAGCGACCCTGCACTCATAGGCGCAAGACTTTTTTTGCCTGTGGCAGCTTGCCCCAGTGAGAGTTGAGCGTGAAGGTAGCACAGTTGCTTAGCTTACACGGATCCAGGCGACACCAAGTGTACAGGGACACGGACAGCCTCTGTGGCAGGAGTTATGGCCACATCAGAGTCTTTTTTTGAGCCTCTTGTAGCTGGCGATCAGAAGGCCTCTTTGGCCAGTCTTTCTCCATAGTTCCACCCATTCAAGTGCTTAGAGAGCTCCCTTTCCTGGGGTCCTTCTCTGTTGTTCACCGCATTAGGCACATAGAGGGGCCTCCGTGGGTGGGGTCCTACTCTGTAGATCAGTGCATCAGTCACTTAAAGGAGCACCCTGGGTGGTCCTACTCTGTAGTTCAGGGTGTCAGGAATTTGATGGGCCAGCCTCTCTATTGTTCAGCTGCCAGTGCTGGCCTGTGGGGGGAGAGAGGCTATGGTGATGGCTCCACCCACTAAACGTGACTCAGCAGTATCTCCTTGCTTCCATGGCTGCCTGGCTTTCCTCCACAGGCATTTCCCACCACAATCTCCTCCCTCACATCCCTTCGATCCGTCTCTCCACAGTCAACAGCAACCCTCACCTTGGGATTGCTCCACAATCCCTAAACTCCAGCTCCCAGCCACTGCGCCATCTGGGGTATGTATGGCTGAGGCAAGGACTGTCTGATTCTCATTCCATTTAGGCTGCCACAGATCAGCTGTTTCCCTCTCAGCCTTAAACGTTTCTCTTGTGACTTAGACAATTGCTCCGATGTGGGGATCAGACCCCTGCTTCAGCTCCCCCACCCAAGGAGGGCAGATGGAGTCCTACTAGCACTCCAGTTTTCCCCCCTACTTCCTTTGTCCTGCCGAGTTTTGCCTGGGTCTGTATATTCTTTTCCACTGGTCAGCTACTCCTGTCAGCTCCCAGCTGGTGTTCTGCATGCACTTCTGTGTCTGAAGATGTATTCCTGATGCATCCATGGAGAGAGATGTACTCCATGTCCACCTACTCCTCTGCCATCTTGTTCCTCCGTGTTAATACTCGTTATGTGTTAATATTTCATTGAATGTTTTTGAATATAAGTTAATGAGGGATTTAGGTATGTAGGTTTTCTTTGTATTTTCTTTCCTGTTTCTGCTATCTGGGTAATTCTAGTCTTATTAAGATTGTGTAAAAATGCTGTAAATTCTTCTTTAAATGCTTCGTAGACTTCTTCAATGAAACATGGGACTGGATATTTCTTTTTTAAAATTTTCATTGAAGTACATGTATATTTTTTTTTACAATGTTGTGTTACTTTCTGCTGTGTGGCAAAGTGAATCAGCTATATGTACATATATACCCCTCCTTTTTTGGATTTCCTTCCCATTTAGGTCACCACAGAGCATTGTATAGAGTTCTCTGTGCTGTACTCTAAGTTCTCATTAGTTGTCTATTTTACACACCACTCCAGTGTTCTTGCCTGGAGAATCCCAGGGACGGGGAAGCCTGGTGGGAGGCCATCTATGGGGTCACACAGAGTTGGACACGACTGAAGCGACTTAGCAGCAGCCGCAGCAGTGTGATTATGTCAATCCCAATCTCCCAACTCATTCTTGTTTCTTTTTCAGGAGATTAGACTATAAATTCAATATTTGAATGGTCTTAGAACTTTTCAAGCTGATTGTTTCATCCTGTTTGAATTTTGGCAGCTTTCAGTTTTCAAGGAATTGGTCTATTTCTCCTCAGTTGTCGAATGTCTGCGTATTCAAAGAGTTAAGACACATGAGTCGACTGCTGTGGTAGCCGTGCTCCAGGAGGCGCCTCAGTGGGCCCTGCTTCCTGTTATTCACACTCTTGTGCTCTTTCCTCACACGGTACACCAGAGTTGGTTGGTCTGTGTGACAGAAAATGCCAGAAGTGAGAATCATGTCTTGTCTGACAGTAGGTTCTAGAAGACACTACAGTTTTTGATTTGGTCCCACATCCCCCCACAACCCTCTCTGTTTATGGCTTTGAGGAAAACCAGCTGCCATGTTGTGAGCAGCTCTATGGACAAGCTCATGTGGTAAAGGAGTAAAGAAGACACTTGCCCACAGCGTGTGGCAACCCTCTCTGATTATGGCTCTGAGGAAATCCAGCTGCCATGCTGTGAGCTGCTCTATGGACAAGCCCATGTGATGAAGAGTTGAAGAAGACACTTGCCCACAGGGTGTGGGTCTGCCATCTTTGACGGAGATCCCCAGCTCAGTCAGGCAGTCAGATGCCTGCAGCCTTGGCTGACATCTTTATTGCAATCTCATGAGAAATCCTGAGCCAGAAACACCTATCTCATCTGCTGCTTCAATCCTGACTTTCAGAAACTGTGTCAGATAAGAACTGCTATTTCAAGCTGTTAAGTTTTGGGGTAGTTTATTATGCAACAATAGATACCTAATGGAATTGCCATTAATACTCTATTATAGGGATTTCCCTGGTGGTCCTGTGGTTAAGACTTCACCTTCCAATGTATGGGTTGCAGGTTTGAGTTCAATCCCTGGCAGGGGAGCTAAAATCCCACATGCCTTGTGGTCAAAACATAAAACAGCAGCAATAATGTGACAAATTCAATAAAGACTTGAAAAATGATCCACATCAAAAAAATCTTTTAAACATTTGTAAAATTCCTCTATTATACTCAGACCTCTGTACCAAAATAATTTTCCTTTCCCTCTTCTTTTATTTACTTAACCATTGATTCATCCTTCCAGACATTTAATAAACTCCTACTATGTTGGATCTGAGAATACAAACAATGTTAAAAAGAATATCAGAAGTGGAAGTGCTATTCACTTAGTCGTGTCCAACTCTTTTGCAACCCCATGGACTGTAGCCCACCAGGCTCCTCTGTCTATGGGATTCTCCAGGCAAGAATACTGGAGTGGGTTGCCATTTCCTTCTCCAGGGGATCTTCCCAATCCAGAGATCGAACCCTGGTCTCCTGCATTACAGGCAGATTCTTTACCATCTGAGCCACCAAACAGAATATTAACAGGACATTAAATGGGATTTTCCTCCTCCCTCAGTCTCAAACTTGGGAACAATGCCTGAGAAGACCCCTACATTTTAAGGATAATTTCTGAAAGTTACACTATCTGCCTTCCAGAGCACAGTAAAGAGTAGAATCAGTCATGTTCCTCTCTGGCCAGTTAGCATCTATGGAAGCAATCAGCTTCTATAAAAGAAAGACCAGAAAGAGGAATTACTAAGTTAGGAAGAGTTGTTAGAACAGGAAGAGCATGGGAGAAAATGTTCTGACTTTTCCCTTTTCCTTCCTGTGGGAAGGATTTATTCCTTCATGTTAACTCTACTTGAAGAGATGGTGATGAAGTGGCCCAGTGAGATGGAGAACTTATCCCCTGCCTTGATCAAGCCCAGCTGCAGGTGTCACATGATATGATACCATATGAGAACCACTGTTGAGCTGAGGGAACTCTGCCAGGTGTAATGTGCATGCATTGGGGTTTGGTGGGTATAGACCAGTATAAAGATCAACATCTGCTTCTCTTCTGGATTATCCCTAAGGTAGAAGTTTGTCCAGGAGAGCAGCTACTGCAGAAAAGAAAGACGACCTGCAGTGGTCAGATGGCCTTCATACCTATCCACACCTGTCAACACCCTTTTGCCCCTTTTTATTAAAGTTCCCTTCTCTATCTCTGGAAAGCCAGAAGTAGCAGAGAGAGGGAGAGAGGGAGTAAAAGAAACAAGGAAAATTAAATTTCCCCTTCACACACACACACACGCACACACACACTAGTTTTCCAAACAATAAGTTAAGCCTGAATTTGTATAGAAGGAAAAAGTAAAATTGAACATGAAATTCAAGTTTTAAGTGACTACAAATCTATGGAATATGCCTCAGATGTAAGGAGAGGCCAGAAAGGGATCTACCAGCAGGGGCATGTCTGAGAATAGTTGTACGAGAAAATGTGAGGTGTTTTTCTTTCTGCCAGTATTCAGCTCTTCAATAAGCAAGTTAATGAAAGATGAATCAAAACAAGAAATACTTTCTTCCCAGGGTCTGAAATTTTTTTTATTTTGGCCCTGCACTCCCTGAAATCTCCCATAAGGAGAAAATGGCTTAGAAGATCCTTTCTTGGCAGTTGACTTGATCCAGGAATAGACCAGCATGCAGGCAGAAGAACATGAGAAGAGGTGGAAGAAGGAAGTCATTTCATGAAGAGAAAGAAGGGCCAAGAAGAAGATAAAAATGTGGAGGTACTGAAAGTCAGAAAACAAAAACTCCTCTACAGGCCCAGGGAACCCACCACTCAGGAGTTAAGGAGTTTTGTCTCTGTTATTTAGTCCACAGCTGCCTCCAGGACACAAGGATTTTGCCCCTGCCTTGGCATAAAGATGCATGCCTGTCACTATGATGCTTGCCTGTTACCAAAGCGTATGGACTTGAGTTATATCTGTATGTCCCTAATGGTGGGTGCAATGTAGAGCAAGAGGAAGAGTAGGAGGAATTATTAAAAAAAAAAAAAAAAAAAAAAGAGTCTTGCAATAGTCAGCCACAGAAGGAGAAATACTGTTTGACATCCCTTATGTGTGGAATCTAAAAAGAAATGATACAAATGAACTTATTTACAAAACAGAAAGAAGCTCACAGACTTAGATAACTTATGCTTGCTGGGGGATGGGATAGTTAGGGAGTTTGAGGTGGACATGTACACACCACTGTATTTAAAATGAATGACCAACAAGGACTTACTGTATAGCACAAGGAGCTCTGCTCAGTGTTATGTGGCAGCCTGGATGGCAGGGGAGTTTGGGGGGGAGAATGGACACATATCTATGTATGGCTGAGACCCTTTGCTATTCATCTGTCACTATCACAACTTTGTTAATTGGCTATGCTCCAATACAAAAAAAAAAGTTTTAAAAAAGAGAGTCTTACAACAAAGAAACCTGGGAAGAAGCAATTTAGAACAACTCTGGATGATACTCCTGAGAGTCCAGAGAGAACTCAGGGTCGACATAAACCAAAAGTCTCTAGGTTAGAAG
Organism: Redunca redunca; assembly: GCA_006410935.1. Classification (NCBI taxonomy): domain Eukaryota; kingdom Metazoa; phylum Chordata; class Mammalia; order Artiodactyla; family Bovidae; genus Redunca; species Redunca redunca. Next base: position 58,928 of record SJYQ01019962.1, read on the forward strand.
TCTTGCTTTCAGGAGGGGAACCCCAGGGTCATTAGCATCATTCACGAGGTTCTATTTCATAGAGCCTGGCGAGTGTCAGTTCCAGTGTCCAGGGATGACAGGGCGGCCCACTTTTCCTCACAAGAAGGGATCCAACTCCGATCCCATGAACACAGAAGTGTTATAATCATTGTTCAACCAACCCCTCTCGTCCTGAAAGAAATAAGTTCCCCTCATAAATTACTCACTTACTAGAAAGGAGGAAAGTTAGCGTTGAGTGGGTGTGGCTACATTTTCACCAGGCTTCAAATAACATCTCTTCATTTTGAGAGACTGACGTGTACAGGAATGTTTAAGATGTGGTGTTCAGAGCATCAGTAGATGTTTCCCCTCATTTTTAAGTCTTTGCAGAAGGATCTTCCATAACCTGCCCACCTACTCCTGCCTCTGTGGATCAAGATAAGAGGTACTCTTTTTCCCAAGTAAATGCTACAGTTTACAGAAAATTTTAAAGTATGTCTGATTTTGGCTTTTTGGAACAGTATGGATTTTTTAATGTTAGAGACCCACAAAAATGAAGAAGCTTGGGGTCAGTAAGAGCTTGTCCTTACCTGATGTGTAATAACTCCTATGGCCCTCAGTGTATTCATCTGTAAAACCAGACAATGATTATTATGTCTTCTCCCTTTATTGTAAGTGCTGTTGTACAGGTTAATCAGTTAATGTGTGTATAAAACTTATTATCACTTGTTGTGTCAGACTGGTGTCCTATTTGTGGTTTCTTGGCCATTTCCCCAGATTAATCATGAACTCTGCTTTCATAATACAATCAAAAAGGATTCACTTTGGGCAAGGCAGTAGAAAATATCTGGTCCTCAGAACTTTGTCAGTTAACAGAAGAAGCCAGTTCCTTGAAACCTATCATTGCTCATCAGAGAAGAGAAATTACTTATGGTAAGTTCCCTACACAGAAACCTTCAAGTTGCAGACTTTCAGAGTTGCAAATGTGCGTTCCAATGTCCAACACATAGGCTAGTTCATGTGTCTGGTATACATTGTCACATACATGCATCCTGTACGAGGGGTTGTGCTTTTGTGTACTCACTGTACCATATTGTATAGAGTACAGTAGTACAATAGCCTTATTTCAGGCCCAGGATGTCCAGAAGTAAGCATAAAAGCATCAGTGGTGTAGCTGGTAACACTATTTTTCAAGGTCCTGTAGTGCAAAATTAAAAGTGTTTTCTTCTTTTTTGTGTTTGTTTTTTATGTATTATTTGCATGAAAAGTATTGCAAACTTATTATAGTACAGTACTGTATAGCTGAGTGTGTTATTTTGGTACCTAGGCTTCCTTGGAGGTTTCCTTGGTGGCTCAGATGGTAAAAAAAAATCTGCCTGCAATGCAGGAGACCTGGGTTTGATCCCTAGGACAGGAAGATCCCCTGGAGCAAGTAATGGCAACCCACTCCAGCATTCTTGCCTGGAGAAATCCATGGACAGAGGAGCCTGGTGGACTACAGTCCACGGGGTTTCAAAGAGTTGGACATGACTGAATAACTGACACTTTCACTTTCAGGCTAACTTTTTGTACTTAAGGAACAAATTGGACTTACACACTGTGCTCTTGGAATGGAGCCCATCCATATGCACAGAACTTCTTGTATTCTACATTCAAAGCACTCCACAGTACAGCCCCCATCCACTTTTCCACCTTATTTCTCAGTTCTCAGCTTTCCTCCACGTGGGTGCCCTGGCCTCCAGCTGACTATCACACTGGGTATCTTGGCCTCCATGCCTCTGTTTAACCAGGGGGTAAATAAAGTGTGTACTTTGCACGTGGATGTTCAGATTTTCTTCATACTCTTGAGCATCTCCTCCAAGAATTCACACAGTAATGTCTGTGTCATTTACCTAACATGAACATCATTCATCTTTTTCTTTTTTAATTCCCTCTCTTATATGGTCCCCTTGAGGAAAGACACAAAGTGTCACAACTGGTCGGTTTCTTGCTGGTTTTGTTTGTTGTATTTCTCACGGCATAAAGAACAGTGTTCTGCATATGTCAGCTGCTTAAGAAGTACTTTTCAAACAGTGAATGAATGAATGATCATGTGTTGCTTCTACAGATCAGTATAAATGCAGGCTTTGCTCTATGCCCTTCATTTTTCAGAAAGGCGGATATGGAAGAAGGTTCTTTATCTACCCAAAAGCTTATTGAAAAGGCTTGTGGTAAGAAAGGAATAAAGAAAAAAAAAGAAAGGAAGTAAGAAAATAAGGAAGGAAAGAAAGAAAGGAAGGAAGGAAGGCATGTGATTCAGAAGAAGCAACACTGCTGAGAGTTTCTTGGGAGAATTCAGAGGCTTATTCTTTGGCCCCTAGTAATAAACCCCTCAAATCTTGCATTCTTTTCTATTATAAACAAGAAGCAATTCTCTTAGCATTTAAAAATTCTTCAGATATCTGTAGGTCATGGGAAGCCAAGCAAAGGCTACTCAGTACAGGAATCTGACTCTGGATGAGAAACCAACCTCCTGAGCTCAGGAGATGCTCACCTCTGATTTCCTGTAAATAGCCACAAGAAACACCAAGTCCGGAGATTTAACCTTAGGAGATTTGTGCTCAAGGAAGCCCTTAGCCGCAAGTGGACTTCAGAGTATTGCTACTTCAGCATACAATAATACACAGCACCAAAAAGTCAAAATATCTTTGCAAATATGGACCTGAAATTTCTACATGGGAAATCTGGGCTTTGTGGACATCACAGCCACAAAAGGCAGCTCACAGTTGTGTGTGAGAAAATCTTGACCTGACCAAAAATGACATTTTCTTTGTAAAACTTATACTAGAAAGAATTTATTCAGATGAAAATAATTTTGGTAAAGTAAGATAATGTTGTTTTTCTTTTTTAATTTGAAGTGGTTTAGTTCTGAATAACAAGGAATGCTATTCCTGATGAAGAAATTTAAGTATCCTAATGTGATTTACTCAAAAAGACATTTTTCCAGTTTAAAAAAAATTATAAGTGTTAGTATATGTAAGTATAGTGTGAACTTATGGTCTAGAAACAGGTCAAATGCTCCTCCCACGTGAGTATGTGTAAATGTAACTCACTATGGAAAGGTGGGGTCAAAACAGCCTCTACCCGCCCTTCTCTCCTCTCTGTCTGGGACTCCTATTATGACCCCCTGTAGGTTTCACCCCAGCAGCTTCTGGGTCATTCTGTTACCATGGATCCCATTCCCAGAGAAGATCCTCAATCTAAGCACACACATACGCATATATGGTGGTTAAAGTGGCTGAACAAAGTCGTCTTCTGAGATGTAGTGAAGACCACACATGACTGGATATGGAATGTTATTGAGTGAGTCTTACAGCCCCATGACTGCAGTTGGCTCCAGTACAAAGTATGACAAGATAGCTATTCATCCGGCTCCCTTCATGCGAGAGAAAAAATGGAGCCCAGGAAGTGACCAGGTGACTTGTAAACATTGGCTTGGCAAGTTGAGACAAAGTGAGATAGAAACATTCAATGTCCTCTCCTAGAGCATTTGAGAAAAAAATTATCACACTGAGTTACTCACAGTCAGCCCTGGGTACAATTTGAAAGACAAGAGATATTTTTCTTTACTGCCTTTCTATCTCCCATCTCAAGGATTTTTGTTGCTTCTGGTTCTAAGTTACCCAAGTATCACACAGCATATAGCCCTCAGTCCCCTGTCCTGCCAAGACTTGCCTTTCCAGCAGTGCTCCAAAGCCGGGTCACCCTCACGACTTCCCCATTTCTCAGAACTATTTCTCATGAAACCCTTATAGAGCTGTTAAAAGCACCTTGCTTTCTGCTCTATGCACCATCACTAGAGTTAAGTCTTATAACATTTCAGAGCGCTACCTCTCCAAATGAACTGCTTTGATTTTAAATTAACTGCATGACTGTTTTGTATTAACATTAAGGGCACACAACATATATAACCCTAAACAGTTCTCTATAAGATAAATGTCTTTTAAAAAAAAATGACAAACTGAATCAAAACGAAGAAATTCTGAAATTAAGATTGAATTAAAACCATTCTGGGCTTTGTCCCAGATGTAAAATGAAAAAGCTGTATTGTATAGTCCCTGAGAAACTGTTACATCCTGAAATTATATGTTACATTCTGAAATTAATTAAAAATGAAGAAATTCTGGAAATTAAGACACAATTAAACAAAAATGTAACCCACTGAGAGGGAGAAATTACTCATAATAAATGTATTTTAAAGAATTTACGTCTAGACTATATGAAGAACTTTAACAAATTGAGAAGGAAAAGACTACTTACCAAATAGGAAAATGCACAGACATGAAAAGACATTTCAAAAAAGAAGACATAAAAATCATCAATAATCATGACAGAAACATAGTCAACTTCATTAATCACGGATGAGGACTACTTAGAATGACAATATGATATCACACATGCCACAATAATTACAATGAAAAATATAAAAAATACCAAGTATGGCAAGAAGATGGAGCAATTGGAACACGTATATACTCCTAGTGTGAGGTTAAGTTGACACAGCCACATTGGAAAATCATGTGGCAAAATTTATTGAAACTAAACATATATGTAACCTGTTATAAACTATGGTGTATTTTATACCACGAAATACTATGCAACAATGAGAATTAATTATCTATAATTCCACAAATATATATGAATGTCATAAACATAATATTGAGCAAAAGAAGCCTGATCAAATGAGAACATATTTGTGATTCCAAAGATAAGTTCCAAAAAAGAGCAAAATCAGTGTGTTGTTGCTGCTGCTACTAAGTCACTTCAGTGGTGTCCGACTCTGTGCAACCCCATAGATGGCAGCCCACCAGGCTCCCCCATCCCTGGGATTCTCCAGGCAAGAACACAATGTGTTAGAAGTCATAATAATGAGATTACCCAAGGGAAAGTAGGTGTTAACTGGAATGGAAAAAAACATGGTCTCTGGGACCTGAAAATAATTCTGTTCTCTGATCTAGGTGCTGGATCCACAGGTGCAGTTGTTAGAAATTTATCAAACTGCACACTTGGAATATGTTTATTCATCTGTCTGTATATTGTAGTTCAATAAAAATGTTCACCAAGATGAAAATAAATTTAAGCAAGAAAAATATAGAGATCTTTACTTAGATGTAAAAAATTATTTGCAAACTGGAGAGATGTTGCCTTTTTGGTGATACACACACAAAAATGTCTATGGGTTTTTGTTGATGTAATCTCAGTCCAAGACAAGACTGAGATGTGGATGTCAAAATTACAAAAATAATTTAGGCTTTATTTTCAGTTTATTTCAAAATAATTTAGTTTTCTATTGCTAAAATGAAATATATTAAAAATGGAAGTCTCTTAAGAACTGTACAGTACCACATTTTTATTTAACACTTGGGAGAATCAAAGTCCAGAAAGGCCTTGCTCGTGCTTGTGCACAATCATTCAGTCATGTCCAGCTCTCTGTGATACCAATTTCAGAGCATATTGTGGGTAGCGGGGGAAAAAAAGAGCCCATTACATTAAATGTACACATAGATTCACACATATGTGCATGCCCAGTAGCTCAGTCATGTTCAGCTCTGCAACCCCATGGACTGTAGCCTGCCAGGCTCCTCTGCCGTGGGATTCTCCAGGCAAGCATACTGGAGTGGGCTGCCACTTCCTACTGCAGAGGATCTTCCCAACCCAGGGATCGAACCCGGGTATCCTGCATTGCAGTCAGATTCTTTACCATCTAAGGTACCGGGGAAGCCCAGAGAGGCCTAAGTACAATCAAATTTAGATGGATTTCCCTGATGGTACATCAATCATTCATTGACTCGAAGATTAATTGGGAATAATGGCTATCTTCACAACATTGAGTTCACCTCTTTTTTTTTTCATTCAATACATAACTTTTTGTTTCCTGATTAGTGGCCATACACATATTTTGTAAATGTGTTCAAGATATTTAATGTTTAGTGCTGTTTTGTGATGCTGTTCTAAATTCTGTTTGTTTCTGGCTCATAACAATATAATTTTTTTTTTTTAATTTAGATGGATTTTTTAAGAAAAAGATTTGGAAGTAATTATCATGCTTTCTGACTCCTTCACCCAGAGCACATTCCTTTAGATCCAAGATTCCCAGACTTCACTGAGCATGAGGATTATCTTTGGAAAGTTTAAGGGGAAAAATACCAGAAGCTCTAAACCCAAATGATCTGTTCTTTTTTCAGGTATTATTTATGGTTGCTCTGGGTCTTCGTTGCTATGCAGCCTTTCTTTAGTAGGGGTGAGCAGGGGCTATTCTCTGGTTTTGATGTGCGGGCTTCTCATTGTGGGGGCTTCTCTTGTTGCAGAGCACAGGCTCTAGCGTGGGTGGGCTTCAGTAGTTGCCGCATGCGAGCTCAGTAGCTGCTTTCCTGTCTCTAGCGCGTGGGGCTCAGTAGCTCCACAGCATGAGGGATCTTCCCAGATCAGGGATCGAACCCATGTCTCCTGCATTGGATGGTGGATTCTCCACCACTGAGCCACCAAGGAAGCCCAGTGGTGGTGATTTGATGACTTTATTAAGGAGGCACTGTACTCAGCACTTGAGGCAGTGCCTCCTTTAATTCTTAAAATAACCCTGGAACCTAGTACTACTTTATTTTTCCTTTTAACATTTTCATTTATAAAAGTTAAGTATCACATGGTTGTTAAGAATTTGAATCTGGACTCACTTGTCTAAGGCCTAAACACTTCCGAGTGACCTTACAGTCAGTAGGTCAAGATTTATGAAATCAAATAAATGGATTTCTAGTTGTGCAATTTAAAGCAAACTGAGGAAAGATGTTTGAAGCCATTTGGGTCTCTCCTGTGCCTGAAGGCAGAGAAGGCAATGGCACCCTACTCCAGTACTCTTGCCTGGAAAATTCCATGGATGGAGGAACCTGGTAGGCTACAGTCCATGGGGTCGTGGAGAGTCAGGCATGACTGAGCGACTTCACTTTCACTTTTCACTTTCATGCATTAGAGAAGGAAATGGCAGCCCACTCCAGTGTTCTTGCCTGGAGAATCCCAGGGACAGAGGAGCCTAGTGGGCTATGGGGTCGCAAAGAGTCTGACACGACTGAAGCGACTTAGCAGCAGCAGCAGCAGCAGCAGTGCCTGAAGGCAAAGCACTTACAAATGCTCTTCAAGTACCTTATTCAGTGCTGTTAATATGACTAATTCTACAATGTCATATAAAGCTGTAGGAAAAACTGACAAAACAATGGAGGGGTAGTTTCAAAAGAAAAGAGAAGTACAAGAAACTAAAAAGAAAGAAAAAGCTTAACTGTTGACGCTTCCTCTGTGTGTGTGTATTTCACCAATCAATGACCCAATGGCCATTCACAGTCCAAATTTCCAGAAGGGCCCCCATTCTAGTCTCATCATAGCCTCCTTCCTTATCACTTGCAACATCTGTTACATATTCTCCTAGTCTCAACCAACCCTTCCCACACACCTAATTGCCAGGCATTCATTTTATCTGTATCTGAAGAAAAGAGAAATAGATGAGTCAAATATGCCAGAATATTAATATGTGGTGTGAAAGAAGTGTGGGTGTTGGCAAAGCTGGGTTTTGCTCCCTCCCCCAGCGCTAGAGAGTCTTTGGGGATGACATGCAATTTGTCCACTTAGCCTTAATGTCTGTGCTGGTTAAGAGGGGCACTTCCCCAAAGACACCACGTCAAAGCAGAGGAGATGAATTACAAGGGAATTAAGCCCAGACCAGAGAATATTTGTCATCGGACCCTCTTGGCTCTGTTGATTCCTCAAAGAGAACATGGGGGATTAACTGGGGCCTGGCTCAGAGTTTGGGGTCGAGGGTCATACCCACAACTAAATGTGAAGTGTTTTGTGGGGGAAGAGATAAAACAGTAGGAAGGGAGGGATGACAGGATGTTGATGTGTGTCTTGTCGTGTCTCAAATACATGTGGGTCGGAGGGAGTCCATCATTAGTTTTCTGGGAGCATCCCAAGGAGGGCAAGATGGGGAGCGAGAGGAACTCTCTGAGCTCCGAGGCACTTGACCTTCCTCCAGACAGGAAGTCCTATCTGGCACTGGAGCTTCTGACCTTCTCTCCTCCTTATCTCTCGCCTATCCATCAGGATCAAGACGCTGACAATGGAGGAGACCTTTCAGATGACTTCTCTAATGAAGTCTTAACCAAAACATCCCTATATTTTGTCAGTGCCAAGTATGGACACCCACGCACATGTAAATATGATCAGGAAGAGTGCTGGATCCCAAAGTTTTGGTCTCAAAAGAGTACATCTCCATATACCCATCCAAAGAGGCCACTTAGCCAGAACCCAGAGACATAGCCTTGAAGAAGATTCAGGGCAGTTGGCACATTTGTGCTCCTTCTGTCCAGGATCAAGCTTGCCTCCTCTGCGGTTTTTGAAAGAGCCAGTCAGTGGGGATTTCTGCTGAGCAGAGAGAGTAACCAGAGCTGAAGAAACAGAAGAGATTTCACACATCTGAGCAGGCAAGACCAAGAAAGAAAAGGATTCCTGGAGCTTATATTTTGGAGCCTGAAAGGGGGCTCTTCTCAAGTTTATGAAAACTAGAGTCATGAGTAAAGAGTTCTATTTAAATTTTGGTCCCAGATTTTTATTACAACTCATCTCTGAATTTAGTGCCCCAGTGACTTTCATATGAAACTAGTAATGGGGCATTTTCATAAATAAAAAAAAGTTCTGAGTCTGGAAGCATACCTGTGGCTACCTGGAAAGAGTTTAGCTAAGACAGTCTAAAGTCCTATTAGAAAAGTTCCCATGTAAAATTCATCATCTACACAGGCTGTAGATACGAATCGTGAGGGAAGAACACTGGGCTAGGCGCAGCATTCAAAGACACTTGCAGACATTTGTGAGCCTCCTGGAGCAAGTAAACGTCTGAGCTTTAATGTTCTCTGCTGAACTCAAATAGTAGTAGCTCTTCTGTCCATTTCAGTACTGAGCTTAATTGTGAGAATCAAATAAGGTGTCTTAGTCTGCTCAGGTAGTTCTAACAAAGTACCACAGACTCAATGGAGTAAATAACAGATGTTTATTTCTCATAGTTCTGAAGCTGGAAAGTCCATGTTCAAGGTGCCCTGGTGAGAGTTCTCACCCTAGCTTGCAGACGATCATCTTCTTGCTGTATACTCACAAGGAGGAGAAAGGAGAGGGGAAGAGAGAGAAAGAGAGAGAGCACACTGGTGTCTTCCTCTTCCTAAAAGGGCACTAATCTCACCATGAGGGCTCCACTCTCATGACTTTCTCTAAAGATAATTACCTCCCAAGGCCAAATACTTTCACACTGGAGATAAGACTTTCAACATATGAATATTGGGAGACACAGACATTTAGTTCATAGCAATAATAAAATCAAAGGCTTTGGTGAATGACATAGAACTCTATAAACTCATTACGGTATCATTTTCATCACTTCTGGGCTTCCCTGGTGGCTCAGTGGTAAGGAATCTGCTTGCCAATGTAAGAGATGCAGGTTCAGTTCCTGGGTCAGGAAGATCCTCTGGAGAAAGAAAGGGCAAGCACTCCAGTATTCTTTCCTGGAAAGACTCCATGGACAGAGGAGGCCTGGTAAGCTACAGTCCATGGGGTCACAAAGAGTCAGCTATGGCGGAGCAGCTAAACGGCATGTTCACTACTAACATGAGCTTCATAGCACAGCTTAGAGTGCAACACTGTATCCTGTCTTTTTCCCTTAAGGATCTAGGAATTATAAAGAAACTCGCAAACATATCCTGCAGCCCCTCTCCCCATCCCTGCTTTACAGCTGGGAAAATGAGCTGATGTCACGTCCAAGGTTATACAGTAATTGTTAAGAAAGCTGGTTCAGAGGATAAGAACTCTGGAACTAGATAAGCCTGGTAATAAATCTGACCTGCACTATTTAATAAGTATTGTCCTTGGACAACTTATTTCATCTCTCTAAAGCTCAGTTTCCTCATTGTAAAAGAGGGATGAGAAGAATAATACCTATTTTATCAGAGTTGAGGTGAAGTTTAAATCAAATTGCATACATTATTCCACATTAACACAGAGTAAGAGCTTGATGAATATTGTTAGTATTAAATGCTACTGAATGTTAAATGCTGCTGTCATGCTTTATTATTGTTAGTATCATTATTAATCACAAAGTTGGAATAAGCACCCCAGTCTCCTGACATCCGGTGTTGCTCACAAAAAGTAATCATTCAAATCTAGCAAAGCCAATTAATGGCAGGAACAGTTTCTTTCTTAATGATAAATCTTATTAGAGTTCCCAGCTGTTTGCTGCATCCAAACAGTAAAGTTGAGTGCAAGGAAAAACCAGTTCCTGGAAACATTCATCAAAACTCCAGTAATTAAAATAGAACCCAATTATAAAACTCAGATGGTTTTAGCTGAGCTTTGGTGCTAGGGTACCTTTTTTTTTCCTGAAAAATCAAGGACAGTATAAAGTCTGGTTTGAAGCCACAGGTAAGATTTTTCTGTGCAAAAGCATTACTGGGCTCATTCTTTTGCAGATAACCTAACCATGAAGATAGCTTAAGTGTGAAGGGCAACTTGTTCTCACATAGCATTTGCTTTTTTTCATACTATCTATTCCTTACTATTTGGAATTACTATTCTACTTTCCTAAATCAAGGACAAAAAATGACAAAAGCAAATCAAAGCCTGAGTGCCCAGTCAGAACTAGCAGGGTTACTCAGTATTCCAGGACCAAGTTCTCTGCCAGAAAGCTGGATATTTGCCTTATATCCTAGTTCCGGGCTTAAGTAGAAAAAAGTTAATGGATTAACCCTGACAGATGACTGATGCTCTCAGCAAGCATGGGCCTGGAGCCAGAAATCAGCCCTGAGTACAGACGGCAGCCATGTCTAGGGGTGCAGGACGGGGCTGATAACAGGACCGGAAACCCATCAGAGACACCCACCCTCTTACCTCTGGGCCTCATCAAAATTACCTGCCAAAGAGACACCGCGCCAGACCAGCACCTTGTCAGACTATCATGTAATAGAAAACAGCTGTTCCTGTTGGGAGGCAGAGGTGGGAGGAGTGAAAAGAACGGAGAACAGAACCATTCATAACTTTTCTGCTTGTGCAGAACTGTAAGTTACAATTGCAAGGCAAGTAAGAAGGGGAAATTCTAGGGACCCCGTGGGAATGATATTATCCTCCACTAAGGAACTGATAGGAAATCGGAGCTACTGAATTTAAATCATTGATGACTGTTAATCCTTAGCAATGCGTTTAGAATACTGTCTGGACCTACCCAGAGCATCCCAGGGGTCCCAAAGGTACAGAGATCTGATCAGGTGACTGGGGCAGGGGGAGTGTCTCCATCACCTAGAGCAGTGCCTATCACGTGGTGTGTGCTTAGTGAATGCTTGTTGAACACATGATTATGGAAGTTCACGACAGGCGTTTTTCTAAGGCTGGATGGAGTGGATTTATAATTAAATGGATTAGAGTTTGACTCAATGTTTTATCACTTATCAACTGTGGGGTCTTTGGAAATTTTCTTAATATATTCATACCTTAGATGCTCTAGCCATAGAATGAGATGTGGACAGCTACCTCACAGGATGTTGGGTATTATTAAGGAAATAATCTAATATTGTATTGTTTACTGTACTCTTAAGTTTCTGGCATGAAGTATTAGGTTGATGGAAAACCAGCTGTGGTTTTAGACTGTGAATTTTAAATCATTCTAACCATGCCCAAACACATCTTTATTAATCAAAATTAGGAACCATTACAATCAACCCAGTTCTGCCAAAAAGAAACAGTTGGTTTATTTCTGCAGCAGAAAAATCCATGCTTTGGGATTCGAAGAACTCTTGAAAAGCATCTTCTGCCTCCTGCTGGATGTGGAAGCATTTTCCCTGCAAGAAAATTTGGTTGAGACAACTGAAGAGGTGGTAGTTGGTTGGTGAGAGGTCTGGTGGATATGGCAGAGGAGGTAATATTTCATAACCCAAATTGGTCCAACTTTTGAAGTGTTGGTTGTGTGTCATGCAGTTGGGCATTGTTCTGGAGAAGAATTGGGCCCTTTCTGTTGACTCATGCCAGCTACAGGCATTGCCATTTTCAGTGCATGTCATCAATCTGCTGAGGATACTTCTAAGATGTAATGGTCTCACCAGGATTCAGAAAGTTGTAGCAGATGGGTAGCAGACCACCAAACAGTGAGTATAACTTTTTTTGATGCAAGTTTGGCTTTGGGAAGTGCTATGGAGCTGCAAGGAGATCCAACCAGTCCATTCTGAAGGAGATCAGCCCTGGGATTTCTTTGGAAGGAATGATGCTAAAGCTGAAACTCCAGTACTTTGGACACCTGATGCGAAGAGTTGACTCATTGGAAAAGACTCTGATGCTGGGAGGGATTCGGGGCAGGAGGAGAAGGGGACGACAGAGGATGAGATGGCTGGATGGCATCACTGACTCAATAGACGTGAGTCTGAGTGAACTCTGGGAGTTGGTGATGGACAGGGAGGCCTGGCGTGCTGCGATTCACGGGGTCGTAAAGAGTCGGACACGACTGAGCGACTGAACTGAACTGAACTGATGGAGCTTCTGTCTCTGGCTCTGCGGGGTCTCTGAGTCCTGGAGTGCACAAGGGTTGTTTGAGCCCTCGGAGTGTCTCATGGAACAACAGACTACAGACTGGTTCCAGACAGGGAAAGGAGTACATCAAGGCTGTATATTGTCACCCTGCTTATTTAACTTATATGCAGAGTACATCATGAGAAACACTGGGCTGGATGAAGCAGAAGCTGGAATCAAGATTGCCGGGAGAAATATCAATAACCTCAGATACACAGATGACACCACCCTTAAGGCAGAGAGTGAAGAGGAACTAAAGAGCCTCTTGATAAAAGTGAATGAAGAGAGTGAAAAAGTTGGCTTAAAGCTCAACATTCAGAAAACTAAGATCATGGCATCTGGTCTCATCACTTCATGGCAAATAGATGGGGAAACAATGGAAACAGTGAGAGGCTTTACTTTTGGGGGCACCAAAATCACTGCAGATGGTGACGGCAGCTATGAAATTAAAAGATGCTTGCTTCTTGGAAGAAAAGCTATGACCAACCCAGACAGTATATTAAAAAGCAGCGACATTACTTTGCCAGCAAAGGTCCATCTAGTCAAAGCTATGGTTTTTCCTGTGGTCATGTATGGATGTGAGAGTTGGACTATAAAGAAAGTTGAGTGCTGAAGAATTGATGCTTTTGAACTGTGGTGTTGTAGAAGACTCTTGAGAGTCCCTTGAACTGGAAGGAGATCCAACCAGTCCACCCTAAGGAAATCAATCCTGAATATTAATTGGAAAGACTGATGCTGAAGCTAAAGTTCCAATTCTTTGGCTACCTGATGTGAAGAATGCTGAGATTGAAGGCAGGAGGAGAAGGGGATAACAGAGGATGAGATGGTTGGATGGCATCTCCAACTCAATGGACATAAGTCTGAGTAAACTCCAGGAGTTGGTGATGGACAGGGAGGCCCGGCATGCTGCAGTCCATGGGGTTGCATAGAGTCGGGTACGACTGAGCGACTGAACTGAACTGATGGAGCTTCTTCTCAGTCCAACCACTGAGGTGGTCATTGCCAGTTGTCATATAAATTTCACTTTTTGTCACATGTGACAATGCAATCAAGAAATGGTTCATTGTTGTTGCATAAATAAGAGAAGACACTTCAAAATGACAATATTTTGATTTGTGATCAGCCCATGAGGCATCCGCTTATTGAGCTTTTTCACCTTTCCAATTTGCTTCAAATGCCAAGTGACTGTATAATGGTTGACACTGAGTTCTTCGGCAACTTCTTGTGTAGATGTAAGAGGATCAGCTTTGATGAGGGCTCTCAGTTGATTATTGTCAACTTCCGATGGCTAGCCATGGAACTCTTCATCTTCAAACCTCTAGAATGCTTTGCAAAACTTCTTGAACCACCACTACACTGTACATTTGTTAGCAGTTCCTGGGCCAAATTCATTGTTGATGTTGTGAGTTGTGTGCTGCTTTATGACCCGTTTTGAATTCAAATAAGGAAGTCACTTGAATTTGCTTTTTGTCTAACACCATTTCCCTAGTTTAAAATAAATATAACATACACAGCAAGTAATGTCATTAGTGCAAAAATAAAAGGGAGAAATGTGCATTAAAATGGCATATAAGATAACCGTGATTATTTAAGAATGTATCCCAATATCAAACACCAAATTTCAACAATGCAAAACCGCAATTACTTTGCACCAACCTAAGCGGAAGCTCAGTAAATGATAGAAGGTCTCATGGATCGTGCAGTCATTAGATCATACAGTAACAATGATGATTCATGTGCATAAGTTACCTCCAGATATAACAGGAAAGGGTGGAAAGGGTAGCACTACTACCAAGAAATGCTCATCACAGACCATTCACTTGCTAACAGTAGCCAGAGCAGAAAACCCTGGTGAGTTTCGGTGTCGAGAGGCTCACCCTGGGTAAATCCAGTGTCATGAAAGAGGACACTTAGAAGTAGATGAGGGGCAGCACTGTTTATAATAGCCAGAACATGGAAACAACCTAGATGTCCATCAGCAGATGAATGGATAAGAAAGCTGTGGTACATATACACAATGGAGTATTACTCAGCCATTAAAAAGAATACATTTGAATCAGTTCTAATGAGGTGGATGGAACTGGAGCCGATTATACAGAGTGAAGTAAGCCAGAAAGAAAAACACCAATACAGTATACTAACGCATATATATGGAATTTAGAAAGATGGGGATGATGACCCTGTATGCGAGACAACAAAAGAGACTCAGATCTATAGAGAGAACTTTTGGACTCTGGGGGAGAGAGAGAGGGAGAGGGTGGGATGAGATGGGAAAATGGCATTGCAACATGTATACTATCAAGTAAGAAACGAATCGCCAGTTGATGTCAGATGCAGGATGCAGGATGCTTGGGACTGGTGCAAGGAGAGGACCCAGAGGGATGGCATGGGGTGGGAGGTGGGAGGGGATTCATGTTTGGGAACGCTTGTACACTCGTGGTGAATTCATGTCAATGTTTGGCAGAACCAATACAGTAATGTAAAGTAAACTAAAGTTAAAATAAAAATTTTAAAAGTAAAAAAAAAAAAAAAAGAAGTAGATGAGGGAATAGGTGTCCTGACTGTATGGCCTCAGGGTCCTCTGAATCTCCTCTGAAATAAAACCACGGTCACCTCTGTCTTTCTCTCAGAGCCCTGACATTGTCTTATCAACTGAGAAGACTGTGTTGTATAGTTTGAGAAAGTTTCCAAAGGTGATTCATTGACGCCTCCATCCCACCAGCGCTGGTTGATGACTACGGGTCACAAGTCACAGCGGACACAGCTCTTCCCATGTCTCACTTGCTAACCCCTACAGAAAAGCAAGTTTAGAAACAATGAGTCCAGGATGAAAATTCAAGTCTCTGTAAAATCTTTGTCATCCACCAAGAAACAATTCTTTTTTCTGCCAGGGCTGTTGAAGAGTCATGTATCCTTATTATGGCTGCCTGGGTCTTTATAAGGGGCTTCCCTGATAGCTCAGTTGGTAAAGAATCTGCCTGCAATTCAGGAGACCCCAGTTTGACTTCTGCATCAGGGTTTTTATAGACAGTTTCACCTCCCAAACATTTCAACATGCTGTGATTTTATCAAGTACAGGGCAACACTGAGACCTTTATTTCATTTTATTCTTAGCATCTCCAAGGCCCCCGTTCTACAATGGCAAAGAGAGTAATGCTGTTAACCCTTGATGACTTTGTGAAGATTAATTTAGTTATATTACATAAATTTTCTAAACCAATAAGGAGTGCTTCATATATGACAGCTATTATTATCATTAACTTATTTTTGAGGATCATGTCATGACTACATCATATGGTCAACACTGTATAATCTATGCTGCATAGTCAAATGAAATTTCAAGTTCATAAGACATGTCTAAGTGTCTGGGAGGCATTCTGTAATTTTCTTCATATTGATATTGGGACTTACCTGGTGGTCCAGTGGTTAAGAATCTGCCTGCCAATGCAGGGAACACAGGTTCCATCCCTGGCTCAGAAAGATCACACATGCCAAGGGGCAACTAAGCCCATGCCGTACAACTACTGAGCCCACATATCCTGATGCCCATGCTCCAAAACAAGAGAAGTCATTGCAATGAGAAGCCCGCACACTGCAAGTAGAGAGTAGCCCCTTGCTGACTGCAGCTAGAGAAAGTCCATGTGCAGCAGCAAAGACCCAGTGCAGCCATAAGTAAGTAAATTAAAAATTCTGACATAACTCTTGGTTTTGTTTTAAAAGGGTTTAGAAGAGATTCATACTGTATTCAGTCTCTCTCTGTTTTTTTCTCCTGTTCATACTTGCCCATGGTCTTCTCCAAGGGTAACTCTGATTGCCAGGAAACAGCCAGTTGTGAAATATGTCTCAATATGACTTGTATTTGCAGGATAGTCAATTTTACCCCAGGATCTGGCATTGCTCTTTCTGATGAGGTCAATGTAATGCCAAACTGAATCACTGGCTCCCTCCCTTTTCCCAAAGAAAACAGGACAATTGCAAGGAAGCTTATTTGTTGTTGTGCTCATTTCTCAGTCTCCAATTTCATTTCTATCATAAATAGCATCAATTATCTGATGTGTAGCTGACAGAGCAGTTAGTTTGCCTCCAAAGCATCATTTGGTTCCACTGATTCAGCAAAACACTTGAGTATGAATGTGCCCCTGTGTTTATGGACTTCAATGCCTGAGTTTTCACATTAGCTAGAAAAGGTTATTTGTCTTTAGATTAATGATAAACAAGGTTAAGGGCACAGTTCCTAAGTTGTGCTTCATTTGGAGCTTCTCAAGCTGGATTTAACAGATATTAAGTTACAAGAATTTGGGGAAACTCACACATTTACAGGAGTCCAGGTTACTAAAGAAAAAAAAAAAAAGGGAGCTAAAAAGCATACTACTACTACTACTAAGTCACTTCAGTCATGTTCAGGTCATAGAAAAATCAGGAATCAGAACTTTGCACAGTAAGTGACATATGGTGAAGGAATAAATAAAAGAATGAATGACATGATTTTCTGTTTATAATATCATCAAAGGAAATTACATGCCTTATGTTTAAATTTCTACTATGCTTGCATTTCAGATACTATTCTTGATTTTCTTCCCCTTCACTTTCCTTAGAACTGCCTAAACTCAGAGTCTCTCCAACCAAATCAGCTAAGTCAAGCAAAATATTTTTCAAGAAAATGATTAAAATGTGACATACAGTTAATTATGATAGAGAAATTAAACTGGTTGATGGGGTTTGGTGGTTTTTTCTGATGTAAATATTAAGAGAAAAAAGAACTCATTAAATGTTAAAATATTAACAGGAAAAAGAACTTAAAATTTTACCATACTTTTTTCTTTTTATAGTTTTTTTTAGCAAAGTTAGTATTTGATGAAATAAAAAAGCTGAAGAGCTAATCCATGTTATTTTTGTATTATACTCTAACATATACAGGTTGTTTCCTAATTTATTCATATCAAATCTAAGAGGAAAATAGATATTAACATCGACATGCAAAACTCCTCTCAATGTGAATGCCAATGTTCTTGTTTTGATGTAAATTACAAGGGTCTCTAAGCAGAGATTTGAAATGCTTTTATCCATTAATCAAGAAATCACAAAACTATATTTGTTGCATATATGTTTATGTAAATAATAGTTTTTAAATGCCCATTTCCCAACACTATGAAACCCTACACCAAATAAATCTAGTAACTCACAATTATGTGTCTTGGCTGGCCAAGCATTTTATCATTTTAAAATAGAATATATTATTGCAAAAGTAATTGTAGTATTTTTGGCAGTTGTGTTTTAGTAATTGCAGTCTGTTGGTATCAACAGAGACTGGACAGATTTCAGCATAGCTCTTCCTAATATTTAAGGACAAAATAACTAGTCATTTTTCTTGTGTCCACAATATAATAAGCACCGTGTATTGATTTATTGAGCATTTGCTATGGGCCAGTTAATTTACATTTCTGTCCTGTAATGAACATGAGTTTGATGTCCAAACTCTGGGAGATGGTGAAGGACAGAGAAGCCTAGCATCCTGCTGTCCATGGGATCACAAAGAGTCAGACACAACTTAGTGACTGAATGAAAACAATCTTTTAACATCCCCGTAGAGTAGATAGATGACTTTTACTGAAATGTATAAATGAAGAAAGTGAGGTTTAGAGAGGTCACAGAAATGTACCCAAGTTAAAAAATAATAATAGTAAATAGGTAGTGAAAATTAAACCCAGTTATGTATGACTCTGTAGGCTATGGTCAATGATAACTTCTTTGCTCTTCTGACTTAAGTTGGCCAAAATAATAATAATAATGACAACAATAATAGGAATAAGTAAGATGTACACAGAGACCCTACATTTAAAGAATAATTGTATGTCAAACGGCTTATATATTTCTCTGTATTTTTCTTGAAAAGTTGAAGGTAATGTGTTCTTTGAACAGTGTAAGATGCTTCCACCCGCTCTACTGCTCCAGCGCCTTGTGCGTAAGGAGTGTCTATTGAATCCGACCTCTGAGTCATGGGTCTGAGAGGTAAGATGCATACTTACACCACGCCTCCTAAGGAAGGTGTGCGCCAATTTATTCATCATTTTATGTGCTAGATCAAAGGCTGTGAGTACAGTTCCTCAAGATAAATGTGATTTTCTTAGCAACGCTGGAGTAGAGCAATGTAGATTAGACGAAGTTTTCTTAGAATCGCCTTTCCTTGACAATTTCCCATGGGGTTTTAAACCAGAAGCCAAGGCCAAACAATTTTGCTGAAGTTACATCCAGGACAAAACCCCAAAATGCCCCAAACAACATGTATTCAGTTGGCCAAAAAGTTTGTTCCGGAGTTTTGGTAGCATCTCCCAGAAACACCCAAACGAACTTCTTGCCCGGTTCAACAACACTTGAGAATTATTTCACTTCAACCTTTTACCCTCATGTATTTCAGAGGAAAGCATTTCTGGGTCATTTTCCCTTATTTCATCAAAATACTACTGAGTAATTCTCTTGGGCTCTATAAGTGACTTCAGTATGTCTGATTGTCAGCCAAGATGCTACAAACTAATAAATCTTCTGAAAATGCAGCTTTCCAAAGATATCAACGGTATTGGATGTGTTAAAAATCGTGGGGACGTCCCTAAATAATATTTCACTTTGCAAAAGGTATTAACTGAAAGCCTGACAGAGAATGGCCAGCACAGATGCACCGACAGCAGAGGGGAGGAGAAGGAGCCAGCTTTTAAAGATATGGGGAAGTTTAATTTGAGATAAGACATGTAAAATGAGATCGTATATAGATGTATATGGTACCTATACAGCATGGTGGGCTACAGTCTACAGGGTCACAAAGAGTCAGACATGACAGAAGCAACTTGGCACGCGTGATACATGTATGTGTATATATAAATAAAATCACAAAGATCGATAAGCAAAACCCACAGTTACTACCCACTAGAGTCATAGGCCACCGGAAAGTGTAATATTAAAACATACAAACTGGTGTGTACCACATAAAAGATCAGTTTCTCCCTTAGTTTTGAGCACACAAGCACAGGAAGAGCCCTTCAGGACACCCACAGATAGCAACAGTTGCTATGTGAAGGAAAGAGACCCACCCTCACCCCTCCAACAGACTGGTAATGTTCATACCCTGACAAGCGTCTTGCCACAAATGAAGACTGAAAGACTGGCTCATTTTTACCACACTGGATCCTGCAGTAGCAATGGGTATCTTAGTAGATAAGAACATACATTCCAGGTCTACACTGCCAGGATTCGAATCCTGAATCTGTCACTCAGTCAGTTACATACTTTGCAGGACCCAGCTCAAACAAAAACTGCAGGATCCCTTGTCCACATATCAGGGAGAAAGTGCCATTAAAGACACAAAAAGATGAGGCTCTTTCTTCCACAGTTTCTCTTTCTTGTCATGGTGTTTTATTTGCAATTTAATGTCAGCCTACAATTTACAATTGTCAGCACAAATTTTACCATCCATCTTTAACACTGTGTGATACCAGTTTCAATGCAAATATAAGAGCATTTCAATTGTGGGCAGAATGATCGAAATCACACAATTCATATTCCATAGCTCCTATATGGGCTTCCCTGGTGGCTCAGAGGTTAAAGCATCTGCCTCCAATGTGGGAGACCCGGGTTCGATCCCTGGGTCAGGAAGATGCCCTGGAGAAGGAAATGGCAACCCACTCCAGTATTCTTGCCTGGAGAATCCCATGGACAGAGAAGCCCTAGTAGGTTACAGTCCACGGGGTCGCAAAGAGTCGGACACGACTGAGCAACTTCACCTCACCTCAGCTCCTATATGCATAGCTATTTTGTTCTCACCAAAGCAGTGAAAACATGGCTCTAAACTGAATCAGCTGGTGTTTAATTCACATTTTGATGTGTGACCCTCCTAGGAACACTCTATACTACTGATATGTAAGGGAGGATTGAAAGGAAAAGAAATTACGGGCATTCCTATCTTTCCCTTTCCTTCTATGTCATCATTTTAAGCACCAGTTGTTGGCTAATACAGGGAAATAACGTGAGTAAGAAGGGACAGACTAAGATGCCCGGACATAGGCATTTTTTAGAATGCTCCTGCTTTCTTTCTGTGTTCTATGCCAGTTCTGGATGAAAAGACAGTGTGAGGAATTGGGCTCCCAATGACCGTGCTTAGTCATATCTACAACATGCTTATACTGTACCTACTTCAAGTCTCTCTGGACCTCCGCACCTGATGGATCCACTGGAATTCTGTGTTCATGGGAAACCACGAACACTGCATGTGAACTGAGTCAATAAGCAATCCTGTAAGACCCATTCCTCCTCTGCTCACATGCGTGATCTATCGCCCATCGACCCTCATTTACAAACACACGTTCAATGATAAAATTATGAAGAATTTAAGGCAGTGACAACAGAATGTTAAACCAAGCATGGCCCCCCTGAGCACAGACACGTGACTACACAGGCTAAACACGCACGAAGCCACCCCGGCACTTACTGTCTCTATGACCTCAAACGTAGTACTGAACCCCCTGTACCTCAGTGTTTTCTCTCGTAAATTTGGAAAATAATTGTGTCTAGCTCATAAAATTGTTGTCAAAAACAAGTGTGTTGTTATGTAAAGTGCTTGACACGGTGCCTTGGCATGCAGTGAAATATAACTAGCAGTTCTTATTGCTATTTTGTCATTCAGTTCAGTTCAGTTCAGTCGCTCAGTCTGACTCTTTGCGACCCCATGAACCACAGCACGCCAGGCCTCCCTGTCCATCACCAACTCCCAGAGTCTACCCAGACCCATGTCCATCGAGTCGGTGATGCCATCCAGCCATCTCATCCTCTGTTGTTCCCTTCTCCTCCTGCCCCCAATCCTTCTCAGCATTATGGTCTTTTCCAATGAGTCAACACTTCACATGAGGTGGCCAAAGTATGAGTTTCAGCCTCAGCATCAGTCTTTCCAATGAACACCCAGGACTGGTCTCCTTTAGGATGGACTGGTTGGATCTCCTTGCAGTCCAAGGGACTCTCAAGAGTCTTCTCCAACACCACAGTTCAAAAGCATCAATTCTTTGGCACTCAGCCTTCTTCACAGTCCAACTCTCACATTCATACATGACCACTGGAAAAACCACCAGCCTTGACTAGACGGACCTTTGTTGGAAAAGTAATATCTCTGCTTTTGAATATGCTATCTAGGTCATAACTTTCCTTCCAAGGAGTAAGCGTCTTTTAATTTCATGGCTGCAATAACCATCTGTGGTGATATTCTGCTGCTGAGTCGCTTCAGTCGTGTCCAACTCTGTGCGACCCCATAGACGGCAGCCCACCAGGATCCCCTACCCCTGGGATTCTCCAGGCAAGAACACTGGAGTGGGTTTCCATTTCCTTCTCCAATGCATGAAAGTAAAAAGTGAAAGTGAAGTCACTCAGTCGTGTCTGACTCTTAGCGACCCCATGGACTGCAGCCTACCAGGCTCCTCCGCCCATGGGATTTTCCAGGCAAGAGTACTAGAGTGGGGTACCATTGCCTTCTCCAGTGATTCTAGAACCCCCCAAAATAAAGTCTGACAATGTTTTCACTGTTCCCCATCTATTTCCCATGAAGTGATGGGACCAGATGCCATGATCTTCATTTTCTGAATGTTGAGCTTTAAGCCAACTTTTTCACTCTCCTCCTTCACTTTCATCAAGAGGCTTTTTAGTTCCTCTTCACTTTCTGCCATAAGGGTGGTGTTGTCTGCATATCTGAGATTATTGACATTTCTCCCAGCAATCTTGATTCCAGCTTGTGCTTCTTCCAGCCCAGTGTTTCTCATGAGGTACTCTGCATATAAGTTAAATAAATTTTTTCATTAGCATCATCAATTTGTTTGGGAAGCATCAGGTTTTAAAGATATGACCTTGGGACTTTCCTGGCAGTCCAGTGGCTAAGACTGCACTCCCAACACAGGGAGCAGGGATTCGATCCCCAGTCAGAAAACTAGATCCCACGTGCCACAGCTAAGGTCTGGCACAGCTAGATAAATTTTATTTTAAAGAAAAAGATATGACCTTAAAATGAGATTTAAGGATGATCCTTGAATTTTGTATATCCATATCATCCTTCTCCTCAAATTGTCACAAGGATCCTATAAACATTATAAATAGATTTTCTCTGTGTTGGCATGATGACATTCTAGGCCAGATAATTCATTGCTCTTGGGTGCTGTTCTATGAACTATAGGATATTAGCAGCATTCCTGGCTTCCACCCATGAAGATAGTAACCACCACTCCAGAGGCAACCAAAAGTGACTTTTTTGTTGTTGTTTAGTGGCTAAGTGATGTCCAACTCTTTGTGATCCCATGGACTGCAGCACGCCAGGCTTCCCTGTCCTTTGCTATTTCCCAGAGTTTGCTGAGTCAGTGAGGCCATCTAACCATCTCATTCTCTGTCGTCCCCTCCTCCTCTTGCCCTCAATCTTTCCCAGCATCAGGGTCTTTTCCAATAAGTTGGCCCTTGGCATCAGGTGGCCAGAGTATTGGAGCTTCAGCTTCAGCACCAGTCTTTACGCATTGCCAAAATCTCCTAGGAGGCAAAACCCCTCCCCCAACACCCCCTCCCACTGAGAGTCTCTACTTTGTGATTATATGGTATGTATGAGAACATTTAAAGCTATTTTGCCAAACAAGTACATCCAGGGCCACATAATCCCCCAAGCATGTAGTGCAAGCTCGGCATCCTTAATATACAACATAGCAAACCCCCAAATGACATACTACTTAGATTCACTCTAGCCCTATAGCTCTCTACTTCTTCTTCTGTTTACTGAAGAGGCAGGATGAAGCTGTTTAAAAAAGAAAACAAAAGAAAGAAAGAAAAAGAAAAAAAAGTCTCATTCAAATCTGGAAACTGTCAAATCTCTGATAAGCTGGTCCAAGAAAACAGAAGTGAATCAACTCTGGTTCCCAGGATGGAAAGACCTAGGAGGTATTATTGTCCAGACTGTGCACTCCACCGGCTGCCTCCTCCCCCGCAGCAGACACCCCTTGGCATGCCTCCGCTCAGACAAAGCCCTGATGGAAAGTAACATGAGGACTGTGCTGACTCCAGCGAGTTTGATTTATCAGGACTACTGGCATTTGCAAAAGCAAGTGGTCTGTTTCGATGGATGTTTCCCAGGCAAAAAAAAAATCCGGCTTGATGATCTCTGCTCTTGAAGCGTCTTAATGTCACTGGTTCTTCTTCTCAGCAGGGCAACAAAAAGGGGAATTCTGTCTGCAGGCGGCGCTAGGTGTTCTAGGCAAGTCTCAGTCCCAACTCCCATCACCTCCTCTTGCGCTTTTATTTCTTTAGGTGGGAATGGGAATAAACCCTCCCTCTCTGCATTTCTTGCTCTCACCTTCCTTACCACACTTTCCCCATCGCTTTCTCCATGGCGCCTCCCTCTGTCCCCCTCCCCCACCTCGAGGGCCACCCCATCTGTTTTCTGTTAGGAGTTCATTTTCAGAGTGCAGGCTGGTGGAATTCCGAGTTCAGACCCCCTCGAGTGATGAGAGTCCTGGGGCTGCTGAAGGTCCCTTGGCGCGGTCCCTGCCACCTCCCCCTCCTCCCCTCCCTGTGCCCCACTTGCCCTTGTGCAATAACATGCTGAAGCCCACATCTGTTTTCAATTCCATGTTCATTTGAACTGCTCTGGGAAAATGGAAGCTCTCACTAAAGACCGGGGTCTTAAAGCAACAGCATGAATACAAACAACTTTATATGACCAACAAAGGAATATGTACATGTATATAAAGAGATCCTTTTATATCCAAGCTAGAGGTATTTCACTGAAGATCTGTCTGTCTACTGTTGGTTCAGGATGAGGCAATATATATAATCAAAGACTCTTAACTCCTTTATTCTTGGCTCTACTGGTCATCTTTTGCCCAATTTCCAACCTGGGAATGCTGCCTGAATTCCACAATTGGAATCAGTCAATCTGAGTGGATATTCCCAAACTTCTCTCTTAGTCTGCAGTTTGCTGTCTGATCAAAACTGTAGATTTTTTTTTCCTCATTAAAACATTAATGTAGGGGACTTGGTTATCACTTTTTCTTTCTCATTTAATTGCCAAATACAAGGTGTATCTTTTAGCAGGGAAAGCTAGGAGTGTGCTCATCTTTCAGGCAAAGGAAATGAATGATCACCTGTAAGAGATGATGCTGTCTTCAGTCAATATTCTGCTTCTTCTTAAGAAAAGTGTGTGTGTTAGTTGCTCAGTTCAGTTCAGTTCAGTCGCTCAGTCGTGTCCGACTATTTGCGACCCCATGAATCGCAGCATGCCAGGCCTCCCTGTCCATCACCAACTCCCGGAGTTCACTCAGACTCACGTCCATTGAGTCAGTGATGCCATTCAGTCATCTCATCCTCTGTCATCCCCTTCTTCTCCTGCCCCCAATCCCTCCCAAGTCGTGTCCAACTCTTTGCAACACCATGGACTGCAGCCTGCCAGGTTCCCCTGTCCATGGGATTTTCTAGGCAAGAATACTGGAGTGGGCTGCCATTTCCTTCTCCAGGGGATCTTCCCAACCCAAGGACTGAACTCAGGTCTCCCTCATTGCAGGCATATTCTTTACCATCTGAGCCACCAGGGAAACCCTGAGAAAACCCTGGCCATACTTAGGATGCCCTTAACTGTGAATTATACATCAATGGTAAGTCATAAGGAGAACAAATCAAAAAAAGCTTTGGGTACAAGAAGGTCCTAGAAAAATGAGTTTTGCTTTGCATCATTAAAAAAAAAATAGTGATAGAAATTTACCACAGTAAAGAGCATTTGTTCTTTCAGGAACTGGGGAACCAAAAGTAAATAATTGAAAGCATAGAGGCTTCCATCACTTCTGTATATACAGCCTGAATGCATACTCCCTGAATCATTGATTGACATCAGAGTCACAGGCACAGAGCAAGAAGGAATGGTAAAGGAGGCACCGGGCTAAGCTGGACACAGGGAATAGGCTTGTTTATTCATTAAATAAGTACTATATTAATTCTCTGCTCATGCTTTATAAATCATATATCAAGAACTCAATATTCATTTATTATACATATTACATGTAACAATGTATACATATTACATATAACAATGTATAATATATTACCCTGACAAATATTTGTGGAATGATGATAAAGTCAGGTACCATATGGGCTTCCCAGCTGGTAAAGAATCCGCCTGCAATGTGGGAGACCTGAGTTCAATCCCTGGGCTGGGAAGATCCCCTGGAGAAGAGAACGCTACCCACTCCAGTATTCTGGCCTGGAGAATTCCATGGACTGTATAGTCCATGGACTTGCAAAGCGTCAGACACGATTGAGCTGAGAAACTTTCACTTTCACTTTACACTTTCAGTTTCCATATATGTTACATATTGTTGTCTAGTCACTCAGTCATGTCGGACTCTTTTGTGACCCCATGGGCTGTAGCCCACCAGAATCCTCTGTCCATGGGATTTCCCAGGGAAGAATATTGGAGTGGTTTGCCATTTCCTTCTGCAGAGGATCTTCCTGACTCGGATTGGACCTGTGTCTCCTGCATTGACGGGTGGATCCCCTACCAGTGAGCAATTTGGGAAGTCCTATGTTACATATGGGTGTGTCTTTGCTAGATAAAAACTGGGGTGATATTGGAAGAAAAGTTATGACCAACCTAGATAGCATATTCAAAAGCAGAGACATTACTCTGCTGACTAAGGTTCGTCTAGTCAAGGCTATGGTTTTTCCAGTAGTCATGTATGGATGTGAGAGTTGGACTGTGAAGAAGGCTGAGCGCCGAAGAACTGATGCTTTTGAACTGTGGTGTTGGAGAAGACTCTTGAGAGTCCCTTGGACTGCAAGGAGATCCAACCAGTCCATTCTGAAGGAGATCAGCCCTGGGATATTTTTGGAAGGAATGATGCTGAAGCTGAAACTCCAGTACTTTGGCCACCTCATGCGAAGAGTTGACTCATTGGAAAAGACTCTGATGCTGGGAGGGATTGGGGGCAGGAGGAGAAGGGGACGACTGAGGATGAGATGGCTGGATGGCATCACCGACTCAATGGA
Source organism: Redunca redunca (assembly GCA_006410935.1). Taxonomy (NCBI): domain Eukaryota; kingdom Metazoa; phylum Chordata; class Mammalia; order Artiodactyla; family Bovidae; genus Redunca; species Redunca redunca. The sequence goes on from SJYQ01019962.1 coordinate 85,583, forward strand.
CGTGAGTCTGAGTGAACTCTGGGAGTTGGTGATGGACAGGGAGGCCTGGCGTGCTGCGATTCATGGGGTCGCAGAGTCAGACACGACTGAGTGACTGAACTGAACTGATATAATATGCTAATGGCTTTAATATAAAATAAATGGATACAGTACATATATACTGTATGCTTAACATAAATAGGCTCAACAGTCGAATATGTACATATGTAATTGTCAATATAGACTAAAGACATTCATTCCACAGGCATTTATTTTGGCCATATATCTTGACAGTTTAGAGTTTGGACTCTGGCAAAGAATTCCCAAGTTCAAATCTTGTTTATCCACTTAGTAGTTGTGTGGCCTTGCAAATTACTTAACTTGTGTGGGTCTTGATTTCCTCACATGTAAAACAGATATAATGAAATTAGCTACTTGATGGGGGGTATTAAGAAATTTTAATAAACTAATCCTAGAAAAATGCTAGAAGAACACTAGCATGTGAGGAAAATTTGATAAGTCATATACCCCATCTGGGCAATGCTGGAGTTATGATCTAGTGAGACTGACAAGCAATAAAAGAGGGGTCAAGAAAGTAAGATCAGGGTTGAGGTATAGGTGACAATGGTGGGGGGAATTAGGTGAGATCCCTTCATTCCAGTCCTGGACTGATTTTACAAAAGAATTCAAGAAAGGATCCCTGTTAACTAAGAAGGAGAACCACCACTGACTTGACAAGAGTAACCATTGCTATTATCACCTTCTATTTTTCATATGGTTTCTTATCAATCTAAGGCTTTAACTAGTTTGCTTCTCACCCAATGTTAATAGATTTTGACAAAGAGAGATTTTGGCATTTAAAATATTACCCAATATATTTACAATTTCCACAACAAATCTTATATGCTGCAAAAAAAATTTTATGCAGCATCGACTCTGAAGCTGTTAACCTCATGTTAGGATAAAACCAAATTCGAATCCTAAGCATTATTGAGACCCTTTACAATTCTGAGCCAGCCTTTGGTTGGAACTTAGGTTGGATTCGCAGAAGTCTCTTTTATATAAGAAGTTTATAGGGAGAGTTTATAGAAATAATGTTATTTCATCATTATCCACCTATTTTTCAGCTAACTCTGATATAATTTCTGATATAATCCAAATTGTTAGTAAATTTAATCCTTCTCCCAGGCCCAGCTCACACTAGCGAAAAAAGTACGAAGTTTTTCAGATGAGAAACAAAATATTTGTCTAGTCCCAATGGCACCCAACTCCAGCACTCTTGCCTGGAAAATCCCATGGACGGAGGAGACTGGTAGGCTGCAGTCCATGGGGTCGCTAAGAGTCAGACACGACTGAGCGACTTCACTTTCACTTTTCACTTTCCTGCATTGGAGAAGGAAGTGGCAACCCACTCCAGTGTTCTTGCCTGGAGAATCCCAGGGATGGGGGAGCCTGGTGGGTTGCCATCTATGGGGTGGCACAGAGTCGGACACGACTGAAGCGACTTAGCAGCAGCAGCAGCAGAGTCTATTAGAGCTTCAGTTATTTTATTTCAGGACTCATATATATATTCCAGACTTAATAAAAACCCAGTCCTTTAGCTAATTTTTGTAAAAGTTGATTTCCCAAAGGATATTGGAAGGGTCACTTCAGTCAGACAGTTCAGTCGCTTAGTCGTGTCCAGCTCTTTGCAACCCCATGAATCTCAGCACTCCAGGCCTCCCTGTCCATCACCAACTCCCGGAGTTTACTCAAACTCATGTCCATCGAGTTGGTGATGCCACGCAGCCATCTCATCCTCAGTCGTCCCCTTCTCCTCCTGCCCCCAATCTCTCCCAGCATCGGGGTCTTTTCCAATGAGTCAACTCTTTGCATGAGGTGGCCAAAGTACTGGAGTTTCAGCTTTAGCATCAGTCCTTCCAATGAACACCCTGGACTGATCTCCTTTAGGATGGACTGGTTGGATCTCCTTGCAGTCCAAGGGACTCTCAAGAGTCTTCTCCAACACCAAAATGACCTTGAAGAAATAGTAGTTTCTTAACAAAATCTTCACAGGAGAAAGTCATACACATACACAGACAGAGACAGAGAGAGAGGAGGCAAGGTGAGAAAAAAAAAACAAAAAGACAATTCCCAGATTAAGGAAAGAGAAAAACATCAAAAATAGCTGCCCAATAAATCAAGAAATTTAATTCCTAAGCAAGAAACACCATGTGCTCAATCCACAGCTATCTACCATGATAAGATTGGACAAGATGAGATCAGATGAGATTAAAAAGATCATTGACTTGGATGATAATGAGCAACATAAATTGGAAATAGCACTCTCTTTGGGAAAGAGAGCTAAGTTTAGATATCAGATTTATCCCTTTCTAGTGATGTGACCATGAATAATGTGATGAATAAAATGAACTTATCTTCTCTACGTGATCTGTGCCTCCCTGAACGGCTCCTTATAATATTGACAAGGGTGCTCATTAATCTCTCTGTTCCACACCCAGCACCTGAGCCTCATGACATGCGTATCACCTGTCCTTACAGGACACAGCACTTTGTAGTAGAAAGACGATGGCCTGGGAATAAAGTAAGTGGCCTTTCAGAGACATGCCATCCACTGACCAGCTGTGTCATCTTGAGTCCAGTTGTCTCAGTTTAAAGAAGGGTTAATAATAGCCACCAGGAATTACATTAATATGGATTACGTCAAATTATACAGTCTCTGGCCTATAGTATATGCTCGGTAGAGGTGGATTTTGCTCCATCCCCAGGGTTCTGAACACAAAGAAGTTCTAGTATGAGCTCTATTACTGCTTAATTTGGCTCTACCTCATCTCTCCCCCAAACCCCCCTCCACCCAGAAAAAACCACTAGTGCCAAAGTACTCCAGGAATAGGAAACCTCAGTTCGTAGAGAGGTAGGAGGGCTTTGTAGAGAGGAAAACAAAAAATGCTAGGATGCTTCACCAGAGGGGCAGATACACAGACACCTTATTCCTCAAAATAGCTGTAGGCCTCGAGCCCTCATGCTGCAAAAGACTGAAGGCAGGAGAAGGGGACAACGGAGAATGAGATGGTTGGATGGCATCACTGACCCAATGGACATGAGTTTGAGCAAGCTCCATGAGATGCTGAAGGACAAGTCATCCTGGAGTGCTGCAGCCCATTGTGTCTCAGGGTCAGACACAACTGAGCGACTGAACAACAACACCTCTCCAACAATTCATGGCAAACAAAGGGCTGCCGTGGACTGAGGAGTGAGGGGAACATGTTTGTCTTCCAGGGATCCTTATAAAATAATTGGTGAGGGTAGTCTAGGGTTACGTTAAATGTATAAACTGTTTATTTTTGCAGTGCTGATTGGAAAGGCACGGAGGAGGCTAATGCACTTGGGTTCAGTGTTTATTCCTTCCAAGAGGCTGAACCCAGGGTTCATGACTCTGCAGGCATCCTCTTTCTGGAATACATATTCTGCCCCCAGTGACAAAAGGCCATGCCATGTCATCCCACTTCCTCTCCTTCAAACCCAATGGGTACAAGTAGTAACCATCATTCTTGAAGCCCATGCCTGGAAGGAATTTGGGGAGTATCCACATGTGGGTAGCCCAAAAGAGTCTCTTGTGCTCATTCTCACTAATTGGTCCAGGGAGGAAGTGACTGTTTTCAATCAATTTTGCGTTACATTGAACTTGTCCCTACATCAAGACTTAATGAGGAAGATTTATTTTTATGAACAAATTCATCAGAACTAATTAATAGCTTTCAGTCAGATTTCAGTTCAGTCATTCAGTCACATCCGACTCTTTGCAGCCCCATGGACTGTAGCACATCAGGCTTCCCTATGCATCACCAACTTCCAGAGCGTACTCAAACTCATGTCCATCCAGTCGGTGATGCCATCCAACCATCTCATCCTCTGTCATCCCCTTCTCCTCCCACCTTCAATCTTTCCCAACATCAGGGTCTTTTCCAAGGAGTCAGTTCTTCACAGCAGGTGGCCAAAGTATTGGAGTTTCAGCTTCAACATCAGTTCTTCCAATGAATATTCAGGACTGATTTTGTTTAGGATGGACTGGTTGGATCTCCTTCCAGTCCAAGGGACTCTTAAGAGTCTTCTCCAACATCACAGTTCAAAAGCATCAATTCTTCCACACTCAACTTTCTTTATAGTCCAACTCTCACATCCATACATGACTACTGGAAAAACCGTAGGTTTGACTAGATGGACCTTTGTTGGCAAAGTAATGTCTCTGCTTTTTAATATGCTGTCTAGGTTAGTCATAGCTTTTCTTCCAAGGAGCAAGTGTCTTTTAATTTCATAGTTGCAGTCACCATCTGCAGTGATTTGGAGCCCAGAAAAATAAAGCCTCTATTTCCATTGTTTCCCCATCTATTTGCCGTGAAGTGATGGGACAGGATGCCATGATCTTAGTTTTCTGAATGTTGAGCTTGCAGTCAACTTTTTCACTCTCTTCTTTCACTTCCATCAAGAGGCTCTTTAGTTCTTGGCTTTCTGCCATAGGGGTCGTGTCATCTGCATATCTGAGGTTATTGATATTTCTCCCGGCAATCTTGATTCCAGCTTGTGATTTGTCCAGCCAGGCATTTCACATGACGTACTCTGCAGAGAAGTTCAATAAGCAAGGTGACAATATACAGCCTTGACATACTCCTTTCCCTATTTGGAACCAGTCTGTTGTTCCATGTCCAGTTCTAACTGTTGCTTCTTGACTTGCATAATTAATAGTAGGGACCATAAAAAATCAGTTCACTTTTGCTAAGCACAAAAATAAAATGAAGTCTGTAAAATAATGATAATAACAATATTTAACACTTTATACATGCTTGGGCCTCCCGGGTGGCTCAGCGGTAAAGAATCCACCTGCAATGCAGAAGATGCAGGAGTTCATTCCCTGTGTCAGGAAGATTCCCCTGAAGGAGGGCATGGAACACACTCCAGTATTCTTGATGGGAAAATCCCATGGACAGAGGAACATGGCTGGCTACAGTCCATGGGGTCTCAAGGAGTTGGACACAATTGAAGCAGCTGAGCACACATGCTTATTAGGTGCCTGATATTGTTCTGAATACTTTATAGAGGTTAATTTATTAATTCTCACAATGATTATCCTATGTGACTAAATATTATTATTCCTATTTACAAATAAACCAACAGAAGCACATAGAGGTTAAGTGTCTCTGGCAAGATACTCAAGCGGTGCAACCTGGAAACATCTGGCATTGCAATTTACAAGGCAGCGACTCTGATTCAGAGTCTGCTGCAGGAGGCCATCTTTTTATTTTTGCCAAAGAAGTTTATTAGAAAGAAAAGCACTCTAGAAACAGGAGAAACACAGCAAACCAATGAGGTCTAGAGATCAGCACTGGGAAGAAGGAAAAAGAACAAATGCTGTTTGTCATTAAGCCACCAAGTTTTCACTCAATAAATAGAACCCCAAACTTGGTTGTGATTTCTTGGCCCTGAGCAATTTCTAAGTCCTTAAACTCATATCAAAGCCAACTCTTAAAACAGTAAGACTGCATCTCTCCTGTTGTCCCTTTCAGTTGTGGTGAAGATGGAGATTGGACAAGAAAGATCCTTCCAGAGATCAGAAAGGGGACAATGTGATTAGTTGACCAAGGAACTCCTTACAATACAAGAGCAGGGAACCCTTTTTATTTTAGCAAACATTTGAGTCATATTTTATGTCACAATTAAAAGCATCTTAACTTTGTATAACTAACTCTTGAAAAAGGCAGGAATTGGAGTACCTACACCCTTCACAGTTGAAAATCCAAACATCATTTCTAATCAGTCCTCCATATACTTGGTTCATTGTATCTCTCTGATTCTGCATCTGTGGATTCAACCAACCACAGATAATGTAGCGCTTCAGTACTTACTATTGACAAAAGCTGCATATAAGTGGACCGGCACAATTCAGATCCGTGCTGTTCAACAGTCAACTGCAAATGGTCTCATATATTCATATGCATGTGTGAATTGCAATGACTATAAGGAGACATATAAGGCCATATGAAGACATATCTAAAGAATGCTTAGAATTTCATGTTGTGAAGTAAATATAGGCAGGATTTTTCATGGACCACTGAACCCAAGTAAAAGACAGTGCAGCTTCAAGACAGGGAGTAACACTTTTGAAGGGGAATCTAAAGTAAGACCTCAGATGTAGGGAGGAGTCAAAATGTGTTCTTTGTTATAAAAGAAAACGTATGCCTGGAGTAAACAGAGTTCTTTGTGTGTGTGTTTGTGTATGCTCAGTTGTGTCCTACTCTTTGCCACCCCATGGACTGTAGCCTGCCAGGTCCCTCTGTCCATAGGATTTTCCCATCAAGAATACTGGAGTGAGTTGCCATTTCCTATTCTAGGGGATCTTCCCAAGCCAGGGATCAAACACACATCTTCTTGTATCTCCCGCATTGGCAGGCAGATTCCTTCCCACTCGTGCTAGCTGGGAAGTCCCAGTCAGGGTTCTTTAAGGACAATTCAATACTTAAGTGATAATGAGTGAACCCATATAATGAAACAATCATGTCTTATTTCATAAATAATTAACTTATGCAAAATAAGCAGTTTTAGAAGTTAAGAGAGGTTGCCGTTTCCGCTCTGATCACTGTCATATCCTAGCAGATCTGGAACCAGTGTAGCAGAACAGCTGGAACGTAGCAGGAACTCAACACTCTTAACCGAATGAGTAACTGAGTGGACGTACATCATGACCCTGACAGTAATGCAGAGCCCACCAAATTTGGATCCATTGCTGGGGAAAATGTCCTTTTGCTAGGAGCTTCTGACTCCTCTATTTTGTCTTCTTTGACTTAGGATAATTGTTCTTTCATATTAAATTTTTTATTCCAACTACAAGATTTTATTATTTTGTTTCCATATGCAAGTTCTCCAAGTCCAAGACTTAAAAAGAGGACTTCAATTAACGTTTTTACGACTCTAGACTGGGAACCTCCAAAATTAATTACACATAATTTAATTCTCCTTCAAAACATGCTCTGTAACTGATGAATGTAGTTGCTGGCAACTTGTTTGTACTGTTGCTGCTGCTTATATTTTTGAGTAGCAGAGCAAAGAGACTCTATATTTTTGACAAGAAAGAAACAAAGGACTTAATTTAAAAATAAAATAAGATCTCCTAAATCTTTAGGGTGGATAGTAGCTCCCGGTGAATTTTCTGAATCATCCTTTATTTACTCCTATTTTTTTCCACCATGCTAATTCCAAATAGATAGTGCCAAATAGATTACACCTCTCCGATTTCACTTCTTCCTATTATAAGCAATGTAAAACCATTATGCAGGAATATCTGAAAAACTCTTGCCACAAAGTATTCCTATTTTTTTAAGAAGCAGGACAAATCTTATTTAACACAAAATAATAAACAAAAGTTTATTAATGTAGTTTGGAGGCTTTTAGCANAAATAAATTGATTATACTTTCTAAAGACAAAGATACTTAGGTAAGGTTTAATAATCAAGTTATACATTTTGCTTCTATTATGATCAAACAGACCTATCTCCTTGCTTATAATAGCTTAAATCTGGGGGGGAAACACATAAACCAAATACCTCAAGGCAGAATTTGAAAGGGAGCCAAACCTGACAGGATAGACCAGAACGGTATAAATTTATATTGGTAACGTTGAGAGTGACTAGAGTCTTCACCACATGTTAGGAAACTTAGAAACTTACGGAAAACTTGATATTTATCTGGCCTGAAGAAAAAGAAAAGAAAGTTATGGTTACCTAGAGCTACTATGGGATATAGAAAAGAAAGAGAGAGATAAATCCCAAATTCTATGTGTTAACTCTGCTAAGGCTCTAGTTTAGGCTTTAAGTATGTATATACATAGCAAAAAGCAAGCAATTCTGTTTATGATAAAATAACTGACCTGCTATATGAACTACCAAGAGACAAATTTTATAGTCTAGGTGCACAAAGTTAATTGCTTGGTAAATAATTTTTTTTATTTGTCAGGTACATGCTGCTGCTGCTGCCAAGTCACTTCAGTCGTGTCCAACTCTGTGTGACCCTATAGACGGCAGCCCACCAGGCTCCTCTGTCCACAGGATTCTTTAGGCAAGAACACTGGAGTGGGTTGCCATTTCCTTCTCCATGTAAGGTACATATCATAATTAAAATTAACTAGCATAATTAAAAGATACTTGCTCCTTGGAAGGAAAGCTATGACAAACCTAGACAGCATATTAAAAAGCAGAGACATCATTTTGCTGACAAAGGTCTGTCTGAACAAAGCTACAGTTTTTTCAATAGTAGTTATGGATGTGAGAGTTGGACCACAAAGAAGGCTGAGTGCTGAAGGATTGATGCCTTTAAATTGTGGTGCTGGAGAAGACTCTTGAGAGTCCTTTAGACAGCAGGGAGATCAAACCAGTCACTCCTAAAGGAAATCAACCCTGAATATTAATTGGAAGGACTGATGCTAAAGCTGAAGCACCAATATTTTGTCCAGCTGATGCAAACAGCTGACTCATTGGAAAAGACCCTGATGCTAGCGAAGACTAAAGGCAAAAGGAGAAGGGGGATGAGATGGTTAGATAGTGTTACTGACTCAAAGGATATGAATCTGAGCAAACTACAGGAGATAGTGAAGGATGGGGAAACCTGGAGAGTTGCAGTCCATGGGGTTGCAAAGAGTCGGACACGACTTACCAACTGAACAACATCAACTACATATCATAATCCAGAGATTCAACCATATACCATTCACAATAGTCAGGATACAGAACAAATTGCTCAACACATAAAGAATAAGAGAAATGAAACCCACTCAAAGAGTATTGTTCCAAGCCAATCCCAAGGTAACAGATATTTGAATAAGCAGACCAAGATGTAAAGTCAGTATACAAGTATGCTTTATGAGATTTAAAAAAAAAAATGCCACTGATAAATTAAAAAAAAACATCTGAAGAAATAAAACTAAATGGATATTTTTTAATTAAGAAATACAACATCAGGATTGACATGCACACAACTACCATATGTAAAATGGGTAACTAACAAGGAACTAATGTATAGTACAGGGAACTCTGCTCAATGTTATGAAACAACTCGAATGGGAAAAGAATTTGAAACAGAATATATACACGGATACATGAATCACTTGGCTCTACCCCTGAAATTAACACAATATTGTTAATCAACTATAGTACATGTGTGCTGGGCTCCACTGCAGGAGAAGCCACTGCAACAAGAACTCGGAGCACTGCAACTAGAGAGTAGCCCTCAGTCTCTGCAACTAGAGACTGGCTCCCATGCAGCAATGAAGACCCAACACAGCCAAAAGCAAATGAATAAACAGAATGTTTTTAATGTCAACACAACACTGTAAATCAACTATACCCCAATACAATTGTTTAAAATTATATCTTGATAAGATGGAAACTAAAAAATAAGTATGATACCCAGAATAAACAAGTTTCTGGGTGACTTTTACCAAGTAATGGAGAAAACAGAGGATCATTAGGATAAATCACAATTATCTAATCTGAAGAACACAGAGGACAAGGATAGAGGGAAAGAAATCTTAAAGACAATATAAGGGGGACGATATTAGCGATCCTAACCTTTTCCAGTGGTCACGTATGGATGTGAGAGTTGGACGGTGAAGAAAGCGGAGCACCGAAGAATTGATGCTTTGGAACTGTGGTGTTGGAGAAGACTCTTGAGAGTCGCTTGGACTACAAGGAGATCCAACCAGTCCATCCTAGAGGAGATCAGTCCTGGGTGTTCATTGGAAGAACTGATGCTGAGGCTGAAACTCCAGTACTTTGGCCAACTCATGCAAAGAGTTGACTCATTGTAAAACACCCTGATGCTAGGAGGGATTGGGAGCAAGAGGAGAAAGGGACGACAGAGGATGAGATGGCTGGATGGTATCACTGACTCGATGGACATGAATCTGAGTGAACTCCGGGAGTTGGTGATGGACAGGGAGGCCTGGAGTGCTGCGATTCATGGGGTCGCAAAGAGTCAGACACGACTGAGTGACTGAACTGAACTGAACATTGTTACACACACACACACAAACACACACACACACACACACACAAACCAGTATGGAGTTTCTGTAAAAAATTAAGAATATAACTAACATAGGACCCAACACCTCAATTCCACTACTAGGTGTACATCCATAGGAAATGAAATCAGCATCTTAAAGATGTATCAACATCTCAGTTAATTATTCATAGCATTATTCATAGTAGCTAAGATATTGAAACAGCATAAGTAAAGAGAATAATGGGTAAAAAAATGTGAAAAAATCATTCTTTTCATATAGATAAATAAAATTAATAAAAATGTATATGGAATATTATTCAGCCTTTTAAAAGAAGGAAATCTTGATATCTGCAAAAACATGGATGAACTCTGGAAACATTATACTAAGTGAAATAAGTCAGGCACAGAAAAAGAAATGTTGTATGATCTCACCTCTGTGTGGAATCGAAAAAGTCAGACTTGAACTTTTCGGGTAGTCCAGTGGTTAAGACTGCAGACTCCCACTGCAGGGGACTCAGGTTCAGTCCCTGGTCAGTGAAGTTGTGCCTGCTGTAGGCTGTGACCCAAAACAAACAAAAAACGTCAAACTCATAGTGAGTCTTAGAGGTTGTGGATCCTTTCACAGTCTTGATCATGGTGATAGCATCATGGATGTACACATAAGTCAAAACATATCAAATTGTACATTTAAAAACAAAAACCTACAAGCCACGCCACTGTGCTCAGGCTTGACGACAAGTTCAGCTAAACTATTAGATAATAACTAGTCTCTATTCTAGAAATCACTTCAGGCAGCAGAAGACGTAATCCTCAAATCATTTAACAAGGCTAGTATCTTGAAGCAATACTGGGATGAGACAGCATGAGAACAGAGAAAGGTAAGTTATACCAGGATTTAGAGCAGATAGATACTTTGCTATGGGTCCTCGGCTGGGTACAAGGCCCTAAAAGACATCGAGCAGCGTGTCCTGAGCAGTGAGATTTACGAGGGTTGCTGAAATGCACTGTGGCCCCAGGCACAGAGCAGACCTCGGCTCCTCCCGCTGAATGTGCTCCAGCTGTTCTTCCCTGGAGGTTCACCGAGCAACCCACTGTTTGGAGACAATTTAATTGTAATGAGCCCTCATGGCTAAGTGGTCTTTTATTAGCCTAAATGGAGTCCCCTGCATCAGAGGGGCCACCCTCCCCTGAGTCCTTCCCTATTAAAGTGAAATATGGTTTTAATATAGTCACACCTGGGGGAAGTACTCTCCAAGTCAGTGGTCCTGGATGCCCATTCTCCCCCATTTAGGACTGCCTCCTATTTCTTCATTCCTCAGGGCTGAGTTTGGCAGGTTTTGGAATCATTACATTGGTTTTAAAGGAAATAGAAACATCATCGCAGATGAAAAGTAAAATCACTGGAACTTATGTGCTTTGAAACTGACTTCAGTCATAATTGGGAAAAAAAAAAGAGAGAGAGAGAGGGGAGCCGGAAAAGAAACAACAAACAGCGCATGCGAACAAGTTTGAGAGCTTCTTTACTCAGTGTAAATAATAAATTAAATTATTAAAAGTGCATTGGGGAAACAGAAGGATACATAACTCCATCAGATACTTGTTTTAATGTCTCCCTGGGACCGAGAAGCTTAGAAAGCCTACAATGGGCAAGAGAATGTTGGTCTCAGTATCCGAGCATGGATGGGAGTTTTAGAAAGACTATTAGTAAGGAAAAAACTTCCAAAACTCCACTTTGATTTCTGAGGTAAATTAGGCAGCCAGAGGTAGAAAGTAAAGCTCGTTCAATGCACATATCGCAGATAAAATATTTCATCAATTCCGTAAAGAACTCCTCAACACTCTTATACTTGGACTTATCTAATTGCCCTGTGGGGAATCGAAACAATATATTCAATCAATAAATTATCTTCTCCATTCTCAATCATGTCACAAAGGCTCAGGGCAGTAAATAACTTTGGAAAGGTCACACAGCTCTTGGACTCCAAAGTCTGTGCTCTGCATGTTCACTCTTTGATAATCAGTGAGTGAGGTTACATCTCCATTTCTTTAGAATCTTTGGCCAGTCTTTAGTCTGGAGCTGTCTTTGACATTTCCAGTCTCCTCCTGTATTTGAAAGTAGTCAAGGGTATGGTCAAAATGAGTCACTTAATACCTCCCCATTACTCCACCTCTTCTACAATCAAATGTCTTTTGACATATTTAAATTCCAGAGGAAGTTGTAGCCACTGACCCATATCTGCAGTCCTATATAATTTTTATGGTTGCAAAGTTCAAAATATCACCCCCTATCACCTTAAAATACACAGTGCTACATGGAGATCTGACTCTATAGGGACCAGTAAGTATCTTTGAGCTGTGCCTTGGGGAATTCCCTATAGTTTTCATTTCCTCCTACATAGCTTAGGAGTTCTCCCTGCAGAGAAAAAACACAGACAAACAAGAAAAAAAAAAAAAACTGGTGAAATCCAAATACCTAATTCCACCAGAAAAAAAGAGAGACAGAGACAGACATACTGAGAGTGAGAGAAGTTCTTTCATTCTTTTGATTTACTATCTGAACTTTCAGGTCAAATTCCACACTCCTTTTTCCACACATTCATTGCAACCTTTTCCTTTTTTTTGTTGGTATTTCAAATGTTGGGTTTTTTTTTTTCTTTCCCCACCCCCAGCTTTACTAAGGTATAACTGACAAACTAATATTGTGTATAATGGCTTTCCAGGTGGCTCAGTGGATAAAGAACTTTCCTGCAATGGGTTCCATTCCTGGGTCCGGAAGATCCCCTGGAGGAGGGCATGGTAACCCACTCCAGTATTCTTCACTGAAGAATCCCATGGACAGAGGAGCCTGGTGGGCTACAGTCGATGGGGTCACAGAGTCAGACACAACTGAGTGACTGAGCACAGCGCAGGATGTATAATACATGTGATGACTTGATATATGCATATTTTGTGAAAAGGTTACCACAATAAAGTTAATTAACACATCTATCACCTAAGAGTTTCTTTTTTTTTTTCTTCTCCTAATGCGATGACAGCATTAAAAATTGACTCTCTTAGCAAATTTCAAGAATATAATGTACTGTTAACTATAGTCACTACAGTGCAAATCAATTTCCTAGAATTTATCCATCTTCTGTCCGACAGTGTGTATCCTTTGCCCAAGCTCTTCCCATTTTCCCCACCCGTCAGCCCTGGGAACAACTGTTCTACTCTCTGTTTCTATGAGCTCAACTCTTTTATATTTCACATATAAATAAGATTTTACAGTATTTCTCGTTCCCTGTCCAGCTAATTTTACTTAGCATAATATATTCATTTCATCCATGTTGTTGCAAATGACAGGGTTCCTTTCTTTTTACAGCTAAATAATATATATATGTATATGATAAAATGAAATAGATATTTTACATTTTCTTTATTTATTCACTTATTGACAGACGCTAAGGCTGCTTCTGTGCATACCTTCTAAACTGTTTCAGTCATATCCAACTCTGTGTGACCCTATGGACTGTAGCCCACCGGGCTCCTCTGTCCATGGAATTCTCTAGGCAGGAACACTGGAGTGGGTTGCCATTTTCTCCCCAGGGGATCTTCCCAATCCAGGGATTGAACCCAGGTCTCCTGCATTGCAGACAGATTCTTTACTGTCTGAGCCACCATGGAAGCCCAAGGCTGTTTCTGTACCTTGGCTATTTTGAGTAATGCTACAGTGAACACAAAAAATCCAGATATCCCGATATTGTGATTTTATTTCCATTGACTATATAGCCAGTAGTGGGAATGTTGGATGAAATGGTAGTTCTATTTTCAATTTCTTGAGGAAAATCTATTCTATCAAAAAATACAATTAAATAATTTTTACCATATTCACAAATATGTATAGCCATCATTACAGTCAATTTTGAACGTTACATTACCTCAAAAAGAAACTTGGTACCCTTTAAATATCACTTTTGTTAACTGTGCCTCCTAGCCTTAGCCCTAGGTAACTGTGAATCTATTAATACTTTCTGTCTCTATACATTTTTCTGTTCTGGACTTTCTTAAGAATGAGATCATGTAAGATGCAGTCTTTTGTGACTGGCTTTTTTTCACATAGCATAATGAATTCAAGTTTCATTTTTATTCCAGCCATCCTAGTGGGTGTGAAGTGGTAACTGTGGTTTTGATTTGCATTTTCCCAATAACCTATAATGTTAAGTTCTTTCCAGGTGCTTATTGCATGTACTTACTGGTCATTTAAATATCTTTTTAGGAGAAATGTCTATTCAGATTCTTTACCCCTGGTTTTAAAAAATTGAGTTGATTGTATTTTTGTTATTTAAATCTTTAGAGATTTATATATACTCTAGATACCACTAATCAGATGTCTGATCTGGACATATTTTCTCCCACTCTGTGGGTTGTCTTTTCACTTTCTTTCCCCTATGAGGCACAAGTTTTGCTTTGATCTAATTAATTTTTTTCTTTTGCTTCTTATGCTTTTGATGTTATACTTCTAAATCCTTTGCAAATCCAAAGTTGTGAAGATTTATCCATATGTTTCTTTGAAGAGTTGCATAGTTCTTTCTCTTACATTGAAGTTTTTTAATTTATTTTGAGTTAGTTTTTGTATATGGTCTGAATGAAGGTTTAACTTTATTCAGTACAAACAGTTTGAGGCATCCTTGTTGAAAGTCAGTTGGCAATATATATTGTGTCAGTACACACTGTCTTGATTCCTGATGCTCTGTGCAAGTTTTGAAACCAAGAAACATAAATATGAGCCTTCTTATTTTCTTCTTCTTTTTTTAGAATTGTTCTAGCTTTTCCACAACTTTTACAATTTCATGTGAATTCTGTAATTATTTTGTCAATTTCTACAAAGAAGTCAGATTGGATTAAGTCTTGGATTAGAAACAGTATTGAATCTGTAGCTCAGTTTGAAGAGAATTATCATTATAATAATGTTAAGTCTTTGAATCTGTGAAAATGTTTTACATTTAGATATTTTAAATTTCTCTAAACAATTTTTACTATAGTTTTCAGAATATGAGTTCTGCACTTGTTTAGTTGGGGGCTTCCCTGATAGCTCAGTGGTAAAAATCTGCCTGCCAATTCAACAGATGGGTTCAATTCCTGGATTGGGAAGATCCCCTGGAAAAGGAAATGGCAACCCACTCCAGTATTCTTTCCTGGAGAATCCCATGACCAGAGGGATTGTGTAACCTGGCAGGCTACAGTCCATGAGGTCACAAAGAGTCGGATAGGACTTAGCGACCAACAACAATAACTTGTTTAGTTAAATGTCCTATTACTTTTGATACTATTGTTAATGGAATTGACTTATTTTACTTTAGTTATTGTTCAAAGCAAGTGTATTGAAAAAGAATTACATATTGTATATTGGCTTTGTATCCTGCAACCTTGCTGAAGTCATTTATTAGTTCTCATGGTTTTTAGTAGATTTATAAGGATTTTCTATATATACAATCAAGCCATCCACGAATACAACTAGTTTTAGTTCTTCTTTTAAAATTTGACTGGTTTTGTTTTCTTGCCTAGTTTATATGGGTAGAACTTTCTATATAATATTGAACAAAGGTGGTGATTCTCCAGGCAAGAGTACTGGAGTGGGTTGCCATTTCCTTCTCCAGGGGATCTTTTTGACCCAGGGATGGAACCGAGTTCTCCCGCCTTGCACGCAGACGCATTACCCTCTGAGCCACCAGCTGCTGCTGCTGCTAAGTCACTTCAGTCGTGTCCGACTCTGTGCGACCCCATGGACGGCAGCCCACCAGGCTCCCCTGTCCCTGGGATTCTCCATGCAAGAACACTGGAGTGGGTTGCCATTTCCTTCTCCAATGCATGNCTCCCCTGTCCCTGGGATTCTCCATGCAAGAACACTGGAGTGGGTTGCCATTTCCTTCTCCAATGCATGAGAGTGAAAAGTGAAAGTGAAGTCGCTCAGTCGTGTCCGACTCTTAGCGACCCCATGGACTATAGCCCACCAAGATCCTCCATCCATGGGATTTTTCAGGCAAGAGTACTGGAGTGGGGTGCCATCGCCTTCTCCAGGGAAGCCCTATATAATATTGAACAAAGGTGATGAAAGCAAACATTCTTGTCTTTTTCCCAAGCTTAGAAATAAACTGTCCAATGTTTCACCATTAAGTACAACGTCCGATGTGTATTTATCAAAGAAACTCTTTATCAGGGTGAGGCAGTTTCCTTATATTCTTAATTTGTTTATTGTCATTTATCACAAGAGTTTCTTTTTTCTGCATATATTGAGATAATCATGCAACTTCTGGTGTTTTTATTCTATTAATAAGATGTATTAACTGAATACATTTTGCAGATTATAAGTCAACCTTACATCACTAAGATAAATCCCACTTGATCATGGTGAATAATTCCTTTTATATGATGCTAGATTTGGTTTGCAAATATTTAGTTTATGTTGTTGCTTCATGTTCCTAAGAGATATTGTTCTGTTGTTTCCTTATGATGTCATTGACTGGTTCTGGCATGAAGGTAACAGAATGAGTTGGAAAATCTTTCCCTCTTTTACATTTTTGGGAGGAGTTTGTGAATAATTGAAATTATTCTTTTAATGTTTGGTAGAATTCAATGGTAAAGCTATCCGGTCCAGGGTTTTTCTTCGTAGGTAGTTTTCTTGTTGTTTTGTTTCTAATACTCCAGTATCTTTGCTTATTGTAAGTCTATTAGGATTGTCTGTTTCTTCCTGAGTCAGTTTTGGTAGTTTCTGTCTTTCTAGGCATTTGTCCATTTCATCTAATTCATCTTATACATTAGTGTAAAATTCTTCATAGTATTTATTTTTCTAAGGCCAGTAGTTATGTCCTCTTTCATTTCTGATTATTTCAATTTGAGTCTCTTTTATTCTGTTTTTTTTCTCTTGGTCAAGTTAGATAAAGGTTTGACAATTTTGTAGAGCTTTTTAAAAAAAATCAGCTTTTGATTTTGTTGATTTGTTTCTATTATTTTCTATTTTTTTAAATTAATTCTGATTCAATCTTTATTATGTCCTTCATTCTCTGGATTTATATTTAGTTTGTTATTCTGTGCCCAGTGAATTCATGGGGAAGTTTTTGTTTTTGTTTTTTAACCTTTTAAAATATTTGTTAATTTATTTGGCTGCACTGGGTCTTAGTTGTGGCATGAGAACTCTTAGTTACCACATGTGGGATCTATTTCCCAGAGGCAAGGATCAAATCCAGGCTCCTTGCATTGGGACAACAGGGTCTTAGCCACTGGACCACCAAGGAAGTTCTCATGTAGAAGTTCTGATTATTGATTTGAGACCTTTTTTCCTTACTTAAAGTTTTCGTAGTGATAACTTTCCCTAAGCACTGCTTTAGCTGTATCCCATAAGTTTTGGTACATTGTATCTTTATTTCCAATCATCACAAAGTATTTTTTAAATTTCTCTTCTGATTGTTTCTTTATCCATTAAGTACTTAATAATATATTATTCAATTTTCATGTGATTGTGACTACCCATATTTTCCCCTGCTATTGATTTATAATTTCATTCAGGTGTTGTCAGAGATTTGGATCATTTCTATTCTTTTAAACATATTGAGGGCTTTCCTTGTGCGCTCATCTTCTCCTGAGAGAACTCCAAAACTACAACTGGCTGCTGAACAATCATTGACTGGAGAACATTGGATCCCACCAAAAAAAAAGATAACTCACGTTCAAGGGCAAAGGAGAAGCCCCAGCAAGATGACAGGAGGAGCAAAATCATGTTTAGAATCAAATCCCTTAGCTGCCAGAGACGCTCAGAGGGCTCAAACAAATCTTGTATGCACCAGGACCCAGAGACCCCACAGAGATTGAGCCAGAACTGTGTTTGAGTGTCTCCTGTGCAGGTATGGGTCAGCAGTGGCCCGCTGCAGGGGCAGGGGCTCTGGGTCCAGCAGACCTGGTATGGCACAAACCCTCTTGGAGGAGGTCAGCATTATCCCTACCATAGAGCCACCAGAACTTGCACAGGATTGGGGAAACAGACTCTTGGAGGGCACAAACAGAATCTTGTGCACACCAGGACCCAGGGGGAAGGAGCGGTGATCCCACAAGAGACTGACCCAGACTTGCCGTGACTGTCCAGGAGTCTCCAGAGGAGGCGTGGGTCGAGAGTGGCCTGCTGCAAGGTTGGGGGCAACGAGTGCCGCAGTGCATGCACAGGACCTTTTGAAGAAGGTCACCATTATCTTCATCACCTCCACCATAGTTTGGCCTCAGGTCAAACAACAGGGAGGGAACGCAGCCCCACCCATCAACAGAAAATTGGATTAAAGATTTACTGAGCATGGCCCAGCCCATCAGAACAAGACCCAGTTTCCCCCTCAGTCAGTTTCTCCCATCTGGAAGCTTCCATAAGCCTCTTATCCTTATTCATCAGAGGGAAGACTGAATGAAAACCACAATCAGAAAACTAACCAAACTGATCACACAGACCACAGTTCAGTTCAGTTCAGTCACTCAGTCGTGTTCGACTCTTTGCAACCCCATGAATCGCGGCACTCCAGGCCTCCCTGTCCATCACCAACTCCCGGAGTTCACTGAGACTCACATCCATTGAGTCAGTGATGCCATCCAGCCATCTCATCCTCTGTCGTCCCCTTCTCCTCCTGCCTCCAATCCCTCCCAGCATCAGGGTCTTTTCCAATGAGTCAACTCTTTGCATGAGCTGGCCAAAGTACTGGACTTTCAGCTTTAGCATCATTCCTTCCAAAAAAATCCCAGGGCTGATCTCCTTCAGAATGGACTGGTTGGATCTCCTTGCAGTCCAAGGGACTCTCAAGAGTCCTCTCCAACACCACAGTTCAAAAGCATCAATTCTTTGGTGCTCAGCCTTCTTCACAGTCCAACTCTCACATCCATACATGACTACAGGAAAAACCATAGCCTTGACTAGACAGACCTTAGTCGGCAAAGTAATGTCTCTGCTTTTGAATATGCTATCTAGGTTGGTCATAACTTTTCTTCCAAGGAGTAAGCATCATCTTTTAATTTCATGGCTGCAATCACCATCTTCAGGGATTTTGGAGCCCCAAAAAAGAGAGTCTGACACTGTTTCCACTGTTTCCCCATCTATTTCTCATGAAGTGATGGGACCGGATGCCATGATCTTCGTTTTCTGAATGTTGAGCTTTAAGCCAACATTTTCACTCTTCTCTTTCACTTTCATCAAGAGGCTTTTGAATTCCTCTTCACTTTCTGCCATAAGGGTGGTGTCATCTGCTATCTGAGGTGACTGATATTTCTCCCAGTAATCTTCCTTCCAGCTTGTGTTTCTTCCAGTCCAGCATTTCTCATGATGTACTCTGCATACAAGTTAAATAAGCAGGGTGACAATATACAACCTTGACATACTCCTTTCCCTATTTGGAACCAGTCTGTTCTTTCATGTCCACTTCTAACTGTTGCTTCTTGACCTGCATACATATTTCTCAAGAGGCAGGTCAGGTGGTCTGGTATTCCCATCTCTCTCAGAATTTTCCACAGTTTATTGTGATCCACACAATCAAAGGCTTTGGCATAGTCAATGAAGCAGAAATAGATGTTTTTCTGGAACTCTCTTGCTTTTTCGATGATCCAGCAGATGTTGGCAATTTGATCTCTGGTTCCTCTGCCTTTTCTAAAACCAGCTTGAACATCAGGAAGTTCACTGTTGATGTATTGCTGAAGCCTGGCTTGGAGAACTTTGAGCATTACTTTACTAGCATGTGAGATGAGTGCAATTGTGCGGTAGTTTGAGCATTCTTTGGCATTGCCTTTCTTTGGAATTGGAATGAAAACTGACCTTTTCCACCTTGAGAACCCCATGAACAGCATGAAAAGGTAAAAATATAGGACACTGAAAGATGAACTCCCCAGGTCGTTAGGTGCCCAATATGCTACTGGATATCAGCTGAGAAATAACTCCAGAAAGAATGAAGATGCAGAGCCAAAGCAAAAACAACACCCAGCTGTGGATGTGACTGGTGATGGAAGTAAAGTCCAATGCTGTAAAGAACAATATTACACAGGCACTTGGTTAGGTCCATGTATCAGGGCAAATTGGAAATGGTCAAACAGGAAATGGCAAGCATGAACATCGACATTTTAGGAGTTAGTGAACTAAAATGGACTGGAATGGGTAAATTTAACTCAGATGACCATTATATCTACTACTGTGGGCAAGAATCACTTAGAAGAAATGGAGTAGCCATCATAACAAAAGAGTCCGACAAACAAAAGAGTCCAAAATGCAGTACTTGGATGCAATCTCAAAACCGACAGAATGATCTATGTTCGTTTCCAAGGCAAACCATTCAATATCAGTTACAGTAATCCAAGTCTATGCCCCGACCAGTAATGCTGAAGAAGTTGAACGGTTCTGTGAAGACCTACAAGAACTTCTAGAACTAACACCCAAAAAAGATGTCTTTTTCATTATAGTGGACTGGAACGCAAAAGTAAGAAGTCAAGAGATACTTGGAGTAACAGGAAAATTCGGCCTCGGAGTACAAAACGAAGCAGGTCAAAGGCTAACAGAGTTCTTCCAGTTTGGGACTGATCATAGCAAACAACCTCTTCCAACAACACAACAGAAGACTCTACACATCGACTTCACCAAATGTTCAAGCTGGATTTAGAAAAGGCAGAGGAACCAGAAATCAAATTGCCAACATCCACTGGCATCCATCAAAAAAGCAAGACAGTTCCAGAAAAACGTCTATTTCTGCTTTACTGACTATGCCAAAGCCTTTGGCAGTGTGGATCACAACAAACTGTGGAAAATTCTTAAAAAGATGGGAATACCAGACCACCTGACCTGCCTCCTGAGAAATATGTATGCAGGTAAAGACGCAACAGTTACAAGTGGACATGGAAGAACAGACTGGTTCCAAATAGGGAAAGGAGTATGTCAAGGCTGTATATTGCCTCCCTGTTTATTTAACTTATATGTTAAGTACATCATGAGAAATGCCAGGCTGGATGAAGCACAAGCTGGAATCAAGATTGCCGGGACAAATATCAATAACCTCAGATATGCAGATGACACCACCGTTATGGCAGAAACCAAAGAACTAAAGAGCCTCTTGATGAAAGTGAAAGAAGAGAGTGAAAAAGTTGGCTGAAAGCTCAACATTCAGAAAACTAAGATCATGACATCCTGTCCCAGCATTTCATGGCAAATAGATGGGGAAACAATGGAAACAGTGACAGACTTTATTTTCTTGGGCTCCAAAATCACTGCAGATGGTGACTGCAGCCATGAAATTAAAAGACGGTTACTCCTTGGAAGAAAAACTATGAGCAAACTGGACAGCATATTAAAAAGCAGACATTATTTTGCTAACAAAGGTCCACCTACTCAAAGCTATGGTTTTTCCAGTAGTCATGTATGGATGTGAGAGTTAGACAATAAAGAAACCTGGGCACCGAAGAATTGATGCTTTTGAACTGTGGTGTTGGAAAAGACTCTTGAGAGTCTCTTGTACTGCAAGGAGATCCAACCAGTCAATCTTAAAGGAAGTCAGTCCTGAATAATCATTGGAAGGACTGATGTTAAAGCTGAAACTCAAATACTTTGGCCACCTGATGCAAAGAACTGACTCCTTGGAAAAGATCCGGCTGCTGGGAAAGATTGAAGGCAGTAGGAGAAGGGGATGACAGAGGATGAGACGGTTGGATGGCTCACCATTCAATGGACATGAGTTTGAGCAAGCTCCTGAAGATGGTGATGGACAGGGCAGTCCATGGGTTTCAAAGAGTTGGACATGACTGAGCAACTGAACTGAACTGAACTGAAACATATTGAGCTTAGGTTTATGATGTATCATATAATCTATCCTGTAGAATAACCCACATTCACTTAAGAAAAAGTACATTCTATTATTGTTGGGTAGTGTTTTCTGTAGATGTCTGATAGCTTCAGTTAGCTTGTAGCGTTGTTAAGTCTTCTATTCATTTGCTGCTTTTTGTCCATTTGTTCTACCTATTGTTGAAAGTGGAGTACTGAAGTTTCTGTTATTCTTGAATCATTCATGTTTCCTTTCATTTCTGTCTGATTTTGCTTCATGTATTTTGGTGCTCTGTTATAAAGTACACATGTATTTATAATTGTCATATCTCACTGATGAATTGACATCTTTTTATTATAAAATATTAGTCTGGTGATATTTTTCATTTTAAAGTCTATTTGTCTGCAGTATGGACACTTCAGCTTTCCTGTGATTGCTGTTTGAATTATATGTCTTTTTCTATCCTTTTACAATAAATTTACTATGTCTTTGAATCTAAAGTGTGTATCCTGGAGACAACATAGAGTTGAATTAAGTTTTCATTAGATTTTAACAGTCTCTGCCTCCTGATTGGATTGTTTATTCACATTTCTGTTATTATTGATACAGTTAGGCTTGTCATTTTACTTTTTGTTTTCCAAATGTTGCGTGCCTTTTTTTGTTTCATATTTCTGATTTCCTGCTTTGTGTTCAGTGAATATTTTCCAGCATAGGATTTTAAGTCCATTAATAATTTTTTCAACATATTTTGGGTTTTCTTAGTGGTTGCTCTCAAGTTTACTATTAAATTATGATAATCACCTACACATTTATATCAGCTTAATTCTAGTGATATATTGGCTTATTAGTCCTATATATCTCTACTTCCTCTTCCTCCTTTTTGTTATGTTATATATAATAACATATTATATATGCTAAATATATAATTGTAAATAAAAAATATATATATATAAATGTTACAAAGTTCATTGTTATTAGTTTACCATCTGTCACTGTTTCATTAAAACTTTGTTCACATCCGCTTCCTTTGTATTATTCCTGGCAAAAACATCACACATTTGTTATAATTCTATATGCTGTAGGCCTAAGAGTACATTATATACACACATAATAAAGTTATTCTTCATCCCCATAGTGCGAGGGCTCTGATTTGTTTATCAGGGAGGTATAGTTGTGGATATGCTCACAGTCACCCTGGGATGGCCGTGGTACTGGGAAGACTCTCTTAAACTCTTTCCCTGACCACACCCTGCTGTTAAACGTCACTATTTGCCAGTTGATGGTTTCATTATCTTCAACAACATTCGGGAGTACGTATTTGTCTATAAATTAACCCAATCTAAGTGTGGCTCTTCGGGAAGAATTTTTTCTGAGGTCAGTGTTTGATATTTGTTCCAGGGCCAAGAGGGCTCCTCCCAGCTGTTTTATCCCCCCGTTTCTCTACTGCGAACTAGCCAGCCGACAGACTGGGCTGTATTTTCATCAGGGGCAGATACAGGTATCTCCTTCCAATTGCCTTTCAGCACACCACCACTGTAGCTGAGTGCCTTTAGGATTAAACTGTTTTATCCTCTTTTGCAAATAAAATCAGTTCCTTTGGAGAAAGAGCAAGAGCTATCTTTTATGATCTGCTTCCTCCAGGGCTCTAGAGCGGGGTGGGGGCGGTGGGGAGAGTGGAAAATCTGCAGTCTTCTCTGCATGACAGTTTCTCTAGGAGCTGAACAATCAGTGGAGGAAAAGGCAGCAGCCTGAGGTCTTCTCAGATTGCCTCTCCTGGCATGAATTCATTGCCTCAAAAATAAGGGGAAGGACTAATGGGGCCCCAGGATGATCAGTATGTCATGCGTTGTAAAGCCTTCTTGTCGTAATTAGGAATTGGATAGAAGAAGGGAGCCTGAGCCTCTCAGCCACACTCACCCAGCCCATAGCCTCAGCAGTAGGCCATGAGTATCAGGGTGAGAAATTCCAAAGTCCTACTGCTCTGGGCGTAAAGCCCTCTGGCCGGGAGTTGGGTCAAGAAGGAAGTCTGTATTCTTGGCTGCAGAATTCTGTAGTGGAATCTCCACCTCACCAAGCAGGATGGTGGGAGAGAAGGAGCATCCTGGTTCCAAAAAAGAATCTAAAAAAAGATACATGTGTATGTATAACTGAATCACTTTGCCATACTTGGTACGCCTAAAACTAACTACATTGTTAGTCAACTATGCCCCAAAATAAAATAACATTTGAAAAGAGAAAACAGAGTCTTGCCTTTCTTATAGAATGTTCATACACTTTCTGAAATTTCTTTTCTTTTAGGGCAAATATCATAGGTCTTAAATAAATGGTATTTTTTATAATTTTCACAACTTTCACCCAGGTATGGGTTGATGGAACTCCTCATTGTTATAATGGAGGCCAATTTTTCATCTTATCATCTTATCTCATTAATTTTATAGCACTTTTCACTACTATACTCGTTGTGGTGTTCAGTCTCCAGGTCATGTCCCCTACTGTTCCTGACCCCAGGGACTGCTGCACTCCAGGCTTCCCCCTCCTCCCCACGTATAATATATGATAGTATATATTATATCATATTATATATAATAGTATAACTATTATACTACTTATAATATATAAAGCTAGCACCTAGATATATGTTTTCATATTTTGAATATTTTTATGCATTTTGTTTATTCTCTGTCTGCCCCTATACACACTAAAATATAAATGCCCTGAAACTCAAGCCAAAAATCTAGCCTGAGAAAATTTTCCTGACACCTATGAAACAAAAACAGAATATGATAAAACAAGAACTATCTGAGAATAAGAAAGAATTCTTGAAAATTCAACATAAAAAACAAAAATAAAAAATATAAAAATTGTTATATATGAGTTTGAGATCGCACTATTAGGCAAATTCATTACTAGGAAAATGGAATAGGAAAGGTGAAAAAAAAAACTGGAGTATCAATTCACAATATTCTATTAAGAACCAATAGCATTTTCAGGGATAAAAAACTATCAAAGAACTTCTACAAAACTTCTTTCCTATAACTCGAGAACATTTGTCCCTTGATTAAAAGGTGACATTAAACACCCAGCAAATTATCTTCAAAAAATCCAAACCAATGTATGTTCTTATGAAATTTTAGTATACTAGGGATACGGAGAAGGCAATGGCACCCACTCCAGTACTCTTGCCTGGAGAATCCCATGGACGGAGGAGCCTGGTAGGCTGCAGTCCATGGGGTCGCTCAGAGTCAGACACGACTGAGCGACTTCACTTTCACTTTTCACTTTCCTGCACTGGAGAAGGAAATGGCAACCCACTCCAGTGTTCTTGCCTAGAGAATCCCAGGGACGGGGGAGCCTGGTGGGCTGCCATCTATGGGGTTGCACAGAGTCGGACACGACTGAAGCGACTTAGTAGCAGCAGCAGCAGGGATATGGAGAAGTTCTAAAATCTTACCAAGAAAGAAAACAAGTGAAGAAAAAAGAACCACAATCAATCTGAGAATCACAAACGATCTTCAGATTTCTAAACAGTACTGCTGGAGGCTAAAAGGCATTAATTAGAACAAGGCCCTTAAGATTTTCAGTAAAATTGATTTTTAAGCTAACATTTTATAATCACTAACCTAACATATCTGAGAGCATAAAAACAATGTTTTCACATATAAAATATCTTAAAAAAAATAAAGTTTAAAAAGCAAAAGCCTAATTCCCACCCTTACTTTTCAGAAACTGTTGCTGAAAATATGACCCATCTGGCAAAAACCACCACAATATTGTAAAGTAATTAGCCTCCAATTAAAATAAAAATATATAAAAGAACAGTATTCTGAATGGAGGAATAAAGTCAGAAATTATAAATTTTTTTTAAAAAAAGCACCAGGTTATACTGATTCTCCAGAAACCAAGACCTAACTAAAAGTTATCAGTCATGAACTCTAATTACAAATTAAATAAGAGACTATGTCAACAAAGTGAATAAAGGTGTCCATCCAACATAGATGAGCAGTAAGAGAGAGTCTAAAATTGGCAAAATCATATCTAAGGAAACTGCCAGGATGTGAATTGGGTCTTTTTTTCCCTTCACTGTCATAGGTCTTTTAAAAAGGCCAATCTAAGTTAAAAACCAAAGGATTGTGATTTCTACAAGGAGGATATGAGGAGGGAAGGACTGATGCTGAAACTGAAACTCCAATACTTCGGCCACTTGCTGCGAAGAACTGACTCACTGGAAAAGACCCTGATGCTGGGAAAGATTGAAGGCAAAGGGAGAAGGGGACGACAGAGGAAGAGATGGTTGAATGGCATCACCAACTCGACGGACATGAGTTTGAGCAAGCTCCAGGAGCTGGTGATGGACAGGGAAGCCTCGTGTGTTGCAGTCCATGGGGTTGCAAGGAGTCGGACATGACTGTGTGATTTTCACTTTCACTTTCACTTTGGCAGCCCAGTGTTTAAGACTTCACCTTCCAATTTAGGGAGTACAAGTTTGATCCCTAGCCAGAGAGCTAAGATCCCACTTGCCTCAAGGCCAAAAAAACAAAACATAAAAAAACAGAAACAGTGTTGTAACAAATTTAATAAAAACTTTTGAAAAACTAGCCCCCTAGCAAAAAAGTCTTTAAAATAATCAAGTATATACAATAAAAGTATTTATACAATTGACCCTTCAACAATGTAAGAGTTGCTGCTGCTACTGCTGCTAAGTCGCTTCTGTCGTGTCCAACTCTGTGCTACTCCATAGACGGCAGCCCACCAGGCTCCCCCATCCCTGGGATTCTCCAGGCAAGAACACTGGAGTGGGTTGCCATTTCCTTCTCCAATGCATGAAACTGAAAAGTGAAAGTGAAGTCACTCAGTCATGTCCAACTCTTAGCGAGCCCATGGACTGCAGCCCACCAGGCTCCTCCGCTCATGGGATTTTCCAGGCAAGCGTACACCAGTGGGGTGCCATTGCCTTCTCCGGATGGAAGAGTTAGGGGCGCCCAACCTTCGGCTGTTGAAAATCCTGTGTAACTTATAGTCAGCCCTCCTTGTGCTGAATTCCTCTGTACCCATGGTTCCCCTATGCCTATGGCTCCACATACACAGACTCAACCAGCCGTGGCTTGCAGATCACTTCAGTATTTACTACTGAAACAAACAAAACTCTCCCCCCAAAACCTTGAATAAGTGAACATGTGCAGTTCAAACACATATTATTCAAGGGTCAACTGTATGTCTCCTTCAATCTAGCTACAGTTGTTCTACCTCTGGATTTGTGAATCAACAAATGCATTTTATTTGAACATAAAAACTAAGTATGGTTGAAACTTAGAGGAGCATCTAATGCTATTTTCAAAGAAGTGACTTATAAAACATTCAATAACCTGGTCTACCTCCCCTCCCCACACCCTGCTCTAAGCTCTAGCCACCCTTACCGTCTCTCAGTTGCTCAATTTTGTCATGCTCTCTCTTTCTTTGGCCTTTGCACACACCATTAAACTTGCCTGTAGAATATTTGCCACTGTTCCTCTATCAGCTCCCGTCCCGTTTGCTTGAACACTCCAACTCATCCTTGCCATCTTTGCTTATGTAACTCTTTCTTTCTGAGATGTTTATTGTGTGTTTCTGTTGTACCTTGTCACAAGCACTCATTCATGTTTACTTATTATTTGCTTATCTGTCCTCCCGATAAAATCCTACCATCATGGGCAAGCAACTCCTCACATGTTATGTACACATAATAGGTGGTCAGTAGGTAGTTGCTGAGTAAATGAATATACCCATGAATGAGACAGTGCATTCAGTGTACCAGGTTAGTCAAGAATCTGATGATCTAGCCAATAAACATTTATCACATACCAATTATTTGGAAAGTGTGGCAATATAATAGATTAAGATAATTTTTTAGAGGTTGTCTTTTTTTTCCATCAAGAAGTGGTGGGTGGAGAACAGAAGTACTGTTAAAGATTAAAAAAATGCAGGTGTGAATTTAGTCAGGACCAGCTAACCTCAAGGTTTCACACTGATACATGAATGGATGTTATGATGCATAAATGTTTTTATAATGTTTTTTATCAGTAGCAACAGCATTCTAAATACTAGAGTCCTCAGTGGATGTCTTAGATCAAGAGTAGATCTATTCTGAAATTAATACATAAATGAATTTAGGATAAATTACTTAGCTTCTGTGAATTCCCCTGGAAGGTAAAAAGCCTATCCTAAAAAGAATAAAATAATATAGTATAAGGACCAACATCACAGTGTAAATATTTAATCCTCCAATGTTCCTTAGATTTGGGGAGTAAATAAGAAATGTCTGGAACACCACAAACTTGGCCTTCTTGTTAAGGTCCTTTGTAAAGATAAGCTGATACAAAAATACCCTTTTGGTCTTTGTCTTTGTCAAGATAAACTTCATTTTTAGACATTTAGACAAATTGCTGAACAGCAGGTTAGCTTTGGGGCAGACTAATTCACATAGTGTCAAAATAAATAGCTTTTGACTTGTGGAAAATCAAACTGGTCCAAAACAAAGGCCAAATATTTTATTATAGGCATTTTTGTTTTCAGATCATATTTCCTGTGTTATTCATGCACTGTTTCTTTTTTGTTATTACTACCAATATTTGCATGTAAACAGGATCTCTGTTGCTTAGCAATTCAGTAATTTTTGTTGTTTCCTCTGTGCTGAAATTTCTTTAGTTTTCTAGTAGGGAAGAGAGCTATCTGAATTCTCTCTCATCTATGAAATAGATTTCATTTTCAAATCTGATAATAAGTTTGTTTTGGAACAATTCACTTAAACATTCTTCAGACTTAAATTTCTACTCCAATTGTCACCAGAAAGGAGTTGAGAAGATCCGTGCATATGGTCGTTGTTGCTTCCTGCCTCATGTTACTTGAAATTACTCTATCAGTTCAGTTCAGTTCAGTCGCTCAGTCGTGTCCAACTCTTTGCCACCCCATGAATCGCAGCACGCCAGGCCTCCCTGTCCATCACCAACTCCCGGAGTTCACTCAGACTCAACGTCCATCGAGTCCGTGATGCCATCCAGCCATCTCATCCTCGGTCGTCCCCTTCTCCTCCTGCCCCCAATCCCTCCCAGCATCAGAGTCCTTTCCAGTGAGTCAACCCTTCTCATGAGGTGGCCAAAGTACTGGAGTTTCAGCTTTAGCATCATACCTACTTTAATCACTGGAGGTCCCTGTTAGTTGTGTTTTCTTCCCTACAATTAACCTATCACTTTTATAATTTTAAAAAATTTAATATAACCAAGAACAGGTACTTATTTTCTCATTTTTCTAGTTTTTCTCGCAGCTGTCACGACAGCTATAGCAATATCAAGCTGTAACGTTACAAGAAGGCATTCTTAGCACCCTACAAAGTGGCAGGGTTCAAGAGGATCTCTTGTTTCTCAACAATTCTCACAGACTCTGTAAGGTCTCCAGGAAATGAGAACCCAGTTATTTGGGTTTAAGTGATAGCATCTTACATTACGGAATATATGCCCCATGGGTAGTGATTACTGGCTTTCATGCCAGTGATAGGAAATGCAAGAATAAAGGATCTGTACTTCACATCATTCTTTTTCTTTCTCTTGTTCAAAGGAAATAATATTTTTAGGCACCTTCGATAACATGTGCCAATCAGCTCTTCAGCCACCCCAATAATGCCCCATTCCCCCAAAAAAGAATCAAAGCACCTGTTCAAGCAGAAAAACTAGGTCATGAGAATGAACTAAGCCCAAGTTCAATCTAAATCTTCATCTACCAAACTGACTCTAGAGGTGAACTTTCCCCAGCTCCTTTCCCCTATGTGGGTCACTCTGAGTTCTAAGATGATTTCAGTTGATTAGAGACATAAAGAACCCCAAGACTGGGGCTTCCCTGATGGTCCAGTGGGTAAAACTCTGTCTTCCAGTGCAAACAGTTCAATCCCTGGTCAGGGAACTAAGATCCCACAAGCTATGGGGTGTCGCCAAAAACTGATTAAAAAAAAGGGGGGGGCCACTGTACAATTCTCTGCCAGTCTCTGAATTTTGACCAAAGAGGAAAATAGTAACTATGATTATTGTTTTAAAAAAAATAACCATGGTTATTGCTCACAGTCACCCAACAATGTTTTTGAGATCCACAGACTAATATTTAGATCACTGGGCATCCCCACAGAGAGAAGGAAGGCAGTGAGGCGTTGTATAGAGAAATCTGGACAGAGTGTCAGGACAAGTAAGTTCTGGTCTTGACCTTGTCAACTTGAGTGATCATAAGCAAGACATTATTTCTCTCAGCCTTCATTATTTTTCATTTAAAATCAGTGGAGCTAGAGCAGAGGTGTTTTATGCTCCTTCCAATTCTATGTAAACTTGGTTCATGGTGACTTCCCATGCTTTTGGTTGGCTGCCCCCAACCCCCTGTAGGTGGTGGCACACTCGGGTTGGGTCTCCTGGGCAAAGTATCAGGCTCTACAGTGAAACCTACCCTGTTACTGGCCACCCTTCTTGCTGTTAAGCTCACCTACTCAGTCGGATGGCATCATTGACTCAATGGACATGAGTGTGAGCAAGCTCCAGTTGGTGATGAACAAGGAAGCCTGGCATGCTGTGGTCCATGGTGTCACAAAGAGTTGGACACGGCTGAGCGACAGAACTAAACTCAGTTAGACGTGGTCAATTATCTTGCACCTTAGATCTGCTAAACTAAGTCATGATAAGTTGCTTGTCGGGTTGGGACAGGGTCCTCTCACCTCTAAAAAGACTGAATAGAACTCAATCAGTTCTATTAGTATGGTATGCATCTAGGGATTTCCCTGGTGGTCCAATGGCTGAGAATCCACCTTCCAATGCAGGGGACGTGGGTATGTTTCCTTGTCTGGGAACTAAGATCCCATATGCTGCAGGGCAACTAAGCCATAACTACTAAGTCCTTGAACTCAAGAGCCAGTGAGCTGCAAGGAAGACACAGGGCAACCCCTCAAAAAAAAAAAATAATAGTTTGCATCTATTTAAGAACTCTCCATGCCTCAAACCAAAAGAATGACTAAAAATTAATAGTAGACATTTGATGAAGCAACACAAAACCGAGGCATTGTCAGATCTGCATCATGAGACATGCAGCCAGCTTTAGAGGTTAGGAGCCTTAAAGGAATTAAGTAATGTTATAGGAAAATCCATTACCTAGAAGCAATGGTTGCCTCACTTTGGGGATCACCTCCGTGAGTCAGACTGATGATTCACTGTGAGGCCAGCTTGTTGCCAATGAGACCATAAACAGATCATTCAACACAGTAACAGAAAGGTTATTTGATGTGTACTAAGCTTAGTGAGAGAAGGGGTTCACTCCTTGTCTCCAATTGCCCTTTTTCTCTCTGTATTTCAGCAGTCTCATTAGCCTTTCTTCACTCAGTGACCCTCCATAAGCACCCCCACCGGGGAGGTGGGGATGACCTCAGTTTCCCCTCCCTCTCTTCTTCAATCTCTTGCTTCCTTTAACAGGCATGATGCTCCTCCCTCTGTTCTCTTACCTCCTTAGGGTTATGGGAGAAAGGAGGTTGTTCTTGAGTGCTTTTCAATGACACCTAAAAAGAAAAGAAAGAAAGAAAGAAAGTGAAGTTGCTCAGTCATGTCCAACTCTTTGTGACCCCATGAACTATAGCCCACCAGGCTCCTCTGTCAATGGAATTTTCCAGGCAAGAGTACCGGAGTGGGTTGCCATTTCCTTCTCCAGGAGATCTTCCCGACCCCAGGATCAAACCCAAGTCTCCCGCAATGCAGGCAGACACTTTACTTTACCTTCTGAACCACCAGGGAAGCCCATGATACCTAAAAGCCAGGTAGTAATTTGACAAAGACTAAACAATTTTTACCCCTTTTTTCCATGGACCACCCCAATAGCACTGCACTGCCTGTTAGTATTCTCAGGAGGCTCACATATTCTTAGAGATGATTGCTCCTCAGTCACTTAACTCTGCTCAGTGTTCTGTGGTGATCCAGATGGGAAGGAAATCCAAAAGAGGGCACATGTGCATACACATGGCTGATTCACTTTGCTGCACAGTAGAATCTAACCCAACATTGCAAAACAACTACACTCCAGTAGCGTATATATAAAATATTTATATTTTTATAAGTATAATATATAAAGACATTTATAATATAGCTATAATATATATATATATAGATATAGGAGCTACCCAGGTGATTCAGTGGTAAAGAATCCGCCTGCCAATGCAGGAGACTCAGGTTCGATCCCTGGGTTGGGAAGACCCCTGGAGAAGGAAATGACAACCCATTCCAGTATTCTTGCCTGGAACATCTCATGGACAGAGGAGCCTGGTGGGCTACAGTCCATGGGGTCACAAAGAGTAGGACACGACTTAGCTACTAAACAACAACAAATTACAGCTCTATAACTACCTATAGATGTATGTGTGTATTCAATATGTATACTTGTATATGCGTGTCATCTCTTTATCTATAAGGTCCATTGACTTTTATATTCACATAAACACCTCAGTGCTCTCTGAGTTAGTAATACAGTGTAACCCAGATACTCACCTCCTTTCCACGAGCCTAAAAGGAGGGGAATGCTATATCTGATCATCAAAGAAGTTTAATTTAGGTTGGAATCTTGGCAGAGGGGTAGAAATTATTTCATGAGTTACTGTGTTTCCATTAGAAAACATAGCATTAACCCACTAAATTCCACTTAAGGTTTTATGTTGAATTCATGTGACACTGAAATTTTGGATGCTATGACAAATTCAGTGTCCTATAGGATGATCAAATATATCATGAAATCCTCCAATATTCAGAAAAGCGCATTACTACATGTGATATTGAGTTTATATTAGAAGCAGAAAATGTCAGAAAATATTCCTTAGGAATAAGCTCTCTAAACATTAACATCAGAATAAATTTGTTATACTCAGAGAAGTCTATTGTTTTAAACTGAGCTCTTATTGAAGGAAGACAAAGATGTTGGAGGCACACAGAAAAAACAATTATTCATCCACTGCTCTTTGAATAGCCTGAGACAATGGACATTCCCAGTAATCAAAGCTTTATTTTATTTGTGTAGAATACCGAATATTTCTAAACAAAACAGTCACTATATCATTATTTTGCTTTTAATCAAACTGATTTGTGGACACATGCTTGAGGAGAAGTTGACAGTCTTCCCTGCATTAGAAAGCTATTTAGGAGTCAGAAGGCAATCCACTTGCCAATGGAATCAGAAATAAGTGACCTGAAAGAAGATCGTAGAATCTGGTAGTGTCATGATTCCCGGACCATCACCTATCTGTGCATCTGTGCAGAGCTGTGTCCCAGATTAATACAAGAATAGCTGGTGATGGATATCCCTGGTGGCTTAGTGGTGAAGAGTCCACCCGCCAGTGCGGGAGACACAGGTCTCCACCCCTGACCTGGGAAGATTCCCACATGTCTCGGAGAAACGAAGGCCATAACGTCTTTCTTCTTTCAGTGATTGTTGTTATACAACAGAAGACATATTTTTGCACTGCTCAGGCATGTCTTTAAGGAAACTGTTTTGAATTAAAAATAATCATATTTCCCATTTTCTTCTTTCTCTACTGGATTTTCTTCCAAAAACTTTAGCAATCAGATGTGATATCTCTGCCTGAAATTTTATTTTTGGAAAAAGGTCACAAATATCAGGAAGCTCCTTTTAGGGGAATGATCTGGGGATAATTAACAAGAGGAGAGATATTGAACAAACTCAACATGCCTGTGTGCATCACTTTATAAGAAATCTGCATTTTTTTTTTGAAACTTTAAATGAGCATCTATTGTGATTCATTTACCAGTTGATCTGACTGAAAAGACTAGCTATATGGAATACATATAGTCAACATATTACAGTATCATTGATTTCATGCAATTGACAATACAATTAATCATTTTGATTCATTACAATTTCATCAGCAGAATTGTCAGATATTGATATATATTTGTTGTAATAATTTTATTTTTTTTTAAACTAGTACCTGTTTATTGTAAATCAAAACATTATCACAAATAAGATTACCTATACTTGATAGTATACATGTTTCATCTGCATTTTAAAAGTATGCACACCAACAATGAAACAGAAGGGTACAAAATCAGGGATGGTAGAATGTCAGAGGCCATAGACTGACCACAATAGAATCAGGAAGGTTGAGGCCAAAGGAAACTGAAAGGGCCTTTCAAGCTATATTTGGAACAGGAAGATGGAAGTAGAAGGTAACTAGCTGGGAGTAATGATACAATGTTATCAGATGGCAGAGAAAAGGGAAGACTTAACAAGTAACATTTTGCTTCCGGATAAATGGTGCTGGAACTGAAAAAGACAGTTAAAAATCAGAAAAAAAGGATAAGAAATTTAAATGAGAGAGAAAAGGATGGAGGAATCTATAGCCACATTTAGTAGATTCATGCCTAGAATAATCCCTCCCCAGAAAATAGAAAGCCTTTGGAAGAGTGACTGTCAAAATGCAATCTATAATCTTGTAAAAGCTTTAGGAAATTAGAAGTTCATGGAAGGTTAGAGATTCAGACATACTCTTTTTTTCAAAGGGGGCGGGGAGGATTGAATTCTGCAAAAGCAGAGTTAACATCAGTCTCACAACACAAAAGCTACACATGAGTTCCTGTTTCCTTGTAAGGGTGATGGGGGCTTCCCAGGTGGCTCAGTGGTAAAGAATCCACCTGCTAATGCAGGAAACTCAGTATGCATCCCTGGGTCAGGAAGATCCCCTGCAGGAGGGTATGGCAACACACTCTAGTCTTCTTGCCTGGAGAATCCCATGGACAGAGAAGCCTGGTGGGCTACAGTCCATGGGGTTGCAAAGAGTCGGACACACACACACACATAAAAATGAACATTTGACATACATAGTTTTTCCTCTTAATTTCTCAAAAGATTTTATTTAAACACATTCCCCAATGGGTTTAGAAGATCAAAACTTATAAACACTATATGAACCTAGACATATGCTACAAAATTATATTGTAAAGTGGTAGTGATTTATTTTGACATCAGCATTAATTTATGATCATCTTATATGCAGAGTACATCATGAGAAATGCTGGACTGGAAGAAACACAAGCTGGAATCAAGATTGCTGGGAGAAAATTCAATAACCTCAGATATGAGATGACACCACCCTTATGGCAGAAAGTGAAGAGGAACTAAAAAGCCTCTTGATGAAAGTGAAAGTGGAGAGTGAAAAAATTGGCTTAAAGCTCAACATTCAGAAAACGAAGATCATGGAATCCGGTCCCATCACTTCATGGGAAATAGATGGGGAAACAGTGGAAACAGTGTCAGACTTTATATTTTGGGGGGCTCCAAAATCACTGCAGATGGTGATTGCAGACATGAAATTAAAAGACGCTTACTCCTTGGAAGAAAAGTTATGACAAACCTAGATAGCATATTCAAAAGCAGAGACATTACTTTGCCGACTAAGGTCTGTCTAGTCAAGGCTATGGTTTTTCCTGTGGTCACATATGGATGTGAGAGTTGGACTGTGAAGAAGGCTGAGCACCAAAGAATTGATGCTTTTGAATTGTGGTGTTGGAGAAGACTCTTTAGAGTCCCTTGGACTGCAAGGAGATCCAACCAGTTCATTCTGAAGGAGATCAGCCCTGGGATTTCTTTGGAAGGAATGATGCTAAAGCTGAAAGTCCAGTACTTTGGCCAGCTCATGCAAAGAGTTGACTCACTGGAAAAGACTCTGATGCTGGGAGGGATTGGGGGCAGGAGGAGAAGGGGACGACAGAGGACGAGATGGCTGGATGGCATCACTAACTCGATGGACGTGAGTCTGAGTGAAACTCCGTGAGTTGGTGATGGACAGCGAGGCCTGGCGTGCTGCGATTCATGGGGTTGGTCGCAAAGAGTCGGACACGACTGAGCAACTGAACTGAACTGAATTGACAGCACTGAGAATCATTTTCTGTATTTTTTCACAAATTTTCCATTTCTTTGTTTTGGGTTTCCTTGGTGGCTCAGTGGTCAAGAATCTGCTTGCAATGCAGGAGACGTGGGTTTGATCCCTGGGTTGGGAAGATCCCCTGGAGAAAGAAATGGCAACCCACTCCAGTATTCTTGCCTGGGAAATTCCATGGAGAGAGGAACCTGGCGGTCCATGGGGTCACAAAAGAGTCAGGCCCAACTTAGCAACTAAACAACAACATGTTATATATTTAATGCTTAAATGTGTATCTGGAAGTCTTAGGACTCTGAAAGAAAGTCAGAGGGATTCCTACTTCTGCTCAGCCTAAAATTTTTAACAAAAGTTCTGTTAAGGTCTTTCAAATTCCACAACTACAGATCAGTTTTCTGTGATAATACCCTCCAAAGGTATCTGTTAAGGTTTCTGGTCCACTTTCTAATATTTTTTTTATTATTGAGTTTTGAACGATCTTCTTATATTTGGATAACAGTGCTTTGTCAGATATGTCTTTTGCAAAATTTTACATTCATTTTTGCTCCATCTGTAAGACCTGTGGATTTGGACAATTTAAAGATCAGTTTCCTCATCTGCAGTGCAAGGCAATATGACACACTCAGGGTATATATGTCGTTCTTATTGTTGTTCTGCAGTCACTGAGTTATGTCCCACTCTTTGTGACCCCATGGACTGCAGTACACCAAGCTCCCCTGTCCTCCACTATCTCCCAGAGTTTGCTCAGATTCTTATTCACTGATTCGGTGATGCTATCTGTGTGTGGTTGGCTACCAGATGGTCCCCAATGGCCCTGACCTTTTCATATCCACATCTTTGTGCATTCCCTTTATCTTCAGTGTCGGCTGCAGTCACTGACTTGCTTTTAATGAACAGAAAACCAGCCATGATGGAACATCACTTCCATGCTTGGGTTATAAGCAGAGCTTGACTTCCCTCTCAGGTTCTCCCTCTCCTCTCTTCGGGATCATTTCCCTCTGGGAGAAGTCAGCTACTCTGGAGAGGCAGCCCTGTGGACAAGGAGCTGGGGGTCACCAACATCCACGCACGCAATCCTGGAGTTGGGTCCTCTTAGAGCTGAACCCTGAGATGCTGCAGGCCCTGCCAACACCTGACTGAGGCCTCCTGACAGATCCTATGTCATAAACCATGTAGATAATACACTTACAGATTCCTGCCCCACAGAAATGTACAGAAAACAAGTTTTCATTCTTTGGAGCAGCTAGATTTGGGGGGTGCTTTGTTATAGAGATCAATAACCAATGCGTTTCACCAGTGGTGAAAGTGAAACTTGTTCAGTCGTGTCTGACTCTTTTCAACCCCATGAACTATACAGTCCATGGAATTCTCCTGGCCAGAATACTGGAGTGGGTAGCTGTTTCCTTCTCCAAGGGATCCTCCCAATCCAGGGATCAAACCGAGGTCTCCTGCCATTGCAGGTGGATTCTTTACTAGCTGAGTGACCAGGGAAGCCCAAGAATACTGGAGTGGATAGCCTGTCCCTTGTCCAGAGGATCTCCTCAGCCCAGGAACTGAACCAGGGTGCCCTGCATTTCAGGTGGATTCTTTACCAGTTAAGTTACCAGGGTACTCTCATTTAAAACCTATATGCTGAGCCTTTGAGAGAGATGAATGAACAAACAAAACAGGAAGGAGAAGGCCTTGGGAAACTTACAAAATTATGACAAACACAAGCTTATGAGAATTTTGAGGCATGCTTATTATAATTTGCTTTTCGTTCCCTAGTCCACCCAGTGTGTGGTTTAAAGAAGAAATATCAGGTGTTTCTGTCAAGATTTCCAGGAGAAACTGAATTAGGAAGACTGCCTACTCACATAGGTCTCACTGGAAGGACTGATTACCTCCAAGGGTTACCCGTTAGGCCATCTGAGGTCCCTGTTGAAGCTCTCTTAATTTTATTTCCACTTTTAAACTTGCATGAATAGTTCTGATGATAATTACCAAATGTTGATATGTATGAAAAATCAGCATTCCACAAATATCCAACTTGGGCAGCTTTCATACACGTGTGGCTGCTTGAAATTCAGCAAATTTCATTAGAATCACATGTTTGCTTAGAGAAATAGTAGCCAAAATCTGTGCTGAGAACACACACAAAAACACACACAGAAAAGTAGATGCAGAAAAGAAGAATTCTTAGGTTGAATTTGTTAAGAAATGCTCCAAGTCAGACTGGATCTTCTGAGATCCCTCACTGCTATTATTATTGGTAATATAATCTGAATATCTCTCTTAATACTCTGTCTCAAGAAACTGGTATACTTAATGAGATAAGGATATTACTATATATTCCAGGGTCGCTCACTTCTTACATTTTATTCTTTGATGCAGTCTGTGCTAAAGAGCATCTTTGCTCAGTTGCTGAAATATGGTTATAATTATTGTTAAGAATATACACTGTCTTCATCAATTACCATCTTAAGCTACTTTTCAGGTATATTTTTACTTCATCTCACCATCCCCATCATCCACTAACGTCTGGGAATCTATCAAGAAAATTTGCCCTTATTCTTTATCATTTCAGTTCCTTCTATAAGTTTCTCTTCGGCAGCCAAAACCCTGGGTAATAACCTCAAGGATCCTGCACAAGGAGGTTATTTTTAAGTTGAACATTTATTTCATTTTTTTATGAATTTATCTTATTTCCAGCTGCCCTGGTTCTTTGTTGCTGCATGTGGGGGCTACTGTCTAGCGGTGATGTGGAGGCTTCTCATTGTGGCAGCTTCTCCTAGAGAGCGTGGGCTTCAGCGTGTGCAGACTTCAGTAGCTTTGGCACCTGGGCTCCACAGTGCATGCTCAGTGGTTGTGGCACATGAGCTTAGTTGCACATGGAATCTCCCCAGACCAGGGATGGAAGCTGGGTCCCCTGCACAGGCAGGCAGATTCTCAGCCACTGGAGCACCAGGCGAGTCCAAGGAGGGTGTCTATGACCCATTACAAGCTGCGGGACCTCATCCTTGGTGCTCTTTGAACTTCACCACCTCTTTGGCCTCCCCTTGTGCTCTCTTCACCCTTAGAATTTCTTCGTTTTCATGGCCACCCCTGGACATCTTAAACTTCCTGTGGCAAAAGAGAATTCTTGATTTCCCGCCAGGGTTCACCCCCTTTAACATCTGCCCCTCTAGAGTTTTCCCCATCTTAATACAGTTGACACCCTGCAGCTTGAGCCAAGCATTCAGGAGTTTCCCCTGCGGCCTCTCTTCCTTGGATTTCTGT
>SJYQ01019963.1:0-49257 GCA_006410935.1 Redunca redunca
TGTCCGTGTCTTTACACTGACAAGACTAACCCTAACGCTTCCTCGTCCACCACCCAGTGAGCGTGGAGGATGCTGCTTTTCCGTCCCGTAAGTAGGACCTGGCTTTCGATGTGCTCTCCCTGTCTCAGCAGGCAGACCTCAGGGGACTCAGCAAGCGGTGAGTCTGGGGTGAGAGGGGAGCACCCACCGATGCGCACCTGTGGATCTGGCACCCCCAAAGTGACTGGCAGTACTGCTGGCACCCAAGGGGTCCCTGGTGAGGGCACATTTCCTCCAACAAGCAAGACTGAGTTTGGAGAAGTCACTCTGCTGATAACTCTGCCCTGCCCACCATCCTCTCCCACAGGCCCCTGTAATAGACTTGGTCCTTCCAAACCACTTCCCTCGCTGGGTCGGTGCTAAAGAAAGTAGTCAGGCTGCTCCATCAAAGTCCAGGGCTCCTGGGCTTCACGTGCTCTTGAAGAAATAGATGGTAAATGGGGAAGAGGCCCGAGGAGTGTCCATGCGGGCTGAAGAGCAGTGACCCCAGGCTGCCACAGTGATCTCTGTTGGCCTCTGTTACAGCAGACATTGGGGGATGGGACTGGGACATGCCAGGGTCTGGGGCTTAGGTTCAAGCTTATCTGGTGTGATGGCACAGCAATTCTTACAAAACGTGGTGCCTGAAGGCTGGCTCTTGCCTCAGGCAGAAGAGATTCTGCCATGAGCTAAGAATTGAGAGCCTCTGATCCTGCCCTACCTGACCCAGCATGGGAACTGAGGAGGCCTGGGACCAGGGCCAGTGGAGGCCAAACCAGGCCCTGCCCACTCATGCAAAAAACAAATAAAAAACCCTACCCTCTTCCTGTCACTTTTGGGAAGATTTGTATTGTGGCTGCTGCCGCAGCCCAAATGTGCTAGAACCCGCAGCCCTCCCTAGCTTCCAGCCCAGGACTGAGCTTATTACCCTTCACGCTGGCCTTTTTCTTGGCTGGCCTGCCACCCCATCCTCATTCCCAGCTCCATGCATGGAAAGAATACCAGCTTGCTTCGCCCTCATGAGTCCACTTCTTACCACTCTTCCCCTCTTCCCCCTCCTCTCATTCTCACTCCTTTCCTGACACTTTCCCTTGAGGGAGGCGTTTTCGTCTCCACTCTCCAGAGAGGACTGGGAGCCCCTCGGGAGACTCCTGCCAGCCCCCTTGGTTCAAGTTCTGACTCTCGGTTAGAGGAGCCAGCGGTGCTCCCCTCCCCCATGGGCAGCTCCTCTCCCGGAGGCCCCCAGCTCTCTTTCTGCCGCCAGCCTGACAGCTCCCACTCACTTGCTTTCTTCCACCTGACACTCACTCAGGTCTCTCTCTGCAAAATGCAGACCACAGGGACACACAAAACCACGCCTTCCCCAGCTCACTGAACAGGAAGCCCCGGTCCGCTCTTCTCCTGGGAGCCAGGCCTGGGGAGTGCTGTCTCCGCGCACTGCACCCCCACACTCTCTGGGTTTCAGTCATTTGCACGATGAGCATCTTGGGCTCCTGGATACTCATGGGCTCCCCATCTTCCACCTCAGGTCTGTGGGCACACCTAGGGTGCGGCTCTGTCACGCTGCCCTCCTGACCCCAGCCCAGCCTGGTATTCAGAACCATACTCATGGGCTCCCCATCTTCCACCTCAGGCCTTTGGGCACACCTAGGGTGCTGCTGTGTCATGCTTTCTTCCTACACCGAGCCCAGCCTGGTATTTGGAACCACACTCATGGGCTCCCTTGTCTCAGAGCCACCAAGGGACCAAGCTCCCGTCCAGTGAACTCCATTGCTTCACCATGCCCATCCCTGTCTCCTGATTCTGACTCTGCCTCTCTTCTTCCCCGAGTCGGCCCAGAGCAGAGACTGACACACAAGGCAGGTGCCCAACACAGGCCAGTGTTCACAAAGGG
This sequence comes from Redunca redunca, assembly GCA_006410935.1. Lineage (NCBI taxonomy): Eukaryota > Metazoa > Chordata > Mammalia > Artiodactyla > Bovidae > Redunca > Redunca redunca. Next base: position 1,913 of record SJYQ01019963.1, read on the forward strand.
CCCATGCATCTGCTCCTCCAGGTCCCAGTTCTAAGAAAAGTGAAGCCAGTTCTAAGAAAAGTGAAGAGGGCTGAGAGGACAGGACAGGTGGAGGGCGGGGTCTGGGGAAGTGGAGCTGGTCCAGCAGCACAGGGTATGCCAGCGCCAGCACAGCCAGGGCTTGGTAGCAACCAGGGAGCTGGGACTGGGGTCAGAGTGAGCCCTCAGCGGAGCCCAGGCTGGCCCAGTCTGCACCCAGAGGAACCCTCGGCTCCTAGGAGTCTCCCTGGCCCTCGTTCACCAGGCCTGCCTTGGGAGATTAAAGCAGCACTTACCTGTCTGAAGTAAGCTTCATGACAGTGTGACCCTCTGTGGAGAAGGTGATGAAGGACATCCGCAGGTTAGGGCTGGGGAGGAAGCACGTTGCTTATGAGAAGCTCTGTTGACACAGGCTCACAGTGAAGCCAGTGTGCAGCCAGGAAGAAGGTGCATGCCAGTTTCTCTTTTCCCCACCCCAGTGCATCTGCTTTTGGGTTCATTTCCTAAACCTGGAAGTTTCTCTAACTTTAATGACAGATTGTAGGTACCTAGGGAAGGAAGCCTGTGGAGACATGCTGCCTTCTTGGAAGAATGTACCAGGATGACATCCTGATCCAACCTTATACCCCTCAACCCTCTAAAGTGTCTCTCTCTCTTAAACACACATATACATATGCATACACACACGTGTACATGTACACTGCACACATCAAATACCTATGCATTCTTTCACGAGGGCCTCCTAACTGGTTTCTCTTCTCTATAAAATTCTTTGTACCTTTACTCCTCTTCCTTCCTTAACATCCTTCTCTGCTTTGTTCCCACTCATCTCAGAGAAATCATTCTCCTTCTTAGCAGCTATTCATATACATCCCTCCATTTCCTTTCCCTGGACTCTGTCTTTTGGTCCATTGACACTTATCATCGTTTAGGTAAATTGCTACAGTACGTTCTTAGATAAGCTCCCTACTGCTCCTGGGTCTTCTTTCCACACATTTTACTCACAATATCACACTTTCCTTTTTGGCACATAACCTTGATCATGTCAGACCCCTTCCCAAGAATCATCTGTAGATCCCTATTTTTTATAACAAGAAATCCAAGTCCCTTGGCCTGGCATTATGTGCCCTAAAGGCTTTGGTCCAAATCTGTCCTGTGCAGCCTCATCTCCCAACCTTCTTCTGCATTAACCCTACTCTCCAGCTGAACAGACCAGTCACTGCACGAGAAGTCTCCTTAATAGTTTCTGTTACTCTCTCTTCCCCATCCTTCAAGACCTAGTTCAAAATTTCACATCCTCTAGGAAAACATCCTTGACTTTTTCCCTAAGAATTCTTGCCTTTCCCTTTAATTTGCCTTTTGAGACTTCTGCCTTTTTCTTTTGTCTCTTGACACCATTTAACCTGGTGTTCAGTTATCATGTTACAGGTTTGCCTGTTTCCTCATCTATAAGGCCCTTCAGGGTAGACTGTGCCCGTACAGTTATGACCTGCCTTCCAAGTAGGAGGCAAGAAAGCGCTGAGACCCAGTGGAATCTGCATGACCTGCTCTTTTCTGCTTCAGAACATCCCCCTGGGCTCTGTGCTCCTGACTCTAGGGGCTCCCATTCCCACTGAGTCTAAACAGCTGTGTACTCTGCCTGCCTGGCGGGGAAACACTCTGTGATTTGGAGAAGCCATACTTTTCAAACTTCTTGACCAAATCCTCCACAAAGGAATAAATGTTCATCCAGTTGTTGTTCACACTGCCTGACCTGAAAATGAAGAAGACTTGAGTTAGAGGCATGAGGTGCATCCATTATGTAGGCAGAATTTCTGCCTCCTCAGTTTCCAGTAGACCCTTTAGCCACTCCTTCCTCCCACCCCATGTGGCTGAAGGCTGCTACACACCCTCAGCAATCTCAGGGGGTCATCCTGGTGGGGAATTCATAAGTTTTGAGTGTGGGAAGGGTGACCAATCAGATCTGTGTGCTTGGGAGTCAGGGACCTTCAAGGGCTGAGGAACTTCTGCTAACAAACCAGGATGGTTGTGCAGCAGTCACATCGGGAGTGATGTAGGATGTATCGGCTGGAAAAGCCTCCAGTGATTTTGACATGACTCTTCTGGTCCCTCAGTTTCCCTTGAGCATAAACCATTCCCAGGTGTCTGCTCCTCTCTTGTCCCTTGAAAGTGTGTGTTTGGGTGCGGGTCAGGGCTCTTTGGCACAATATTCCAACAGAAGTCTCTTAGTTGGTCCAGTCTACCATTCTGTCTGCATCCTCTAGGCTGCAACTCAATCTCTCAACAAACAGTGATGACACCAAGAATAGGTTCTTTTAACATTATCAAGATTACCATTCATTGAGACGTATGTACCAGGCACTTCATGTTACATGTTTTCCAATTCCAGAACAACCCCATGATATCAGCGTTATTTTCACTTTTCAGATAAAAAAGCTGAAGCTCTCACAAGTCATGGAATTTTCCACCATTTCCATAGCTGGTATGGAACTGAACCCATTTCTGGCCTTAAAACCCACGCTGTACCCATTGCATTGAGCAGATGCGTGTGACATGGCTATGTCCAACAGTTGCTGTTGTTTGGTCTCTAAGTCACATCTGACTTTTGGCCCCATGGACTGTAGCTCACCAGGCCCCTCTGTCTGTGGAATTTCCCAGGCAAGTATACTGGAGTGGGTTGCCATTTCCTTCTCAAGAGGATCTTCCTGACCTAGGGGTCAAACCTAGGTCTCCTGCTTTGGTGGGTGGGTTCCTTACCACTGAGCCCCAGGAAAGCCCGTGTCCAACAATTACTGAGTAGAAAACACCAGACTCTGACAACTGACCCACAAAACAGACTTTCTATCAGAAGCGTCCGTACTAAAGTGCAAGACAAATCCTTTCTTAACTAATGGTAACGCTTGAAATGTACAAAATATTGTTTAAGTCAACTATACTTCAATTAGAAAGTAAAACCTTTGTACTTTATGTACTCAAATCACAAAAAGAGAACACATTAGAAGAACCACATCCAAATGAAATTTATCCTTGGAATGTGAGCATGGTTCAACATATGCAAATTAAAAAATGGGATAAACAACATCAATAGATGTAAAGCTAACAATCACATGATCAACTCAATAGATTCAGGAAAAGCATTCGACATATTACAACAATATTTCATGATAAAAAAACCTCAAACATTTGAGTATAGAAGGAACATATCATAAAATAATTGAGGCCATACACAATGAACCCACAGTTAACATTATACTCATTGGTGGAAAGTTGAAAGCTCTGTTTCTAAGATCAGACCTGAGCCAAGGATTCCCACTTTTATCACTCTTCTGCTAGAGCTAACTGGCACAACAAAGAAACAAAAGGCATTCAAATTGGAAAGGAAGAAGTATGCTTGTCATTATTTGCAGATTATTTGATTTTATATATAAAGAATTCCAAATATTCAACCAAAGACCTGTTGGAACTAAACAGTGAATTCAGCGAATTTTCAAGATATAAAAATCAACATACAGAAATCAGTTGCGTTTCCAGTAATGAAACGTTGAAAGATAAATAAGGAAAACTATCCTATTGGGAATAACATCAAAAACAATAAAACACCTAAGAATAAATTTAACTAAAGAAGTGAGAATCTGTGCAATAAAAGCCATGTCACAAATAAATGGAAAGACACCCCATGTTCCTGCATTGGAAGAAACAATATTGCAAAAATGTCCATATTACCGAAAGCCATATAGCTGCAATGCAATCCCTGTCAAAATTCCAATGCATTCATAGCAATAGAAAAAAAGTCCTAAAATTTGTGTGAAGCCACAAAAAACTCCAAATAACCGAAGTATTCCTGAGAAAGAAGAACAAATCTGGAGGCATCATACTTCCTGACTTCAAACTCTAACTTCCTGATTTCAAAGCTATAGTGATTAAAACCATGTGGTAATAGCATAAAAATAAAAACATAGACAAATGGAACAGAATAGAGAGCCCAGAATCAATAGTTAACAAAATATTTGAACAAGGGAGCTAAGGGCACCCATGGGGAAAAGATAATATCTTTAACAAATGGTATTGAAAAAATAAAGCACATACAGAATAATGGAAATGAACCTGTATGTTACACGACTCCCCCAAACTAACTTTAAGTCATAAGACCTGATACCATGAAACTCCGAGAAGGAAATATAGAGAGAAATTCTTTAAAATTAATCTTGCCAATAATTTTTGGGGATATAAAACAACAAAATCACAAACAACAAAAGCCAAAATCAACATCAAGTGTAAAACTTCTGCAAAGCAAAAGCAACAACAACAACAACAAAAAAAATGAAAAGGCAACAAATAGAATGGGACACAATATTTACAATCACATATTGGATAAAGGGTTAATATCTAACATATATAAAGGGCATATACAACTCAATTAAAAATACCCAAATAATCTGATTAAAAAGTGGGTAGAGAAACAGACACTTTTTTCAAAGGAGACATCCAAATGGACAGCAAGTACATGAAAAGATGCTCCATGTCACTAATTATCAAAGGAATGGAAATCAAAAACCACAATGAGATACATCTCTGTTAGAATGGCTGTCATCAAGAAGACAAGAGATAACAAGCATTGGTGAGAATGTACAGAAAAGGGGAACTGTTACAGTGTTGATGGGAATATAAATGGCTTTAGCCACTATGGAAAACAATATGGAGGTTCTCGAGAAAATTTAAAATAGAATTACCACACCAGCCAGCAATCCCACTGCTGGGTGGGGAAGTGAATGGGGAATGAAAACAGAATATTGAAGGGACATACACAATTCCATGTTTATTGCAGCATTATTCACAATAGCGAAGATAACAAACAACCTAAGTGCCCATGAACAGATGAGCAGATAAAGAACACGTTGTACATACATGCAATGGAATATAATTCAGCCATAGAAAGAAGGCTGTCCTGCCATTTGTGTTAATAGTGATGGATCTTTTGCTAAGTAAGATAAGTCAGACAGAGAAAGACAAATACTGTATGTTATCACTTATACGTGAAATCGAAAATGGCCAAACTCATCTAAACAGGGTACAGTGGTGGTTACCAGGGTCTTGGGGGGGTAAGCAGTGCTGTTTAAGGGTACAAGCTTGCAACTAGTTGACAAATAAATCTCAGGTAGCTAATGCACAGTTTAGTGAACATACAACAATATTTTATTATAATCATTAAAATTTCTAAGTGACTAGATCTTAATTATTCCCACCACAAAAAAGAAGCAATAATCATGTGATGTGATAAAGGTGCTATCTAAATATACTTGATATATGTCAACTATATTTGAAGGAAAATAAGGATTTTTAAAAAGGAAGAAATAAAGAAAGAAGGAAAAATTATATGTACATATTGTATATGAAAATATTGATTTGTAACCTTTAATGCCCATGTAGCCATAAAGGAAATATCTCTAATAGGTACTAAACATATTTTCACACAAAGGAAGTAAAAAGGGAACCAAAACCTGCCAGGGTCCAGCCCCGGTGGATCCAGGGAATTCGAAGTTGGGGACGGCGTCAGCATCTCTGGAAAAATGCATATTTAATCACAGATATATAGAGAGATTAGAAACAGATAGTGTAGTAGGAAAATTAGTGGAGAAAAAGAGGCTGAATAACTTGGTTTACATGGAATAGCATCCATGCTCCAGATGGGAATTCAGCCAGAAAAACGGGAGTAAGAAAGAAACGACATGGGGGAATCAGTCTTTCCGGAAACTGATCCAATTTCTTTATTTTTGGGTTTGCTTATATATCTTTTGTTACACAGAGTCATGCGGGGGTCAGCAGTCCTGACCTTTATCAAAATCAGGTGCTTCACATAAATGTATAAAAAAGGGTCTTAGGGATTTTACATCATCTTCTGGCCATGAGACCTGCTGACATTTTATGATCCTTTCTTTCTGATAACCAAAAAACTTATTTCTTCCAAGAGTGTTTTTTCTTAAACCAGGCACCACCCTCCAAATAAAGTTACATTCCTATAGGGTGAGGGTGTAGTGAGTTACAAGAAAGGAATTTATTTAACCCAAGGTTAACATGATTAATCTTAAAGGTTAATACTTATTTCTCCTATATGCTAGTTATATTCATTATAAAGGCAGGGAACATGGAGATTTAGCAGCAAACATCAACCCAACAAGTGAAAATCCTTTCACCAGTGTTCCTCTTAAGATCTATTTAGTCTTAGGATAGTGATAAAGTTACATTTTTACATAGCAAGGACACAGTGATTCATAACAAAGTACAGTGATCTATTACAAAAGAGAAAATTCACTAACTCAAAAAGTCTAGCATTGCTAACCTTCAAACTACTATATTTCATTTTCTATATTCCAAATAGATTGATTAATATATTCCCAGGTGCCTAAGGATATGGAGGCCTGGCGGCAATCATTGACTTGACAATGAGAAAAGCCCTATGCTAATTAAGACTTTAAAATACTCCAAAACTCTCTGTGCTGTTTATGGTTGAGAGGTAGTAAACAATCATGTGCTTAGTGGCAGGAGTTTGGATAATTCTGTCACACAAGCTAGTCCATCAGCAGAGAGGTTTGACCTGAGACACCCTTGTCACACCCAGGACAGGGAATTAGCAGCAATTATTGACACAACAAATGAAAAACCCTTCACCAATATAATTCCTAACCAACCCACTATACTAATAATTTCCAACTCCCCCAAAGAATTTGCCTTTAGTAAGTCTAAAACATCTCGTGCCTCTAGGGTTGGGAGGCTGTAAACAATCACATGTGGCTGGACGAACCTATACAGGTGAGCTAGATAACCTTCAGAGGAGTCCGTAAGCTGAAACACTCTTTGTCACGCCCAGGAATTTTTATTGCCTTGGAGCTGCACGTTAACTCCTGCTCTGAGAGAAATGGTTATGGGGGAGAGCCCTCCCGTAAAGTCAGAGGTGTAGGTGAGAGCATAAAACGGACTCTGGTTTTGGGGTAGATGCTCGAGAACAGGGGGTTTCCTGAGGCTTGATCACGCCTTTGCGTATGCCAAGCCTCCTTCCTCATGACCTTTGCCATGGGCGGAGTTCCTTACACTGGCTCCTGGCAAAAACCTGTTACTTAAAAAAAAAAAAAAAATCAACTAAACACAAAAGAAGGCAGAAATGGAGAAAATTAGGGAGAAAATAAAGCTAAAAGACATACAGAAAACAAATAGGAAAAGTCCTTCCATATCAGTAATTACTTTAAATATGCATGGATTAAACTCTTCAATCAAAGCCATCTACAAATTGCCATAATGGATAAAAAAAGATGTAACCATATGACCACTACAAGAGACTCACTTTTGATGTTAAGACACCAAGAGGTTAAAAAATAAAAGGATGAGAAGAGATACTTCAAGCAAAGATAAATCCAAAGAGAGCTGGGATGACTATTAGACTTTACGTAAGTAATCTTTACCAAAGACAAAGAAAGACATTATATAATTAAGGGAGCGTTACTTCACTGAGAAGACCAAAAAATTACAAATGGATATGCACTAAATATCAGAGAAGCAAAATTTAAGAAGCAAGCAGATGTAAGGGAGATGCAAACAGGTCTACAATAATAGTCAGACACTTCAATACCTCACTTTCAGTAATAGAACGATCAAACAGAAAATAGAGAAATAGGGAATAAAGGATGTGAACATCATCACAAGCCAATTGTACCTAATAGATGTGTATAGAACACTCTTCTCCTAAACAGCAGAATACACACTTTTCTCCAAGATAGTTTACATGACATTTCTTTAAAATTCTTTTTAAAAATATTTATTTATTTATTTTATTTTTGGCTGTGCTAGGTCTTCGTTGCTGTGTGAGGGCTTTCTCTAGTTGCAGCAAGTTAAGTCAATAGCATAAAATAATCTTGAAATTCACAAATATGTGGAAATTGTGTAAACAATACCCTTTTAATCAGTGAATGGGTCACAAGAGAAATTAGAAAATAGAAGACAAATGAAAAAGGAACCATGGCACGCCAAAACACACAGTGAAAGTAGAGAGGGAGATTTGTAGTTGTAAACAGGTTCATTAAAAACAAAGAAAAATCTCAAATCTATAAACTAACTTTATAGCTTATGGAACTAGAAAAAGAAATGAAAATTAACCCAAAGTAGCTGAAGGGAGGAAAGAAAAAAGATTATAACAGAAATAGAAAAAACATGGAATAGAAAAATAATACCAGAGAAATAAAAAGAATTGGTACATTGAAAAGATCAGCAAGCTCTACAAACCTTTATATCCACTGACTTAAATAAAAGAGGAGTGACTCAAATTACTGAAACAGGAAAATGAAGTGGGACACTACTACTGATCTTATACAAATAAAAAAGTTATAAGAGAGCACTGAAATTTGTAAACCAACAAACTAGATAACCTAGATGAAATGAGAGAGTGCCAAGAAACACACTTCACTACCAAAACTGAATCACGAATAAAGAAAAGCTTGACTCAGGAGTCAATAATCTCCCAGCAGAGAAAAGTCCAGGACCAGATGGCATCATGGGTTAACTCCACTACTCATTTAAAGAAGAATTAACAGTAATCCTTCTCAAAATCGGTGAAAAAATTGAAGATTAAGGAACACTTGCAAACTTATTTTATGAGGCTTGCATTACCCTGATACCAAAGCTAGACAAACACTACAAGAAGAATACTAATATTTCATATGGATAGAAGACTAATATTTCATATGGATGAAAGTACAAATAGCCGGTCGATGTCTGATGCAGGATGCAGGATGCTTGGGACTGGTGCAGGGAGAGGACCCAGAGGGATGGTATGGGGTGGCAGATGGGAGGGGATTCGTGTTTGGGAACGCATATACACTCGTGGTGAATTAATGTCAATGTTTGGCAAAACCAATACAGTAATGTAAAGTAAACTAAAGTAAAAATAAAAATTATAAAAAAAAAAAAAAAAAAACTAGCAGCATCTGAAAAGGTGGGATTTATTTCTATAATATAAAGAAGGTTCAACATACAAAAATTAAACAATGTAATTAATAAAATTAGTATATTGGAAAGCTACATAATCATTTCAACTGAGGTAGAAGAATCCCTTGATAAAATCTAAAATCCCTTCATAAAAACACTCAAATTGGGAACAGAGAAAAATTCTCTGAAAAACATGATAAAGGCTAATACACGAAGAGCCTACGGCGAATGCAACAATGGTGAAAGACCAAAGCTTCTCCCCAAAGATCAAAAGTAGTGCAAGGATGGCCACTTTCATCCCTTCTGTTAACATAAAATTGGAAGTTACAGCCAGAGCTACCAGGCAAAAAAGAGAAATAAAGGCATGCAAATTGGAAAAAAAAAGATATAGCATCCCTGTACTTGGATAATATAATCTTATATGTAAAAAACCCCTGAAGATTTCACAAAAACATTTGATTTAATAAAGCAATTCAGCAAAGTTATAGGATACAAAATTGACATATAAAAATCAGTTATATTTTTATATACTAATAATGTATATTGGAACTCTGCATTCAAATGGGTATATCTTTCCTTTTCTCCTTTGCCTTTTACTTCTCTTCTTTTCACAGCTATTTGTAAGGCCTCCTCAGACAACCATTTTGCCTTTTTGCATTTATTTCTCTTGGGGATGGTCTTGATCCCTGCCTCTTGTACAATGTCATGAACCTCTGTACATAGTTCTTCAGGTACTCTATCAGATCTAATCCCTTGAATCTATTTCTCACTTCCACTGTACAAATGTAAGGGATTTGATTTGATTTAGGTCATACCTGAATGGTCTAGTGGTTTTCCCAACTTTCTTAAATTTAGGTCTGAATTTGTCAATAAGGAGTTCATGATCTGAGCCACAGTCAGCTCCTGGTCGTGATTTTGCTGACTGTATAGAGCTTCTCCATTTTTGGCCGCAAAGAATATAATCAATCCGATTTTGGTGTTGGCCATCTGGTGATGTCCATGTGTAGAGTATTTTCTTGTGTTGGTGGAAGAGGGTGTTTGCTATGACCAGTGCATTCTTTTAGCAAAACTCCATGAGCCTTTGCCCTACATCATTCTGTACTCCAAGGCCAAATTTGCCTGCTACTCTAGGTATTTCTTGATTTCCTACTTTTGCATTCCAGTCCCCTATAATGAAAAGGACATCTTTTTTGGGTTTTAGTTCTAGAAGGTCTTCTAGGTCTTCATAGAACCATTCAGCTTCAGCTTCTTCAACATTACTGGTTAGGGCATAGATTTGGATTACTGTGATATAATGGTTTGCCTTGGAAATGAACAGAGATCATTCTGTCATTTTTGAGATTGCATCTAAGTATTGCATTTCAGACTCTCTTGTTGACTATGATGGCTACTCCATTTCTTCTAAGGGATTCTTGCCCACGGTAATAGATATAATGGTCATCTGAGTTAAATTCACCCATTCCAGCCCATTTTAGTTCACCAATTCCTAAAATGTCGATGTTCACTCTTGCCATCTCCTGCTTGACCACTTCCAATGCGCCTTGATTCATGGACCTAACATTCCAGGCTCCTATGCAATATTGCTCTTTACAGCATCAGACTTTATTTCCATCACCAGTCACATCCACAACTGGGTGTTGTTTCTGCTTTGGTGTTGTCTCTTCATTCTTTCTGGGGTTATTTCTTCAGATAGCTGTGAAAAGAGCTCCAAATAGGTGTGAAAAGAAGAGAAGAGAAAGGCAAAGGAAAAAAGGAAAGATATACCCATCTGAATGCAGAGTTCCAAAGAATACCAAGGAGAGATAAGAAAGCCTTCCTCAGTGATCAATGCAAAGAGAGAGGAAAACAATAAAATGGGAAAGACTAGAGATCTCTTCTGGAGAAGAAAATGGAAACCCACTCCAGTACTCTTGCCTGGAGAATCCCAGAGACAGAGGAGCCCGGTGGGCTGCCATCTATGGAGTCACACAGAGTCAGACATGACTGAAGCAGCAGCAGCAGAGATCTCTTCAAGAAAATTAGAGATACCAAAGGATCATGTCATGCAAAGATGGGCACAATAAAGGACAGAAATGGTATGGACCTAACAGAAGCATAAGATATTAACAAGAGGTAGAAAGAATACACAGAAGAACTATACAAAAAAGATCTTCATGACCCAGATAATCATGATGGTATGATCAGTCATCTAGAGCCAGACATCCTGGAGTGCGAAGTTGATTGGGCCTTAGGAAGGATCACTACTAACAAAGCCAGTGGAGGCGATGGAATTCCAGTTGAGCTATTTCAAATCCTAAAAATTGATGCTGTGAACGTGCTGCACTCAATACGCAGCAAATTTGGAAAACTCAGCAGTGGCCACAGGATTGGAAAAGGTCAGTTCTCACTCCAATTCCCCAAAAAGGTCATACCAAAGAATGCTCAAACCACCACACAATTGCATTCATGTCACACGCTAGCAAAGCAATGCTTAAAATTCTCCAAGCCAGGCTTCAACAGTACATGAACTGTGAACTTTCAGATGTTCAACCTGGTTTTAGAAAAGGCAGAAGAAGCAGAGATCAAATTGCCAACATTTGTTGAATCATTGAAAAAGCAAGAGAAAAATGCTTACTTCTGCTTTATTGACTATGCCAAAGTCTTTGACTGTGTGGATCACAACAAACTGTGGAAAATTCTTCAAGAGATGGGAATACCAGACCACCTGTTCTGCCTCCTGAGAAATCTGTATGCAGGTCAGGAAGCAGCAGTTAGAACTGGACATGGAACAACAGACTGGTTCCAAACAGGAAAAGGAGTATGTCAAGGTTGTATACTGTCACCCCAGTTATTTAACTTATATGCAGTGTACATCATGAGAAATGCTGGGCTGGAAGAAGCACAAGCTGGAATCAAGATTTCTGGGAGAAATATCAATAACCTCAGATATGCAGATGACACCACCCTTATGGCAGAAAGCAAAGAGGACCTAAAGAGCCTCTTGATGAAAGTGAAAGAGGATAGTGAAAAAATTGGCTTCAAGCTCAACATTCAGAAAATGAAGATCATGGCATCTGGTCCCATCACTTCATGGGAAATAGATGGGGAAACAGTGGAAACAGTGACAGACTTTACTGTTTTTGGACTCCAAAATCACTACAGCTGGTGACTGCAGCCATAAAATTAAAAGACTCTTGCTCCTTGAAAGAAAAGCTATTACCAATCTAGACAGCATATTAAAAGGTAGAGACATTACTTGGCCAACAAAAGTTTAGGCTTCCCTGGTGGCTCTGAGGTTAAAGTGTCTGCCTGCAATGCGGGAGACCTGGGTTCAATCCCTGGATCAGGAAGATCCCCTGGAGAAGGAAATGGCAACCCACTCCAGTATTCTTGCCTGGAGAATCCCATGGATGGAGGAGCCTGATGGGCTGCAGTCCATGGGGTTGCAAAGAGTTGGACACGACCAAGCAACTTAACTTTCAACTTTTCATGGTTTTTCCAGTGGTCATGTATGGATATGAGAGTTGGACTATATAGAAAACTGAGCGCCAAAGAATTGATGCTTTTGAACTGTGTTGTTGGAGAAGACTCTTGAGAATCCCTTGGACTGCAAGGAGATCCAACCAGTCCATCCTAAAAGAGATCAGTCCTGAATATTCAGTGGAAGTACTGATGCTGAAACTGAAACTCCAATACTTTGGCCACCTGATGTGAAGAACTGACTCATTGGAAAAGACTCTGTTGCTGGGAAAGATTGAGGGCGGGAGGAGAAGGGGACGACAGAGGATGAGATGGTTGGATGGCATCACTGACTTGATGCACATGAGTTTGAGCAAGCTCACGGAGTTGGTAATGGACAGGGAAGCCTGGCATTCTGCAGTCCATTAGGTTGCAAAGAGTCGGCCATTACTGAGTGACTGAATAACAATACTAATAATGAGCATTCTAAGAAGGAAATTAAGAAAACAGCTCCATTTACATTATCAAACAGAGTAAAATCCTTAAGAATTAATTTAATCAGTGAGACAAAGTGAGGTGAAGTGAGGGATTCCCTGGTGGCTCAGATGGTAAAGCGTCTGCCTGCAGTGTGGGAGATCCGGGTTTGATTCCTGGGTTGGGAACATCCCCTGGAGAAGGAAATGGCAATCCACTCCAGTGAAATTCTGTAAATATGTAAATCATTGTAAAAACATGATAAGGAAAATCATAATTTTTTTCTATGGTAAGACAACCAAGCTAAGTCAAAACTAAAACATGCAGTACATGCCCCCATTTGTGATGGTCTGTTCCCAAATACTCATTGTGCACTAACCATATCCCCTCAAGATAGGAGGATATAATCAACCTTTGAGGTTAATGGTCCCTTTCTTCTGATGCCAGTATTGTAAGTTTTAAGGTCAATTTTTTTTTTCTCATCCTGGCAGGGGATGAGAAAACTTATTCTTTATATGCATACCTGGCTAAAATCTCTGGTGAGCTTTAATATAATGTTAACCTGTCGGTGTGGTATATGATTCTTTGTCTCAAAAATATATAAAACTGCATCTATAGCTCCTGGTAAGTGGAACAGTTCTCAGAGATTCTGAGACTCTGTCTCTTAGGTTATAATCCTCTGTTTGGCCTAAATAAAATTCTCTACTTTTTCTTCTTTGCCTAATTGTTAATTGACTTATCATCAGCAAACATTACATATTCATGGATTAACAGCCTTAATATTGTTAAACTGGCAATACTAGCTAAGGGTATCTACAAATTCAACGCAGTATTTATCAAAGTCTCAACAGCTTTTTTTTTTTTTTTTCAGAAATTGAGCAATCCACCCCAAAGTTCATATGGGATCTCAGGAAACTCAAATAGCTATAAGCAAAACCTTGAATAAGAACAAAGTTGGTAGATTCACATTTGCTGGCTTCAAAATTTATTATAAAACTACAATAATCAAAACAGTGTGACTCTGGCATAAGGACAGACATATAGAAAAATGGAATAAACTGGAGAGCCCAGAAATAAACCCTCTTATATCTGTTTAACTGGTTTTTTTTACAAGGATACTAAGACCATCCAAAGTGAGAAATGACAGTATTTTCAACAAATGATGCTAAAAACAGAATGTCTACATGCAAAAGAAGGCAGTTAGAGTCTTACCTTACACCTACAGGGTATATACAAAAGTTAATTCAAAATGGATCAGGGGCCTAAAAGTAAAGGCGAAACTAATAAACTTATAAGAAAACATAGGGAAAAAGCCTCGTGATATTGGATTTTGTAATGCTTTTAGATATGACACCAAAACACAGGCAACAAAAGAAAAAAAGCAGATAAATCAAACTTCATCAAAAGTAAAAACTTTTGTGCAAAAGATACCATAAAAAATGAAAAGATAAACTACAGAATGAAAGAACAGTTGAAAATCATATATCTGATGAGAAACTGATATCCAGAATGCATAAGAACTCCTGCAATTCAACAACCAAAACCAAACAACCCAATTAAAAAATGGGTAATGGACTTAAATATACATTTCTACAAAGAAGATATACAGATGGACATTAAGCACATAAAAGGATGCTCAACCTCACTAGACACTAAGGAAATGCAATCCAAAATCACAGCAGTGGCTATTATCAAAACCAAAACCAAATACAACAAACAAACAAAACACTTGGAAAGTAATGTCTCAGAGAGAATGTAGAGAAACCGACTCTTGTACACTGCTTGTGTGAATGTAAAACAGCGAAACCACTGTGGGAAATAGTATAGCGTAGTCAACATAGGTAAACACAGAATTAAAAGCATAGAATGAGTCAGTAATTCCACTCCTTGTTAAATGCCCCAAAGAAGTGAAAACAGGGACTCAAACAGATACATGTACACAAATGTTTGCAGCACTGTTCACAATAGCTCCAAAATGGAAAAAGTCCAAGAGCTTCAGTTCAGTTCAGTTCAGTCGCTCAGTCGTGTCCGACTCTCTGTGAGCCCATGGACTGCAGCACGCCAGGCCTCCTTGTCCATCATTAACTCCCGAAGTTCACCCAAACCCATGTCCATCGAGTTGGTGATGCCATCCAGCCATCTCATCCTCTGTCGTCCCCTTCTCCTCCTGCCCTCAATCTTTCCTAGCATCAGGGTCTTTTCCAGTGAGTCAGCTCTTCATATCAGGTGGCCAAAGCATTGGAGTTTCAGCTTCAGCATCGTTCCTTCCAAAGAAATCCCAGGGTTGATCTCCTTCAAAATGGACTGGTTGGATCTCCTTGCAGTCCAAGGGACTCTCAAGAGTCTTCTCCAACACCACAGTTCAAAAGCATCAATTCTTCGGCGCTCAGCTTTCTTCACAGTCCAACTCTCACATCCATACATGACCACAGGAAAAACCATAGCCTTGACTAGATGGACATTTACTGACAAAATAATGTCTCTGCTTTTCCATATGCTGTCTAGAGTGCTTATCAACAGATAAAAAGATAAAGGAAATGTGGTATACACATTAAATGGAATATTATTCAGCCATAAAAGGAATGAAAATTTGATATATGCTGCAACATGGAGGAACTTTGGAAAGCATTTTGCTAAGTGAAACAAGTCAGACACATAAGGCCAACTAGCGTATGATTCCACTTGTACGAGGGACCTAGATTAGCTAGATTCAGATTCACAGATACAGAGAACAGGATAGAGGTTACCACAGTTGGGAGAGATGAATGGGAGTTACTGTTTATTAGGTACAGGTTTCAACGTCCTCTGCTGACCAAAGTACATAAACCATATGTAGCCTTTATGGAGCACCCTTCCAGAACAGCCCCTCCCTCAGCACTCCTCGTCCTCCTGTCCTAATTTTCCCTTTGGTGTTTATCCCCATCTAATACACTATTTCCTCTTTGATTTATTTCTTGCCTCCTAAAGTGAAAGCTCTAAGAGGACAAAGACTTTTCAAGTTTTGTTTGCTGCCTTATCCCCACTGCCCAAAACAGTGACCGGGGTACTGATGTTTTCCAGTAATCATTTCAGTGAGTGGATGAGCAAGGGAAAGAGGGAGTGAATAAGACTGCTCACCAAGGGATGAAAGATCCAGAGGACCTGGGAAGTGTCTGAGGAGGTATCTGACCTGCACCCCACTTCCCTACAAAGGGCACGTGGGAGAGAGTGAGCCAGGGAGTCAGGACTGGATCAGGGACCCCTGAAGAGCTGGGGAGTTCCCAGGGTGTGTGACTCTGCCTTCCCTTTATTTTATGCTCATCCTCCATGACTTCCTCTGACGTATGCTAGGGAAACCATATAAACTCCCATTCAACCTCATTACAACCTGGTGAGGCAGGTATGAAGATCCCATTGTACAGATGGGGAAGCTGAGGCAGAAAGAGGAGGCGACTTGCCCAAGCCGCATGACTGATGAGTGGAATCTGCCTGACTGCAAAGCTGGGGCTGCCTCCTCAGTGGTCATTATTCCGCTCTCCCCCAGAGTGTCAGGAAGCAGCCACAGGAGGAAGCCTGTCCTCATACTCTGGGAGAATCTTGTCAAGCCTGTTTTCTGCAGCTAGAATGAATGAGCACAATTTCCAGGGAGTGGTGTTCTTTCCCTGGGGCTGAAGGAGTATGCTGTGCTTTCAGAGAAGCCTGGCCAGGCCTCCATGGCCAAGCTGTAAGCTTACTCCTCCCTCAAGGCCTAGAAGGGCCCTTTCTTGGACACCCCCGTATCCCCTTCCCATTTGCAAAATCCAGTAGGATTCAGTCCTGGCCAGCCTTAAAGGCAAGTGTCATGATTGACGGTAAAGGGGAGGGTCTGAGGAGCAACTTCCATACTGGAGCCTGAGTGCGGGTAGAAGGGACTTAAGTGGCTCCCCTTTCCTTGCTGCCTTCCCAGCTTCTTGGGAAGGCCAGTACCCTTCACAGTGAATTATGTAACTACAGCAGCTATGCTCAGAGGGACCTGTGCTGCCTCCAACATCTAAGAAGCTAAAGGAGGCGAAAGGTAGGGGAGGGGGCAGGTGAGGGGGGTGGAAAGTGGGGACAACCTGGTTTAAGCAGCCGTTTCTCTGGTGCTTTTTTTTAGTCCCCTTACTTTACACCTTCCTTGGAAGAGAAGAAAGGGCAACATCTCCCCACTGCTTAATGCTTTGCAGCAAACTAACTTTGACTGACATTGAGTAAACCATTTAATACTCTCAACCTGTTTCATAACCTTAAGATAGAAAAATAGAACATCGTCCCACAGGCTGTTGGGTGTTTTGGTGTTCAGCACATCGTGGAACCTAATGAGTGCCCAATCATTATTATTTCATGTGACCCACCTGTGTCCAGAGCCCTCCCCCATCCATCTTGGGGCTGTGATGTGCCCACACTGGGCTTGACTGCAGAGAGCAGGGCTGTGGTCAGGGGCACTGCAACAGAATGGTAGCTGAAAGGACCCTTTGGGCTCACTGCCGCTCTCTGGAAAGATTGACCCAAAGAGACTGTCTTCCCCTACAATGTCCAACCATCTCCAGCCCCAAAGCCCAGAAGGGGAATTACTACCACACTCTGGGCAATCAGACAAGACGTTCCCCAGGGCGTCTTAGCAATCCCTCCACTGGACTGTGAGGAGGAAACGTCTCCTCCCACCTCTGCTGCCTTTGCGCAGAAGCTGGTGAGCTGGGGCACACATCCCCTCAATCGTCAGTCTCCATGGAGAGTAAGAAGAATCAGAGGGTGTGCAACCTGGGATGCTGGAAGTAGGGCAACACAAGAAGTCTGAGCCCTGTCACCCCCCACCCCCAGCCTCGGGGCTACTTCACCCAAACTCTGGGGGCTTGCACCACTTTCCAGAAGACTGAATATGTAAATACTTTCCCTGCTTTATATTCCAGGATTGTTTTGAGGATGACAGATGGACAGTAAAAGATTTTAGGGGCCATAAAGTGCTTAACTTGGTACTGGGAGTCATACCATTGTTAATACTAAATAAATAAAATTTATCCTCAGCCCCACAGAGGAGTTGAAAATGGAACCAAGGCAGTGTCTCCAGTCTGAGGATCCGCCCTTCGATTTCCTTCCTTGAAGGTCAGAAGGTACTTAATGAGAGGCCCGGGTTTCCCAAGGACACATGTAGACAGACCAAACTGCTCAAAGATTGCACACAAACTGTAATGTGGGTCTCTAAATTGCTCAAAGAAAGAAGCGAAACATTTAGGACCAGCAAAGCAAAGAACTTTCTAAGCACTGACGCTGTAAGGATGCCTCACAGATGACACAGCAATCTCTCTGGGGCCCAGTAAAATAGAGGCTATTTGGTTAAAAACAAAACAAAAACACAAACACAACCCCAAACCCTAAGTGATCTCGCACATGCTGAGAAGACAGCTCTTGGCAATCACCTGTCCCTGCAGCCGTTTAAGGGGCATGCAGGTCACAGATCCAGGCCAGGCTGATAGCCAGCCAGAAACCTACGGTGGCCTTTTTAATTTCCCAAAGAAAAAGTCCCAGGAAACAAAGGCCTAGGGCATTCCTTCTGATTCAGGACAAGGAGGCCACAGAGGTCTGTTACTTGGGTCTGATCACGGCTACTCTGCCCTCTCCCCCCAGAGAAGCTGGTATCCATTTAAGCCAAGTCGTGCCCATATTGACATCAGAGACAGCACCACCCAACGGCACTGGCAAGGGCAGGAGGGCCACTCACATGTCCAAGATGAAGTAGAGGTCAAATGAGCTCTGGCAGGAATTCTTGTCTCCTCTTGACCGGCTCTTCCGGTGCCAGGTGCTGGGGCCCTGGCGGTGCTGGAAGCTTTTCGAGTTCTGGAGGAGGTGGCGATAGAGCTTCCGCCAGTCCAGACTGAGGTGGTGGAGGTCTTTCCAGCCTGGACCACTGTGCTGGAAGCTCCCCAAGCTCAGCAGCGGAGGTGGCAACACCAGTAGCAGGAAGAGCGTGGGCCCCGGCATGCCAGGCCCCCAGCTCTCCATTTATTTCGGCTGCCCCTGCGGCCTCACTGGATGCTGGCAACTCAAGCCCACCTCAGACGGCAGCCTCCACCGCCTCTGTGCGTTCCCAGGGCCTTTGGCTCCTCCAGCCCTTCCACAAAAGTGCCTTGTGAGCCTTGTCTGGTACCTGCCCTGAGGGCGAAGAGGCGAGGATGGCTGGCTTTGGGGGATGGCCCTTCCCCCGTCCCAGGGGGCAGACTTCCTTGTGATGACCCTGATGAGGGACAGGAAGGTTGGCATGGCGACTTTGTGACCCGCAGCTCTGCTCAGCGTCCTGCCTGTGGACAGTCCCGGGGGGAGTCGGGGGATCTTTGGAGGGGCAGTAAGATGAGGCCTCCATTTGTCCCTCATCCCAGATCCTCACTTGGAGCCATTAAGATCCTGGAGATATCCTGCCTTTTTTATCACCTGAAAGAGGGCAGAGCAGAGGAGGCTTAGATAAGGACATCACCATCCTGATGCCGTCTAGGAACTGGGAGTGTAGGGTGTTACAGGGGTCGCTCACGTGACCCAGTAGATGGAATGAGATAGAAGGGAAATAAAGTCCCACAAGGATGTCAAAGTCACTTGTAAATGAGGGACATGCCAGTTATCCATTCTGTATAGAAACCACCAGCAGCTGAATGACAAAGCAAAACCCATTTTGTTATGCTCACAGTTCTGTGGACCAGAAATTCAGAAAGCGCTGAGAGGATGGCTTGTCTCTGCTCTGAGGAAAAACAGGCAGAAACTGTAATGGGGTGGGCTTGGGCTCACAGCCATTAACGTGTGACCATTAGAATGAGACCCTTAGCTGCCCAGAGGCCTGTAAGACAGTTCAGTGAGAAGTGGATTGTGGTCCTCTCCTCGGGCCCTCCAGGCCTTCTGGTCTCAGGCCCGTGAGTGAGCTGGGGGCCTGGCAGCAGGCTGGGAGCTGTGTGCTGCAGAGTTCCTGAGCCCTCACCACAGCCGCCCACTGACCAGACCCAGGCTTTGAAGCAGCGGCCGCCCCCGCCCCATCCCACCTCCACGGCCCAGTGGAGGGAACAGCATCCGCGGGTCGCAGTCCCTGTTCGGGTGGCTTTGGGAGCCTGAGGGCCAGCAGGGCCTGGGTTCCTGGCTCCCTCAGTGATGACAGCTGGTCAGGGACTGGAGACCTGGGTCTGAGGGCATCTGCTTCCCTTCTGAGGGCATAGCTGAGATCTGCTTCCTCAGCCAGACCTGGACACCGGCGGGAGGATGCAGACTGGGTGCTAGACGAAAGTCCTTGGGCAGGGTAACTAGCCCAGGTACAGACGCCCTCCTCTGAGCCAGAGCTGGGACCTCAGAGGATGAAAATCGAGTCTTGAGACATTTAACAAGTAAAATGAGGGGTAATGATGTCGCTTTGCTTATGGCATTCGATAAGTATTGAAGGTTAAAAGGAGGCAGAATTACATGCCTCCCCTTCCCTTTCTTGTCGGAATGGAGAATGACATTTATTTTGATGAGGTTTACAGTCACATTGTGACCTGTGACCTGACCTTAGGAACAAAAGATCAGACACTAAGAAGTTTGCAATAACTAACAACACTCCTCCCTCACCTTTTCTATTAAAGGGTTTTTGCTGAAAGCTTTCGAGGAGTTTGAGGTTTTTAAGGCATGAGTCACCTGTCTCCTTGCAATAAACATTTCTTTGCTCTAACCGCTGGCATTTTGGTGGTGTTTGGTTTCACTGTGTGTAAGGCGTGGAGACTTGTTTAGATAACAAAACCATTCAGTCAAGTAAATTTTAGAAGTAGAACATGTCTTCCTTCTCCCCCAAACCCTCTAATTTTTTATTACAGTGACTGCAAATATTTTGAGGGATTTGAATCTGTGGTCTGGACTCCTATCAGTGAAGAAGGCAATGTCTTCATTTATTTGGGCTGTTTTTAGTAACTTCCCTATAAATTTCCCTATGAATGTTTTGACCTTTTTCGTCAAGTGCCTTCCTGACATATACTATATTTTTGATGCTGTTGGAATGGCATTTTAAATATAGAGTTTTTAAACTATTGCTATCCTGAAGCGATTTGCTTATTTACTGCTCTACTCACCCAGGTTTTTTTTTTTTTTTTTTTAGTTTGACCTCCTTTTATTTCACCTCATTTATGTTAAAAAAACAAGAGTCATTTTTGTACAATTTTTCCATATTTTTAATTCGGTTGTTTCATTATAGCCTCATGATAAATGTTTATTCTATCATAAGTTTCCTCTAAGCTAGTGGTTACAGTGTGAAGCTTGGTGAGATTCAGGTTACCTGCTATTGTTGGTTTTATTCCTTTTGCATCACACCAGGAGACACATGATACTTGATAGTTGTATTTTTACTGCTACTGAGATTGGTCAATGGGATGAAGTTTTTCTGTCTGTTCCAACAATTAAATTTCTCTCAACAATGTTTTAATTCACGGTTAAATCCCCCAATAACATTCCAGCTAATGGCTTAAGTGTATCCTGATGATAAGTATTTATTTTATTTCATTAAGGGTTTCAAAATGGTGACTTCTTTTTAAAAATTTTTTATTGGAGTTGATTTAAAATGTTGTGTTAGTTTCAGAGGCACAACAAAACGCAACAGCTATACATGTATATATCTCCATTCGTTTTTTAAGGTTCTTTTCCCGTATAGAGTATTACAGAGTATTGAGTAGAGTCCTTGTGCTATACAGCAGGTAAAATGGTGATTTCTAATTTTATTATTCATTTTGTATTTATTAGTTGAGATTCTTCCCCCCCTAGTTTTATTGAGCTATAAATAACATATACATTATAAGGAGAAGGCAACGACACCCCACTCCAGTACTCTTGTCTAGAAAATCTCATGGATGGAGGGCCCTCATGGGCTGCCGTCTATGGGGTCGCACAGAGTTGGCCACGACTGAAGTGACTTAGCAGCAGCAGCAGCAGCATACATTATAAATGTTTAAAATATGCAGCACTGCAGTTTGACTTACATATATTGTGAAATGCTTACTATAGTAAGGTTAGTTAACATACATCATCTCATCCAGATACAAAAAATAGAAAAAGAAAGAGTATTTTTTCCTATGAAAATAATTCTTAGGCTCTGTTGTCTTAACAAATTTCAAATGTACCATATAGTAGTGTTAACTATGGTTATCATGTTATAAATTACATCCCAAGTACTATTTTATCTTGTAACTGAAAGTTTGCATCTTTTGAACAACTTCTTTCAATTCCTCCCCTACCAACTCCTCACTTCCAGTAACCACAAATATAATCTCTTTTTAGGAGGTTTTATTTTTTTTAAGATCCCACACACAAGTGAGATCACACAATATTTATCTTTTTCTGTTTTTTTTTTTTTAGTTTCACTTAGCAAAATGCTATCCAGTTTTATTATAGCTTTGTAGTATAGTCCAAAGTCAGAGAACATGACTCTTTCAGCTCTATTCTTCTTTCTCAAGGTTGTTTTGGCTAGATGGAGTCTTTTATGTTTCCAAAAGTTTTTAAATTACTTTTTCTCATTCTTTGAAAAATGCTATTGGTATTTGATAACTATTGCACTGAGTCTGTAAATTTCCTTGGACAGTATGGTATTTTTCATAGGATTAAGTCCTCCAATGGGCTTCCCAGATGGTGCTAGTATAATGAACCTGCTTGACAAATGCAAGAGATGTGAGAAATGCCAGTTCGATCCCCGGGTCTGGAAGATTCTCTGGAGGAGGGCATGGCAACTCACTCCAGTATTCTTGCCTAGAGAATCCAATGGACAGAGGAGCCTGCCAGGCTGCCTAGGGTCCATAGGGTTGCAAAGAGTTGGATATGACTGAAGTGACTCAGCACACACGCCTGAAACTCCTCCAGTCCGCGCATCTTTCTATCTGTTTGTATTACCTTCAGTTTCTTTCATCAGTGTCTTATACTTTTCTGAGTACAGGGCTTTTACTGCCATAGGCAGATGTATTTCTAGGTATTTTATTCTTTTTTATGCAATTGTAATGGGATTATTTCCTTAATTTCTCTTGCAGTTTGCTGTTAGTATGGAGAAATGCAACATTCTGTATTTTTATATCCTGCAGCTTTACTGACTTCACTGATGAGGGACACTAGCAGTGTTCCATGGCATCTTCAGGCCCTCTGTGTATGGTATAGAATCATCTGCCAACAGAGACAGTTTTTCTTCCTTTCCAACTTGAATTCCTTTTCTTTCATTTTCTTATCTGACTGCTGTGGCTAGGATTTCCAGTAATATGGTGAATAACAGTGGTTAGAATGGGCATCTTGCTGCTGATCTTAGAGGAAATGCTTTCAGCTTTTCACCATTGAGGATGATGTTAGCTGTGGGATTATCAGACAGTTCATAGATCTCCGTGTCTTTAGGGTCAGTGATCAGAGCTTTACTTATTTCCTTGTGTCATGCCATGGTTTCCTGGCCTCCGTGATTCCTGATTGGCTCTATGGATATGTGCACATTGGAGTAAGCTATCTCCTCTTTCCTGCTCAGACTCTGTGCTTTAGGCTGATGCTTTAGGCTCACCTTGTGTTCTGGGATTTTTGCAATAGACTCTTGCCTATGAATAGTCCTGAAGCACATTAGTGTCAAGGGAAAACTTGGTTAGGTATTCAGAGTCTATAGGGAAATGAATCTGAAAGATTGTGAGATCTGGCTCTACCACAGAGGAGTAGATTTGAAAAGACTGGGTGGGAACCAAAGGTTTCCTTTATGAGTAATATTAAGGGTATAGGAAGGGAGCTAGCATTTCTGCAGGAGTTAGGGGGTGCCAAGACGTTTTCTGATGGCATATTCGGGAGGTTATGTGGGCGATGGGCCTGGAATGTGAACCCATGTATGGTCAGCAGCCCATTTAGAGAATGATTGTGTGTGTCAATCCCATACCCTGTTGTCCAGAGCTAAAAAGACCAGTCAGGTAGCTATCTCCGACTCTTCTGACTTCACAAGACACTTCCTACATCTCTGAATTCATCATCCTCTTGTCTCACAGGGCACAAAGGGAGACAGTAGCTACTGAGCACCTGAATCTTGACCAGGGACTCAGCCCTGTGCTGAACACATTCCAGCAGTTATTGTCAACCTCATGGCATCCTGTAGAGAAGATACCATCATCTCCATATTTTCAGCGAAGAGTTAGCAGCACAGGGAGATAACGTAACTTGGCCAAAAGATTAAGCAGCAGCCAGTGAGTGGTGGAGGCAGGATTGTATTCATACTTCAAAGATATTTTGGGCTATTTTCAAAGAGCAGAATTTGACTAAAACTGCATACATTCTAGCCCTTGGTAACAGATGAAGAACTGAGTGTGGGGAATTGGACTCGTCATGTCTACATTCACAGGGCACCAGGGTGCTTTGTCCTAGCAGGACCAATGTAGCTAGATACTTTTCATACAGTGGAATAGTATGAGAAGTTGCTCACCAAATAAACTGTCTTGCTGATCACCAACAAATTCCAACTCCTTTTGACTGTAAACCAAAACACAGTATATATGTCCACTACAGTACACGAAGGGCTCTTAACAAACAATGTTGGGTTCTGCTGCTTAGATGCTGGGTTATGGAGGTGGGAGTGACATACTACTTCTGCAAAGCTTCTGGGCAGTGGGAGGGATCAGCGGTAGCATCTTGGGGGGTGGCTGAGGGCATATGGGTGGGGGATATTGATGATCTGAGCAGTTGATATTGAGGGGGAGGCACTCCTGGCCGCGTTGAAGGCAGATGTTTGATCCGCAGAGCATTTGCGCGCAATGGGGATTCACTAAGGTGAAGTTGATGCACCTTCCCTGTAGAGAAAAGAGGAGAGGAGAGGTGAGGTCACTCAGCCACTTGAATTAGGTGCAGAAGGCTGTGGTTTCCTTGGCTTAAGGGGAGCAGACTCAGGCCCCGTCGGGATCTCCGGGGCTGACTTTCTGGAGGCCCTTCCTCCCCCTAGCTGCTAGCCTCCAGCCTGCACTCCTGTTAGGCTCTGTTCAGGCGTTGTTGTCCTGACTCTCATCTCCCTTTGCTTTGGTGTTGTTGAACTTGTCTGCTTCCTTCTGGCCTGGGAGCCTGTGCGGTAAGGACAAGGGCTGATCATCACTGTAGCCCCAGTTAGGTCCAGGTTCTCTTGGTGAGTGTATGCCAAAGGGATGAATCCTCACCACAGCCCTCAGGTTGGGCTCTGGGCCCACAGAGCAAGGGCAGGTAGGGGTACGCTCAGATGGTGATGGGCTGTGGAAACACATGGGCCCCCGGGTTTGGGTAAACATCGATACTGATCTTTTGGGCCAGTGTGATCTGTCTGTAGCAAGCAACTGCCCCTGGTTTTCCTGTCATTTCCTCCTTGTCTCCAGCTCCTGCCCAGTGGAAGACCCCCAGCTGAAGAGCCCAGATTGCCAGACGGAGTGCCCTGAGCACTCTGGCAGCTGGCAATAGCTAGGCACTCAACACCAAGAGATGCAGACAGAGAAATGTCTCCACGTTCTGTGAGTCAGCATAGTGGAGAGAAGGAAGGACACCTTGGTCTTTCCCAGACACCCAGGTCACTTCCAGTGGGAGGGTCCTCCAGGACCACAGGGTCCGCCCTTACCCTCAAAATCTCACTGGAAACCAAAGCGGCCAGACCTTAGGAGGACACTTTGAGCCACAACTCCTGAGTGTGGACCTTTCTTGGAGTGGTCCATGCTGTGCACACTCACACCTTCATGCCTTCCTATCCCTCAGTTCATTATATGCAGCAAAGGATACAAACAAGGTGCCCAATAAAATCGTCCCTGCTCTCAAGTAAGCTTCTAGACCAGTGGTTTGCTATGGTTGCTTGAATAATGGCCCTGAATATATCCAGGTTGTCATCCTTTGCACCGACAGATGTTGTAGGTTATATTGCAAAAGGGCTTTTGCAGGTGTGGTTAAGATTCTTGTGATGGGGAAACGATCCTAGGTTATCTGGCAGGGGGGCCCTACAGGTGATCAAAGGGTCCCATGACAGAGAAGCAGAGAGAGATGTGCCCTAGAAAACAAGGCAACGTGCCTATGGAAGCAGAGAGGGATTTATGCACTGCCCTACTGTCTTGTAGAGGGAGGAGGGCCAGGAACCAAGGATCGTAGCTCCAGAAGCTGAAGAGTCAGGAAAAGGATTCTCTGCTGGAACCTCAGGAAATTGTGTATTGTGAAAGCGCTGACTATTAGAAAAATTCCTCTGGAGATTAGCAGCTGGTAGAGAGACACAGAAGGTAACAATAAATGACCGATACCACAGTGCATGTAAGGCCACGAAGATACTCCTGGGTACTGTGTCCACACGGCCTGGCTTTGTGTCTCTTGCTGTGCATTCAGGGGTGAGACTGGGAGCTGATTCTGGCCTGCAGAGACTGTAGGTCCCAGCTGACACCCTGTCACTTAGACCGAGATTTACTTTAAGGCCTGGGGCCAGAGCACCAAAGGCTTCAAGAAAGAAAGCAGGACTCCTACATCCACTGGAATACTGGAGGCATCCAAATATATCCTGTAACACTGGGAGCCCCAGGATTACGGTTGGGAGGGGTAAGGCGAGAGGAACGGGAGGGGTCACATCCACCAGCACAGTCACGGGCTCCCTGCCCCTCTCAGGATGAGCTGGGTTGGTTTCAGCCAGCTCTGGCTGCTGCCACTTACTCTCTGGGTGGCCCTGGCAGCTTCCCTGATCTCTCAGGCCTCCGTTTTGCCTCCAGGAAGCACACAGATCACTGTGAACCCAGAGAGACTAATGGGCAGACTTGAGAGCTGGTGTTGCAGGGGCCGAACAGAGCCCTGGGTGGATACGAGTTCCCTAATCCATCACTCTGCCATCCCAACATGAGCTTCACAGAGCAGCCCTGGGACTGTGACCATTTCAGAGCCCTGATCTCTGGGCAGGAAGGCTACTTCTGGGGTTTTCCCATCTGGGTCTTATCTCTGTCTTGCTCTGTCCTTCCTGCTCCTGACTGAGCATCTCTGGGTGGTTGTTGTCTCTACTGTTCAAGGCATAACGCTGGCATGGGGTTCTTGTGAGCATGAGGCTGTGGTTCTGGGGAGAGGTTCCTGGAGAATCAGGTGGGGAATGGGGCTTCCAGGCAAGCAAACTGGGGACTGAGAGCCGTAGGAACGCTGGCAATCTGGCACCAGATAATGTCTCTGCTGGGTGTGAGCAGTGCCTCAGATGTGTCAGTATCGGTGTCCAGAGGCCTTCTGGCCTGACCACAGTTTCCAAACGCCCAAGTGCCCAGTCTCCAAGAGCCAGTATGTGATTCAGGGAAGGTGACCTGTGCAGCCCTCATTAAAGACTCAGGGTCCACAATGTCCTCCAGGCCCCTGGTCTGGTCTGTAGAAAGGGTCTGAGTTTGGAACGGCCAGGCCAACGATTTCCAGGCAAACCATTGCCCTCCTTGGGCCCCAGGGAGCTGGGTAGGGCAACCTCTGGTGGTTTGTGGGTAAGCACCGTGAGATCATGAGTGTGGACCCCAAATGGGGGACAAAGCAGTGAGAAGGGTAGAGCCAGGCTCAGAATTCAAGTCTAACTGTGCTCTTCCCAGCCTTTGTGACTTAGTCAAGTCACTCAGCCTCTCTGTGGCTCAGTGTAGCTGGGATAATAGTAGTATCTACCTGTAATTATTGGGAGGATTAAAGCAATGAAGACAGGTATAGTTTTTAGCTGAGCAACTGACCCACAGAAAGAGCACAGTAGAATTACCCAGCATTATTGTTACATTCCAAGGATGACAGCTGGAACGACTTGGCTTCTCCCCATTGTCACAGGCAACGACACAGGAGGTCGTCTTTGCTACCTGCTAAATGCAGTCAGTGTTGGCCAGACAACACTGGGGAGAGGCTGTCACCATGTCGCGCCATTGCTGGCACGTGGGTGACCCGTTCAGGAAGATCTCACGGGTGAGGTGCAGCTAGCAGGCCCATAGGCGTGGGTGGGTAGTGGGGAGGGGGNTCTAGGGTCATTAGCAGCCTTGCTGCACCCTTACACAACCTTGTCATGCTGAGCCCATCACAAGGCATCAGCACCTTGGCTTCTTTAGCTTCAAAATGCAGAGCAGTGATCACCTTGCTGAACAGAGAGGCAGCCAAGCACGGGTGAGGTCTGGGCCTTGGGTTGTGGATACTGGCTTCATGGCTGTGCAGCTGGGCAGGTGTACAGGGAGTCAGCTTCCTGCCCGGTAGAGTGTTGGGAGGATGAAAAGACTGAGCTTGTGTGAAGTACTCACTGGCAATCCCTACTCTGTATAAATGGCCGCTGTCGTGGGAATGAATGAGATCCTTGGGTAAAAGGTCTCGAGTGAGTCACACTCTTTGCAGACAGTTATGTCACTGCCGGCATCACATTCAGAGAGAGTGGGAGGTTTCCTGTTTTCACTCGACTTTGCTGATGTGTCTAGCAGAACTGATTTCCATGAATGGAATGGGCTGACCTGGGAAAGTCAGGGAACAAAGAATCAGGAGGACCTCCAGCGTGGGTTTGACTCAAGACTAAGGGAGTAAACTGAGCCTTGCTGCATCCTTCCGTTGTGTGTGTAGGAAAGACGGTCTGGGAGGGACCATGATCAGATTTCCTCTGGAGATGAGAAGGCAGTGGGGCAGAGAAACCTGGTCATTTCACAGAAGGTTACAATAAACAAGAACGATTGCTTCTGTTACAAAAACGCGGAGTGTTTTGGTAAAGTGAACCTTGGAGGATTTTCTGCATTGTATTGTGCTGAAGGCAGTCACATCTAAATCACGGAAACAAGCAGCTGGCGGAGGTTTTAGAAGGCGGCAGCTCCTGCGAGTCATCCCCAGACTCCACGGTTCTCTCTCTGAGCGTGTTCACACACACAGGCCTGACTGCATTTCCAGTCCAGGTGGAGGAGTTTGGAAACAACCTCCCCACGGCTCAGGAACTGGATGGAGGAGGGAGAGGCTGCACTTTTGCGCTGCTGGGAACTGACTCCCATGAGGCTTGTTTTTCAGCACAGCCTGCTGAAGAGGGCCTGGGCAAGGTTCTGTCTGAGCAGAGCTCCCGGGAGGAGGTACAGGGCACACGGGGTTGTCAGCAGTGAGAGGACGAAAGGCTTATGTCTGTCCTCGGAAGGACATCTGGTTGGTGCTCCTAATCCCCTGCCTGGGCTGAGCTAAGGCAGGCTGAGACCCCCCAAGCGCAGTCTTGACATGTTCCCACTGAGGCATGCCCTTTCCACCAGCTCCAGAACTCCTCTCACTGAGGGGACCTATGGTTCAGGTAGGAAAAACACGAGGCCACTCCTGCATAATATGTCCCTGAATAGGGTGTCTCCTGTTATACGTTCAGGGTGGGGACTGGGAGCTGACACTGGCCTGCAGAGATGGTAGGCTCCCAGTTGACACCCCATCACTTAGATTATGATTCACTTTAAGGCCTGGGGCCAGAACAGAGAAGGCTTCAAGAAAGGAATCAGGACTCCTGCACCCACCAGAATACTGGAAGTGTCCGCAGATATCCTTAACACTCAGGGGCCCAGGATTATGGTTGGGAGGGGTAAGGCGAGAGGAACGGGAGGGGTCACATCCACCAGCACAGTCACGGGCTCCCTGCCCCTCTCAGGATGAGCTGGGTTGGTTTCAGCCAGCTCTGGCTGCGGCCACTTACTCTCTGGGTGGCCCTGGCAGCTTCCCTGATCTCTCAGGCCTCCGTTTTGCCTCCAGGAAGCACACAGATCACCGTGAACCCAGAGAGACTAATGGGCAGACTTGAGAGCTGGTGTTGCAGGGGCCGAACAGAGCCCTGGGTGGATACGAGTTCCCTAATCCATCACTCTGCCATCCCAACATGAGCTTCACAGAGCAGCCCTGGGACTGTGACCATTTCAGAGCCCTGATCTCTGGGCAGGAAGGCTACTTCTGGGGTTTTCCCATCTGGGTCTTATCTCTGTCTTGCTCTGTCCTTCCTGCTCCTGACTGAGCATGTCTGGGTGGTTGTTGTCTCTACTGTTCGAGGCATAACGCTGGCATGGGGCTCTTGTGAGCATAATGAGGCTGTGGTTCTGGGGAGAGGTTCCTGGAGAATCAGGTGGGGAATGGGGCTTCCAGGCAAGCAAACTGGGGACTGAGAGCCATAGGAATGCTGGCACTCTGGCACCAGCTAATGTCTCTGCTGGGTGTGAGCAGTGCCTCAGATGTGTCAGTATCGGTGTCCAGAGGCTTCCTGGCCTGACCACAGTTTCCAAACGCCCAAGTGCCCAGTCTCCAAGAGCCAGTGTGTGATTCAGGGAAGGTGACCAGTGCAGCCCTCATTAAAGACTCAGGGTCCACAATGTCCTCCAGGCCCCTGGTCTGGTCTGTAGAAAGGGTCTGAGTTTGGAACAGCCAGGAAAATGATTTCCAGGCAAACCATTGCCCTCCTCGGGCCCCAGGGAGCTGGGTAGGGCAACCTCTGGTGGTTTGTGTGTAAGCACCGTGAGATCATGAGTGTGGACCCCAAATGGGGGACAAAGCAGTGAGAAGGGTAGAGCCAGGCTCAGAATTCAAGTCTAACTGTGCTCCTCCCAGCCTTTGTGACTTAGTCAAGTCACTCAGCCTCTCTGTGGCTCAGTGTAGCTGGGATAATAGTAGTATCTACCTGTAATTATTGGGAGGATTAAAGCAATGAAGACAGGTATAGTTTTTAGCTGAGCAACTGACCCACAGAAAGAGCACAGTAGAATCACCCAGCATTATTGTTACATTCCAAGGATGACAGCTGGAACGACTTGGCTTCTCCCCATTGTCACAGGCAACGACACAGGAGGTCATCTTTGCTACCTGCTAAATGCAGTCAGTGTTGGCCAGACAACACTGGGGAGAGGCTGTCACCATGTCGCACCATTGCTGGCACTTGAGTGACCCGTTCAGGAAGATCTCATGGGTGGGGTGCAGCTAGCAGGCCCATAGGCGTGGGTGGGTAGTGGGGAGGGGGTGGGTAGGAGGCAAATAGGCCTCTCCAGACCTTTTCACTCAGGATTGGGAGTTCTAGTCATAGTTCTGAGAAGAAAGGTCCTGACATCCTTGAGATGAGGACACAGAGGAAATGCATGGGTGCCATGTGGAGAATCGTCTGGAGGTGCATGATCTCCAGGTCTGCACTTCTTGGGCATTCTTCCTGGCAGATACCCAGACAGGACAGGGTTCTCTGACCCACAGTCTCAGGGGGCAATGATGAAGGGCAAAACCAAGACCCCAACCCATGGGGAGCGTCCCTGTGCCCTGCTTACCATGTCTCTGGTTGGACACCACATTACTGACATCTGATTGCAGCGCTGAACAAACTCACACAAGCTATCCAGTTTTCCCTGAAAAGCAGATGCGTCTGTGAGGACGCTGCAGGCCTCGATGCCGCCTCTAGAGGGACAGTGTCTCCTCTTACTTGAAATTGCCTGGCAGGGCTCCACCCCCACCAATTCCCTGCAACAGCACTGAACTGCACTTTGGGGGCCCCAACAATATCCAGAGCTTGGGCCCATCCCAAGGGGGAAACGCTGGCAGTGATGGGAACGTGAGCCCTTGTACTTTCGGCTTCCCCTGAGCAAAAGTGAATATAGTCCAGTGCCCACAGCTTGTTTCTGCTCAAGCCATGCCTACTGGAGCCAGACGTGGGCATGAACCAGCTGTCCTCACCTCCTGCTCCCCAGCCTTGGAGTCAGTACTCCTTCCTGAGGGCCCTTCTCACCTCCATTCGTTTCATTCCCCCTCCTTGGCACCCACAAGGGACAATCACTGTGGGGCACGGCATTTGGCACGTCTCCTCCGGCTCCTAGGGAGAGAAAACACCATGTTCTTGTCTGGCAGCTCCTGGGTGCACACACATGACATCTGTTGCCCTGGCACCTGTCAAGTACTGGCCACTCAGCAAATGTTTGTGGGAGAATCCAGGACAGATGAGCAGCTCCCGGCACAGAAGAGTGGCCTCCATGTGAAAGCGCACCAGCTCCATTTGGCTTACAAAGACGGCTCCTCTCCAAAGATCAGCCAACTCCACCCTGTCCCCTTGGTTGCCAGAGGCGCCCGTGCAGGAGAGGCTGGGTGCGAGGCTGCGCCATGTGGCGGCGGCTGGCAGGGGGCAGCAGCAGCAGGGGACAGGGCTGCCCTCACCCGCCTCGGGCAGACGCAGCCCCCAGGCCCCACTGCAGCCAGTGCTACGCCAGCCCTGCAGAGACCCTGTTTGCCACTAGACATCAGACCCAGGCCCTCCCATCTTGGGACACGGTGTTCCTGCTCTAACTCCCTCTTATGGGCCCTGGTCTGGGTCCCCACTCTGGTGGGTCAGCCACAGCCTCCACACCTGACTTTGGCACCTGTGCTCACCTTGACTCACCTCTCTCACAGCTCGATGCCAGATAAGACTCCCTCCTCCCTCCTCAGTCCCCCAGAGGCCAGCCCCACAAAGGCCCTCACCCTGAAATGAGCCAGGGATGAAGAACAAGGAAACGGAGCCCAAAATATATCCGAGCTCAGGGAGGGGGTCCAGGGCCCTGAAACCTGAGGATCCTTTTCCAAAAACTCACTTGGGTCCTGAAAGGACCATCCTACAAACAGTCCTTTGGGACCTGACCAAAAGCCCATTGATTCCAGGAAGGATCATAGCTGTTCCTGAGACAGGCTACCCCACGTGCTGACCCAGTGCTAAAGGCCCTGGGTCGACCATGTTGGGGGCTGGGGAGTGGGGTTCTCTGGGCGNCGCAGCCCTCCCTGCCTCCCAGCCCTCGGGGATGACTGTCCGCCTCCCTCTCCCCTGCTTTCTCTCCCCACTTCTTGCCCTTTGCAGAAACCTGACCCGCTGGCTTCTAGGCTGCTTTGCTTGTCCTTTCTCAGCTCTGCTTTCCCTCTTCTTCACCCAGTGCTGTCCTGTGCCCTTGCCAACCCGGCTGGCCAGTCCCTCTCCCTCCCCTCCGTCCCCAGGGCCAGTCTCTACTCTTCATTATCAGGGCACCTGCCACACCCTCTGAAGGTGACATTTACCTTCAATGGCCCCCAGGGGCCTACACCAGACCACACACTAGACAATGAGCTCTTATGGGCAAAGGTGGCGGGTGCTTCATTCCTGCCCCTCTGTGCCCAGCATAGGGTCCTGCGCATCCCGGTGACTTTGTGTGACTGATGAAGGAGTGACTAAGGTACCAGAGATGGGCAGGGATCCATGCTGCTTTCAAAGGCACAGCCGCCTCTGAGGTTAGCCCTCTCCAGGCCAGCATCCTTCTCCCTTTGGGCCATCAGTGCCCATGCAGACCCCTCTTCTTCCCCCAACAGCAGAGACTCCTGGGGCTTTGATCTACCTGAGTCTTTCTGCTGTAGGGCAGCGTGGTTCTCAGGGGATCTGGGGTCTCTTCTTTTCAGGGGTCAGACAACCCATAGGCCACCTCTATGTGAAGGTGGAAGCATGAGGCAGGTAGACCCTTAGAAGCCCCGACTGTCTAT
Source organism: Redunca redunca (assembly GCA_006410935.1). Classification (NCBI taxonomy): domain Eukaryota; kingdom Metazoa; phylum Chordata; class Mammalia; order Artiodactyla; family Bovidae; genus Redunca; species Redunca redunca. The sequence continues at coordinate 35,219 of SJYQ01019963.1, forward strand.
GCCCAGGAGGGGAGGACAGAGTCTGTGCCTCATTTGCTGGAGCTGACGGGAACCTGCCCACAGGCAGGATCTGAAGCGGGCCCATGCTTGGTTCCGCAGGGGCTGGTGAGGGCTGGACACAGACTGGTAGGCAGGGCTCACTCACCCTCCTGTGGCACAGCCACCAGATGCAGCAGAACATCAGGGACAATAGGAGCAGGGCTGGGATGAGTGCGAAGAGGTAGAGAGGGTTGACATAGGGGATGACTTGCGCGGGCGGTGCGGGCGGTGCGGGTGGCGCGGGTGGTGCGGGCGGCGTCTCTGGAGGCAGCTGGGCAGCTGCTGAGGGAGCTGGTGGGTTAGTCGTATCTTTAGCTGGCCCCCCTGCCTACAGAAAAAACATGTGGCAGAGTCCTGGCATGGGCCAGGCGCCTACCACTTGGATCTCACCCAGTCCTGCCTTACACCTTTCTGCTTGTTTACCCCACTTGAGGAAACAGATTCTAGGAGATCACAGCTGGTACCCTGTGGAGCCCTGGGCCACAGACCCCACTGCTGGCCCTGCTCAGAGGCTCTCTCCAGAGACCTGTTAAGGAAGTCCAGTCCTCCAAGGAGTGATGGCACAGCCCTCACTGCCTGCGTTGGCTGAGAGCATGGGGTATTGTGAGGATCACAGACAGCTGTGACACCCAGATGGGAGAGAGACAGGGGTGCGAGAGCAGAGGCAGGGCGCCCTGAACACCTATCCATAGCCTCACTCCCCTGTTTCCTGGCTCTGCAGCCTCAGGCAAAGCTAGCTGGGTATGGCCACAGCTGCTGCACCCTCCAGACCCATATGCCTGGCACTCAGATTTGGAGGGCTTGGGGGTCCCAGAGGTCCTGGACTCTGTCTCCTTACTCCACAGGGTCCCGACCTCTCCCACTCACCCCAGTTGGAATCCAGGATGGAGTCTTGAGGTCCCCACCACAAGGCCCAGCCCAGGGAAGGTGGCAAGGCAGGTCCAGGCTGGGCAGAGCCCCAGCATCATTTCTGGAGTCTGCTTATTGGGCCCTTCCATGTGCCTTCAATGACACTTGGTTCACAGAGAGAGCAGAGGTTTGCAAGGCTTGGACGATAAGGCATACCCCAGGTGCTCTTTAGTAGCCCTCCTATGGCACTGCCCAAGCCTGATGGGAATTCAGAGCACAGATGTAGGGTTAAGGGTTCTGAGCTACCTGTGAGATGATGCTTAAAGTGCATCAGGCTATCTGCTGGACCTGCCTGGGGTGCTGTTCCCCTCACTTATCTCCCCAGGGTTCAGGGTGTCAGGACAGCCTCAGCTGCCAGAGCCTTACCCTGGTACTCGCACAGTCCTTGCTGGTGAGGCTAACATCATTTTTGATGAAGCTGATACCATTGTTCAGGCTAATTTCAAGGGAGAAAGCCCTAAACACAGATAGGGTAGACAGTGACAACCAGGTCAGACAGACATAGTTCTTATACTTGCTTCAAACTGTAGCTCCTAATCTCCTCACTGTGATGACTTTGAACATCAGGCATTCAGGGATATCAGAGAGCAGACAGCATGGGTAAGGAGAGTTCACCCCAAAGTATTACGAGGTCATCTTCTGCAATGAGGTCTGACGAGGCAGTGAGGACCCCTGAATGAAGTCAGATGTCCTCGTGGCCATGAGCTAAGTGACCATGGATGGTGGTATAGTGTCACCATTCCAACTCCTCTGTCCGTACAGTATGGGAGTTTAGCTCCAAAAGGCTGCCCAGAGCAAAGCTGCCATCCATCCCCAGGGCACAGCATCTCCTGCATCCTGCTCTCCTCAGCAGAGCCTGGTTGCAGCAGATGACTGAGCGCCTCAAGGGACTGTCAACCGGGGCAGGTGTGGAGGATGCATGCAGTCCCCCTGGAAACATTATTGTGTTGCCCCAGTAGAGGTGGATTCTCAAATTCTTTACACCTCATGGTGACAAAATCGGGCACTTACTCATCTGGATTCTCTATCTTTATTCCTGGGCATATCACACTGGTATCTTTCACAGAGTTGGCTTTTTCATCTGAAACACAATCGCATGAGAAGAATGTCAACGGACTTATCCATCCATCCACCCACACATCCCCTTCTGCCTGCCCTTGGCAAGCGGAGCTACCACTCTCTGGCAGAAACAGCTTCTCTTCTCTGCCTTTTTCTGACACCTACCATGCACCAGGCACTGTTCAGGGCTTGGGCTCTGGTGTTTAATGGGAACAAGGCAGGCAGAAGTCTTGCTCTCTCAAGGGCCTGACATTTGTGGGACTGGAGAGGGAGTCAGACAATAAAGTAACAAACAATTGGCAAAATGAATGCCAGAGTGAAAAGTGCCATGAAGTCAAAAACAAGGGGAGGGGTAGGGAAGGGAGGGGAAGGGACTGCTGCAAAGACTCAGCACAGCCAAAACTAAATAAATGAAATGATAATCAAACTGAAGTTTTCCCTTTACATTCCTAATTTGTTAATGTTTTTATAGCCTCCTATTAACTTAGGGACATTTTTTTTAATGAACTGATGAAGAAGAACGATTCATGAAGAGCATGTCTCATGAAGAAGCATCTCTGTGACTCTTGATACTTTCTCCAATTCCACTTCAGCTTTTCTTCTGTCATTCAGAAAAATTAGATTTACTAAGCTGTATTTGAGATGTTATAGGCACTTGTCTATGTTGGGATCAAGGGTAATGTTTTATTCTTTACTCTTTCATATTTTCCTATTTTCTACCATGTAGCATTGTTATAATTAGCAATTTCTAATGTATTTTTATTGTTTTTATTTTTATTTTTTTATTTTTTTTTTTGCCACAGGTCAGGGCTCTTCCCTAAAGAATGGTTCATTTCCACATGGAAAACTTTTTGGACCTAACTCAACCGTCAGATTAGCTATGAACTTCAGACAGTGTGAGTCCGTCATTGGGACTGCAGATAAAAGCTAACTGCCCAGTATGGTTAGGGGAAAGGATTTGCATCTGAAGGACAGGATGGTTGGGATTACTGTGAGCAATTTGTTCTCCATAGGCTGTTCACAATCCTGAACAGGGAGAGGGGGTGATGGCAGGCACTTCACATACTGAGAGTGCAGAAAAGCATGGCTGATTGTAAAGCAGGTTTCAGCCCAAGAGTAACTGGTTAGCTAAATACTCGCCACATCTAGAGAACTTTTTGAAGCATAAAAACTTTACATACTAGTGACAGGCAATGTAAAACTTAAAGAAACCTTGGTTAATTTTTTTTCTTTTTTACATTTCTTTATATTTTCTAAACTTTTGCCTTATGTTTTAATCAGAGGCAAACATAATTAAAAGGAAGCCAGTCAGTCCTCATCAGTGCATCAGGGCTCCTGGTAGTAAACGGTGTGGTGCAGCCCCTTCTTATCAGCCTCGACTGTATGCAGTGAGGTGGTCAGTGGAGGAGCCCAGGACGGTAGGATGGGCTGTCCTGTGGGAGAACCTGGTCCTGGTCCATCCCAGAGAGGTGATGTCTAGAAAGGAAAGCAATACAGCCACAGACCACAGAGGAACATCTGAACACACTTCCTGAAAGATAGGTTGTGTCCCACCTTCCTCGAGAAAGGTCATCTCAGTGAGGTGGAAGGCCCAGAGGAGGCAATTACAAGAACCAGCTTGTGACCTTGGGCACGCTCTTGAATTGACCCTGACTCTGGTTTCAGATCGATACAAGGGAATAACAATAGGTGTATTTTGAGAATTAATAGGGATAGTGCATGTAAGACCCTGAGCACATTATTAGCCAATGTGCTCAATAAATAGTTCTCCATGCAAATAATTTACTGATGTGGCTCAGACGGTAAAGCGTCTGCCTACAATGCAGGAGACCCGGGTTCGAACCCTGGGTCGGGAAGTTCCCCTGGAGAAGGAAATGGTAGCCCACTCCAGTACTCTTGCCTGGAAAATCCCATGGATGGAAGAGCCTGGTAGGCTACAGTCCATGGGGTCACAAAGAGTCGGACACGACTGAGCGACTTCACAATCACTCCCAAGAAGCTACAAACCGTGGGAAAGCTAACTCCCTGAGACCGTCTACACATTTTGTGGTGTGAGCAGTTAGCAGTGGAAGAGCCCTGGCCATCCCATGCACCCGTGGAAGAAGAAGAGATGGCCCAGGAGCGCTGAGGGAGAGGACTTGCTCTGGGTTTACCAGATGGCCCTGGAATGAGAAGTCATTGAACATAATGTATCAGGTCAATGTATCAGTGGGATAGCTTGGAGACCTGAGGAGAAAGAGGAAGTCTAACTGTCCCCAGGCACGCTCTGGGGGAGATGAGACCCTCTTCAGTGATGAGGGCATACCTCCTGCCCCATCTGTGTGCTTCCTCAGGGCACTCGCCCATCCTGGAGGAACACCTAGTGCCTGAATATTTCCGTACAGTAGCTTATGTACATGATAGGGCTTAGTTGCGCACCTACCACATGAATGGCCCCATTGAATAGTACAGATAACAGAGACTGGGAACAAAACACTCATTAGGTCAAGCTCCCACATGTAAAGTGGGCCTGAGCCAGAATTCCAGGGTCCAGGCCTGGCGATTGGCATCCGCTCTCAACACCACCCTCCTGGGAGAGCTCAGAGCACCTGGCCCAGATTCAGGGCCCTGGGGGTGCCATCACTTCCCACCAGAAGAGTTGTGAGATTCAAGTACTTGTCTCTCAAGGGAAGTGAGGGCCAAGGAAAGTGTGGGGGCAGTGTAGCCATAAGGGCAGACCCAGCATCTCAGGCCCAGCCTCTGCAAGGGCAAGCTCTGAGCCAAGATGGTCTTGAGGTGCTGGAGTTGATACCTTCCAGGCTGAGATGAAGGGCAAGGTGGCCGGTCTTACCAGCCAGGTCGCTCCTTCCATTGTCTATGTTGCCCCCATCCTCACAGTGTCTGCAGTGAAGGGTCAGCAAAGGCTTTGACGGCTTAGCTGGCTAAGGGAATGCAGTGTGCTGTGGGAAGCGTGTCGCTTGGTGGCAACAAGGGGCTACTTACCGATTAGCTTGTCTTTGAATCTAAATCTACAAATAACTTCATCCTCATTCTTTGCATTATTAAAACCTTTTCCAGAAATCATCAATTCATATTCATCTGCAAGGGCAACACCCAAAGTTCTGTTATTAGGAGAGTGCTGACTTCCTTCTGATCTTACAGTTATGACAAGCCACACTAGAACTGAATTCCCAGAGATTCCAATAAGCAAGCAGCTATGTCTGAACCGGGGCTTCCCTGGTGGCTCAGAGGTTAAAGTGTCTGCCCGCAATGCAGGAGACCCCGGTTTGATCCCTGGGTTGGGAAGATCCCCTGGAGAAGGAAATGGCAACCCACTCCAGTATTCTTGCCTGGAGAATCCCATGGAGGTAGGAGCCTGGTAGGCTACAGTCCACGGGGTCGCAGAGTCGGACACGACTGAGCGACTTCACTTTCACTTTCTATGTCTGAACCAATATATGGGCACACACTGGGTCTTACCTGGCATCAAAAAGGGTAAAGCTGAGGTGCCTGGACCTTGAGCACTTGTGGGCCTTTCACTGCCGCCTTTGGTTCATCAAGCTCATTGAAGGCACCCTGTCTACTATCCTCCATGGGGCAAACCCAGCCACAGGTTTCTGACTTTGAAGTCCCAAGGTCTTCCCTAGGAGGTGCAAGCAGTGTTTCTTACCAGGCCTTCCCTTACATTGATGACCCAGAAACCAGATAATACAGGCTGAAGACATTCCTGACCCTTGTCTGAGCTGAACACACAAGACTAAGTGCTTGTGGGCCTTTCCCACACTCAGGGGTCTGTTCCTCCTCACTGTGATTCTCTATGCCAGTGGCAGGCTGGATACCCCAGGTACAGGGCAGGACCTGGGTAAAGCAGGGCCAAGAAAGGAGGCGAGGACCCTGCACAGAAGAATCACCCATGGAGGGTGGAATCCCGTCTTATCTGTGGTCCTGAAGTCTGCAATGACTGCTCTTCACCGCCCTCTTTCTGCCGCTTCATGTACCTCACACAATGCCCCCAGGGATTCACCAAGCATTTCCTTCTGTTAGGGTGGGGGATTGATTTGCTAAGGTGTAGGTCTGGGCCATCAGAGAAGGCAATGGCAACCCAATTCAGTCCTGGAAAATCCCATGGACGGAGGAGCCTGGTAGGCTGCAGTCCGTGGGGTTGCGAAGAGACTGGCGACTTCGCTTTCACCTTTCACTTTCATGCATTGGAGAAGGGAATGGCAACCCACTCCAGTATTCTTGCCTGGAGAATCCCAGGGACGGGGGAGCCTGGTGGCTGCCGTCTATGGGGTCGCACAGAGTCGGACACGACTGGAGCGACTCAGCAGCCCCAGTAGTTCTGGGCCATAGCCCTAGCCAGGCTGCTGGGTCCCCACTGGCGCTTCCTGGCAACTGAAATACTGATGGATCCAGAGAAGGCAGCCAGTGGCCTGGCCCCTGGGGAGTGGACCAGGATAAATGCAGGTCTTCCAGCGACAAGCCCAAGGTCAATAGCCTCCACCCCTGTTCTCCTAGTTAAGATCATTAATTGCCCAAGATCAATCAGCTTGAGGAATATTCCTGAGAAATGTCAGCACAGCTTTGGACGTGACAGCCCTGATTCCCCCTCCCTCAAGTCTTCCTGTAGTCCCTAATCAGATCAAGGTGAAGTTTGTAAACTCTCTGTTCTGAGGAAATTAGATTCTTGGGCTGTGGGCTGAAGCTGTCCTGCTGACATGTTTTTATAGGCTTTCAAGTATTTTCAGGAAAATGGGAGTCCATGTTTAAAATCTGAACATTTCTCTACTAATCCAGATTCCTAGAATTCTCGGAAAATGGGAACATTTGGCACGTGTGAGTTTGTATTTCTGCATGTCAACCACTGACTGGGCCAGAGCCCACTGCCCTCTCAGAAAGGGAAGCTCTCCGGTGGCCAAGTGCTTGCCCCTAACACTATTGACCATCATCCTTGGCTTGGCCTTGGTCCACTCCTCTTTCTCTTGGTACTTGCCTGGTCTAAGAGGGTACCTGATGCATTGGCCTGTCCTTGGAAGAGCTTTAGCAACATGGAAGCATGGAGAGAGCACTGAGGTTTTGATAAAGCACAGGGAAGGTGAACTGACTGCCTTGTGCTAAGAAATCAGTGCCTTTGAGGCCCATTCAGGGCATCCTTGAGGTCCCTTAGTGACATCCCCTCCCATGCCCAGTAGCCAACAAAGCAGTGCTGCTTCTGAACCCAGATCTGCCAGGTTGCTCCCTCACTGTTCACACTTCCTAAGACCCCTGCCTAGCATGACATAAGGATCTGTATTTGCCCAGGAAGAAGCAGCTGGGACTGTGTCCTGCAAACATGCCTTTACCAGCACAACTTGGTCCAGCCTGAGCAAGGTGACTGGGCCTTAATCTCATGGAAGTGTATTTCATAATTCATATTCCAGGATTATTTATTGCAAAGAATGGTTTCCTTGCAAAGCAGAACCATAAACCAATGAAACATATTTTAAGTAAAGATACAGGCAGAGAAGAGAAACTTTAGCTATTGAATATGGGGAAATCAGGCTCTAGATGAGGCAAAAAAAAAAAAAAAGCCAGTAGCAGCTTTTCTGCCATAAACAAAAAGCCAAAAGGAATCAGAAATGAGCAAATAAGTGCCATGCCAAAGCTTACAACTCCTGTGTTCATCCAAATGTTGTTTCCCACTAACGAGCACCCACTCTACACCAATCTTTACACTTTCTCCCGTAAATCTCCCAACAGCCCCATGAACTTAGGCATGAGCTAGGCAAGATTTACTACTCAATTTTACACAGAGGGAAACTGTGACTTAGGGCAGGTCACTTCCTCCGGCACAAGGCAGGTACAGGGATCTGACCTCAAGTGCCCAATTCAGGACACACATCACGTCTGCTCCTGTCTTAATTCCAAACATCCACCACTCTGCTCTCTGGGGACATGCGCTTTCTGACCTGAGTCTTCAGCTCACAGGGCTCTGAGTTGAAACCAGAAAGCTCCCATAGGGCACCTGGTGGTCCCAGCCGCATGGTGGAGATTGGGCCCAGCCTCCTCCATGTGGGTGACTGGAGGGAGGGCAGCAGCGGAGGGCAGGGCCGGATGACAGCCCAGAGCACAGACCACACTGGCTCCCTCAGGAGCAGTGCGCGCTGCCCTCTGCCTGGGCGCCTTCCTTCCTCCTCGGGCCTCCTGCTGCCTCCAGCTCCGCACTGCTTCACCTCTGCAGTGGAGCCCCTCTCTCCCAGGCAGTGCTGCTCTCAAAGGGGGGCTGCTGAACTCTGGCAAGCCTCCAAAGTGGAAGGCAGGGTGGTGGTTTCAATATTTCAGCGAGAGACTTCTGGGTAAAGGACTTTTGCTTTGCCCAGAAAGCTGTCCCTCTTGCTTTCCAAATTCCTCTCCACATACCCCAATTCCTCCAACAGTATCAGCCACAGGAAGAAAGTAAAGTCACAGGAAGGACTGAAACTGGCTTCCAGGGCTGTATTTGCTGCACATCCCCCACGGTCCGCTGCCTACAAGCCCTCAGGCGCTGGAAGGGAGATTGAGTCTTTCTGGAACAGAGAACTTTCTCTCTGGAAGAAGAGTTGTTCATCAAGTAGTCTGGGAGCTCTAGAGAGGGGAGCTGAGGAGGCAGGCTTGTCTGAGAAGGCTGGTGGAGCTGAGCGTGAAGAAGGCATCAAAGCTGCTTGAGCTGAGCGTGAAGAGGCGTCTAAGCTGCTTGGGGCTGACAGGGGCGCACAGGTGGGAGTGGCTGGCCCTGGGGAGAGGAGGCGGGACACCACATGCGGTGTGGCACAGCCACTTTGAGAGAGACTGGACATTGCCAACCATGAGCTGGGCTTTCCCTTAAGGCGAAGTTGTAGTTTGGTCTTGATTTGCAGGGAATTCCTTTCCCAAGCTCACAGAGAGGTAAGCATCAGGATGGTCCTACAGTATGACTTCCAACATCAACCTATTAGGGACAATCTGAATATTGTCTCCCCAAGACCAGTGAAATAAACTGGTCCATCCGTGCAACGGCATATTATGTAGAAGGCTGGCGAACACTATGTACTGCATGATCCTGTTGATGTAAAATATCCCTGTAAAGTATAGATAGGAATTTACGTATCAAAGTTGAACTCTGCGGTTGTTAACTGGGGAGACCATGGGATGGGACGAGGGGGGACCTTATCCTGGTGGAGGGACAGCCTCTGCCCAGGCTGGTTGCAGGGGTACCCCACACTGCTCTGCACGATGTGCCCTGCCAACACCCCTGCCCGACACAGCCTGCCCCAGCCACCCTCACAGAGGGCCTCCAGCCACGACGCAGAGCTGGACACCAGACCTCAGAGGGAGCCCTGCTTGCCCCGGGTCCTACTGTGGCCCCCGCTGGGCCCCACCTGCTGGGCTTCTTGCAGACACTCTGGTCTGGCCACATACAGGAAAATGAGGGACCAGGTGCCACTTCCAGCCATAAATAAAGCCCTAATAAACCTTCCTGCCTGGGTTTATTTGGGCTTTATTTATGGGTCAAGCCTGAATAAACCCAGCAACACACAGGAGGGATGAATCCCCAAACCGTAGTGCCCAGTGCCCCAAGCCAAACCTCTGACTCATCCTCTGTGAGCCACCGGAGAGAAGTTCTAAAGTAGCAAAGTAGCCGGTGGAGGAAGGAATCAGAGGGAAGCTGCCTCTAGGGATGGGGGCAGGGATTGCCTGGGGGGAGAGCGGGGGCAACATTCTGGGGACACCTCTGATGTTCTGAGCCTTCCTGTGTGCACTTTTCAGAACTCATCAAATGATACACTGAAGTCTGCTGCTTTTGAAAAGAAAAAACAAAACAAAACAAAAACTCAATGAAAAGTGTTCCGCAGCTAAAGATATGCAGAATAAAGGGTTTGTCGGTGTGGTAGTCTGATCAGTATAAGTTATTTTGAAAGGCATCAAGAAATAAGATGGATTGATGAAGAGAGAGAGATAAGAAAGAGAAGTTAAATATGTGACCAGGGATATATGGTTAGATATTAATTGCAAGTCCAGTGGGGAGAGGAAGGTTCATTATACATTCATTTCCATTTTTGCTATATGTTTGAAATCTTCTGTAATAAAGGGTTGGAATAAAAACAATGAAATGGATGATTAAAAAAAAAATGCTGTGGACACAGCCAAGCGGAAGTTACGGTTCTTACTGAGTGATGAGTGACTACAAGAGACCAAGGGCTGTGAGAAGCCTGGGGGCCCAGCTGACCAGGAAAGGCTGTAGATGGAGGCGCTCTGAGAGTGAAGTCTCAAGGGCTGGGTGGGCTGGACACTGTAAAGCTGGCCAAAGTTTTGCAGAAAACCCAATAGCCCCACCCCCAGCCTCTGCAGCAGATGGGCAGACTTAGAGTAGAGGCTGGACATTGAAAGGCCTGTTTTCTGGCTTGGGGGCCTCAGCCTCCAGAAAGTTACAGAAGTAGCCTTCTCTGTCCTTCGGGTCCTATGTAAAGGATGGGCTAGAGCAAAGGCCTAGGGGCAGGGAGGCCAGCAGAAGCCTCTGCCGATTCCTAGAGGTAGCCCAAGGTGCTGAAGCAGCCGCGTGCCTCATGCTTACACCCGCTTGGCTTTCCCTCACTCGGCTCACTGACTTATTCAGAACGACAGCTTCTGCTTTACTTGGGGTCCAGGTTCCTGCCTTGAGCTTTCCCTCCCGGTGACAGTCATGCTGTGTGGCAGCTTTTGACAAGATGACGACAATTGTCAAGGTCAGAGCAGCACCGCTGGGCCTCACTGGCAGAGGGTGTGCAGCAGGCACCTGTCACCCCAGCTAGGCCAGCACAGGGCGTGAATGACAACAGGCCTGCAGGCCCGTGTGTGTCCTGGGGACGTGACCAGAGAGTGGAGCCCTCAGGTTGCTGCAAGCTGGGATGTGCGAGGAAAGACCCTGCACGTGCGTGGGGTCTCCTTCCACGGCCGGACCTTGCACAGGCCACAGGGTCAGAGGCAGGAGGGGTCAGAGAGCTTCCACCCACAGAGGGCTCAGCGCGAGATGCTTTCGCCCTGGGTGTTCTTTAACCACTTCCCTCCCCAACCTGAGCTCAGCAGAGAGGTAGGGAAGAACCAGGGGTCAGTGATGGAAGTCTTAGTACCAGCTCCTATAGGTGAGGGCCACCAGCTTCTAGATCCCATGCCAGTCAGCGTGAATTCCACTGCTTCTATGTCCACTGCAGATCTGATAGAGGGTATTGTCATTTCTACTTCTTGGAGATGAAATTGGAGTTGGTAGATATTTGGCAGTTTGCCTCGGTTTCATGTCCTTGAGCAGCAGAGCTCAGATATGAACGCTGCTCTGTCTGACCCCCACAGCCTTCTGCACTGTGGTCTTGCAGCTCTGAGCACCACAGCCAGGACTGGCTTCCTGGCTATGCATCTAGCTGCGTCCAACTTGATGCTGTCACTGGGAGTGTGTGCTTTTCCACCCACCTCAGCTCTACAGATCCCAGTGATGCGGATGCTTGAGCTGGCACACACAGAGCTCAGTTCAGAGAGCGAGCTTCTATCAGCAATGCACTACACGGGATCCTCCGCAGTCTGATGCAGGGACCATCCCAGGGGAGGGACAGCATTGCCATCGGGCTCCAGATCTCAGGGAGAGGCTGTCCCCACTGAACCGCTGGGTGTAAGGATAGCTGTGAATATTTGCTGGATGCCTTTGTCAGGATCTGTTACTAGCGTGACATTGGCCATGAACTATGTCCAGTTCTTTTCTTCCTCCCCTGAAATAGTCATGGTTCTCTCCATTTTTCTGATGAGGAAAATCACATTGATATTTTATGTGTTGAATCAGCTGGCATTTCAGGGGTGAACCCTAATTAGTCTTGATGCATTTGCCCTATTTTCGTCGTTGGCTTCTGTGTGTTAGTGTTTTGTTGAGGGTTTTTAAACTAAAGGTTTTCTTATTTCTTAGTTAAATTTCAAGTTTTGAGCTTAAAAAAATGTGTGCTTGTAATCAGTTAACAATATTTTTGTGTCAGGTCATTTTGTGGCATACATTAAACACAGAGAGCTGTTTGTCAATTATATCCTAATAAAGCTAGAAAGTGAAAGCAAAAGTCGCTTAGTCACGTCTGACTCTTTGCGACCCCATGGACTATACAGTCCATGGAATTCTCCAGGCCAGAATACTGCAGTGGGTAGCTGTTCCCTTCTACAGGGGATCTTCCCAACCCAGGGATTGAACCCAGATACTCCGCATTGCAGGCGGATTCTTTACTAGCTGAGCCACCAAGGAAGCCCAATAACTGGAAGAAAGAAGTAGTGGTACAAATACTCAGACACACACCACAACCCCCCAAACGTACACCTCACATGCACAGTCTCTTATGGGTCCCGTGTAGTCATCTGCCCCCAGATTTCTGTGCAATCACCCCACACACTCAGACACCACACTTACACAGACAACTCACAGTACACACACAAACCATATATACTGAAACCATGTGCTCAGAACACACTCACAATGCACACTGGACATACTAACAACTCTCACAAACACACACCACTGTATTGACAAAAGCAACTCCAGCTCTTACCTCCTACACAGATATCGGAAGGCTCCACAGAGGTAATTTCAATACAGGACTTAGTTTCGAGCTAAACAGGGAGATGAGGGACAGGAGCAGGGGATGTGAATGGCAGGAACTTGTTGAGAACCCACCTCTCCCCGCTTCTCAAGTCCAGCCCTCACTCACTGGATCAACGATGTCCTTAAGAGCCTTGAATCCTTGGCTCACTGCAAACACGTGATATGGGCTGTCTGCAATTTCCATTAACTACAGTGGAGAGGAGATGGTTGGCACACAGCCAGAGGCTGGAAGCACAGTAGATCCTATCCCAGGAAAAGGACTCTTGCCTGCTGCCATGCTGGATTCCAAAGGCCACTCTCTAGCATCTGTCAGCAGCCCACCCTCGGGAAGTGGAAAGCTCCTCCACCCGCACCTCTGGCGTGTGGATTTACACAACACTTGCTGTTCATCTGCCGTGACTACCTGTTGTCCAAACACCTGCACTGGGGTCAAGGGACATCCGCTGGGTGACGCTGGGACAGCTGTCTCTGAACGCTTTCACCAGCTGGGCTCAAAAGCGGCACGTGGTTCCCTGTTCAGAATTACCTGATGTTCCTCAAAGTTTTTTACACCCACGCAGTACACTGTCGCTCCCAATTGCCGAGCCTTGTCAGCCTGCGAGAAAAAAAGCGTTGAGTATAATTCGTCAGACACGTGGAAGCCAAAGCTGGTGACGATGGTCTGGACTCACTTCTTTCACAGTTTCTTTCAGTGTCAGTTCCTTCAGAGTTCCATCAGTCAGACAGATAATCATGGAATGAACCTTGTTTTCTGCGGAAAAAATAGGGAGTTGTCTTGTGAGCAAGGCACCTGGAGGGACCTGCCTCAGGCTGTCGGGCCTGCAGCTCTGCTCCCGCACCTCCTCCTCCCGGGCAGGGGCCACCCTGACCCCAGAACTGCCACCCAGAGCACCCTGAAAGAGAAGGTGCCTTAGCCCAGGACCCACTTGACAGGTGAGGAGCCTGAGACTGGCTCAGAGCGCTTCCTAGTGACCCTCACTAGGGGCAGGGGGACAGCCTTTATCCTGAATGGCAACTGCAGCTGCCTCCCTGGCAAGGACAAGCCTCTCAGCTGAGCTCAGGGAGGAGCAGCCAGACTGACCGCCAGAGGCTTGGGCAGCGGCCCCGCCCACTCCCTGCCTTCCCAGCAGCCTGTGCTTCCTTCCTGATGAGGCTGCAGCCCCGTAGTCTACGTGCCGATGGTTCTGGGCCGAGCACAGCCTTTCCACTGTTGGAAACACCGACACAGGGCGAGAGTCAACCACAGGGGAGAGGCTGAAGGGGAAGGGCAGAGCCAGGGCCGTGGCGGACAGAGTGTGGGCAGGCAGGGGGCACCAAGGCCTCTGCTCCCCAAACTGAACTCCATCTTCTCACTGTCCCTGGAGTTTCTCTTTTCTTTTTCATGCAGCCCAACTGAAGGTCAAGCACTTGATATCTAGTAAGAACCAGGAATGTGATGCATGATCCCATGTGG
>SJYQ01019967.1:0-70357 GCA_006410935.1 Redunca redunca
AAATTGTAAAAATCCATTTAGAAGTCAACTCTGTTGTATCAAGTAGACAAAAATTTGACTAATGAAAAACTCATGTGCACACACTCAAAAGCATAAGTTTAAATCTTTGCAGATTGCCCACATATTTCCCAACCTGAGATGCGACATTTTCCACACCTGTCTTTATTCAATAGCTCCTGTTACCTCTGTGTCACTAGAGAAGAGACCACAGACAAGGTAGCCCTCGCCAGAGGAGTGGATTGCCATTTCCTTCTTCAGGATATCTTCCCTACCCAGAGACGAACCTGCGTCTCCTGCAGCGGCAGGCAGATGCTATACCGCTGAGCCACCAGGGAAGCCCCTATGTGATGAGAAGGTAGAGTAAATAAGTGGAATTAATCTCCCCAAATATTTTATTTTTTTTCCCAACTCAGAGGTATTTACTGGATCCTTACTAATGACTTTTTGGGGCTTCCCTGATGCCTCAGTGGTAAAGAACCCTGCCAATGCAGGAGAGGAGGGTTCAGTCCCCAGGTCAGGAAAACCACTGGAGAAGGAAATGGCAACCCACTCTAGTACTCTTGCCTGGGAAATCTCATGAACAGAGGAGCCGGGGGTGTGTGTGTCGGGGGGATGCTACAGTCCACGGCGGTCACAAAAGAGTTGGACATGACTGAGCGACCAGACAGCAGCTAATGATTAGCGTGGGTTGGGTGCTAAGGGAAATTCCAAAGGAAACTCATAACAGTGACAGTGAACTTCTCACAGTTTTCTTATTGGTCCTTAGTACTGGTAACACAGGTAGTGTTATTGAGCTCTGCATTTTGTAGGTAGGGAATCAAGACAGAGACAGTAGTAGATGGCTTGACTGGAACCATATGTATAGTAAGGAGTGGAGGAGGGCTAGAACTCAGGGCTTTTAATTCCGACTGTCATCCCTTCCCTACCTGGAAAAGACTTCACTTAGCAATTGTGTGTCCCTTGAGGGACTCCCATGCTCAAGGCAATTTTCAGTGGACGATTTCTCCTGTCATCTTTGGAGGAAAAGGAAACAGTTTCCACCCGTTCTTCCAGATGTCAGTTCCATGATTTCAGAAGTGATTTGGGCTTCTCTCATTTCATGCTGGGTCTGACAGACCTTTTATTTTTTTTATTTAAAAAATGTTTATTGGAGGATAATTGCTTTATGGTATTGTGTTAGTTTCTGCTATGCAACCAAGTGAGTTAGCTTATGTGGACATATATTCCCTCCCTCTTGGACCTCCTTTCTACCCCACTCCCCCACCCCACTTCCCTGGTGGCTCAGAGGTTAAAGCGACTGCCTGGTATTCGAAAGACCGGGGTTCAATCCCTGGGTCGGGAAGATCCCCTGGAGAAGGAAATGGCAACCCACTCCAGTACTCTTGCCTGGAGAATCCCATGGAGGGAGGAGCCTGGTAGGCTACAGTCCATGGGGTTGCAAAGAATTGGACACGACTGAGCGACTTCACTTCACTTCCCCCACCCCATCCCACCCCACTGGGTCATCACAGAGCATCAGGCTGGACTTCCTGGGCGATACAGTAGCTTCCCACTAGCTGTCTGTCTTATACATGGTAATATATATATGTCAGTGCTAATCTCCCAGTTCGTTCCACCCTCTCCTTCCCCTGCACCGTGCCCAAATGTTCATTCTCTACGTCTGCCTCCCAGAGCCTTTTTATTTATTTCTTTCAATATCTTTTGAACCAATAGTTCTATCTTCTTTCCCTTCTAAAGGTACTGTTGAAGTTAATGCATAGTAGAATGAACTAATTGGACTGTTTTTTCCTTCTCTTTCCTCATCAGTGTCTGATGGTCTGATGGAGAAACTATAATTAGCCATGCAATGAGAAGTGAAGGGTAAACAAGAAGAATTACTCCCAGAATACTACTCATCTAGGGGTGAAAAACTAGAGCAGGGAAATGAGCCCACCTTTCCAGTATTTTCTGTGTGTAACCAACAGGTGCTGCACCTGCAGTTCTAGGTATGTCTTTCTAGGTAAAGAAGAGAAAAACCATGTTGATGGCACTGCCTTTAGAGGAGCTGGTTTATGTATGAACTCTGAACACTTGTTGGTTTATGTCACTGGCATCAAGTTTTAGTTCTTGGGACTTCACTGGTGGTCCAGTGGTTAGGATTTCACCTTCCAGTGCAGAGGGTACAGGTTCTATCCCTGATCGGGAAGCTAAGATCCCCACATGCCTCATGGCCCCAAATCCAAAACAAACAGCAGAAGCAATACTATAACAAATTCAATAAAGATTAAAAAAAAAAAATTAGTTCTCTGAGACTCAGCTCTAGAACTCTTAAATATTGGGTGTGTTTTCTGTACTTAACTTTTGAAGATAAATTATTAGCAAATACCCTCTTAAATTGGAAATTTATTTAAAAAATAATTTAGGGTATATTTATAATAATAAATATTTAAAAAATAAAAAGCTAGAGACTTCCCTGTAAGTACAATGGTTAAGACTCCATGCTTCAGTTGCAGGGGTTGTAGGTTAGATGGCTGGTCAGGGAACTAAGATTTAAATTTGCATATCTAATACCAGTTCAGCCATGCTTAATTTATTAGTGAAAACAGTGAGGCTAAGAGAGGTCTCATCATTTGTCCTTATTCTAGGCTTGAAGGCAGAATTCCTGCCTTCATGTTATAAAATTGTAAGTTCTGTTACTGGGATGAAACTATGTTTAAAAATAAAGAAATAATCACTTAAGTTAACTTTTCCATAATTACAGATGAGGGTGAAGGGTAACCCAGGTGGTGGTACATTGTTAGTCACTCAGTCCTGTCTGACTGTTTGCAACTCCATGAACTGTAGCCTGCCAGGCTCCTCTGTCCATGGGATTTCCCAAGCAAGAATACTTGGGTGGTTGCCATTCCTTTCTCCAGGAGATCTTGCCAGCAAACTGGTCTGACCAGGTGTTTTGGTTTTGAGTAACCTCAGGGAAAAAAATTGTAGAGTTTTTTTCTTCTTTTTCTTTTTTGCTGCAATATCTTTATTTCTAAAGTGCAGTTTTTCATATTTCTTTTAGTTGTTGATTTACCCTCTTTCCTGCTACTGTGTGGGTACATGCCTGTGCGCGCACACGCGTGCATGCACACACACACACACATCTGCTAAGTTACATTCATACATTATCAGCTGCCACAACGCACTTAGTGTCCTGTAAATGAGATTTCTAGTGTGAAATCTTTAGTTGTGAGCTGTATCTTTTCTGTTTCTCAGAACAAGGAAAGAGCAACCTGCAGGTGACATCCTTAGAAGATGCAGAATGTCGCAGAACCAAAGAGCGCCTTTCTAATGGAAACAGCCGTGTTTCAGCTTCCAAATCTTCCCGAAACATCCCGAGGAGACACACTCTAGGTGGGCCTCGAAGTTCCAAAGAAATCCTGGGAATGCAAACGTCGGAGATGGACCGGAAGAGAGAAGCTTTCCTGGAACATCTGAAGCAGAAATACCCGCATCATGCCACCGCCATCATGGGCCACCAGGAGAGGCTGAGAGACCAGGTACGAATATCCTGCCATTTCCACTCTGCCGAGCTCATTCTTTGTTCTTTTTTTTCATTCTGTTTTCTCCTAATTTTATTGAGATGTAATTGGCCTACAATACTGTATGTTTAAAGTATGCAGAATAATGGTTTTATTTATATTCATCCTAAAATGATTATCACAGAAAATTTAGTGAACATCCATCATCTCATTTAGATACAAGATGAAAGAAAAAAAAAACAAACTTGTTTTTTCCCGTGATGAGCACTCTTAAGATTTACTCTCCACAGCAGTGCTATTATATTTGTCGTGGTTACTTTATGTCCCTTGTACTTATTTCTAACTGGAAGTTGGTGCCTTTTGACTGCCTTCATCTGATTCTCCTTCCCTGTGCAAAGCTCATTCTTTAGTGAACATGAGGGAAAGCACAGTGACCTTCCGGTTAAAGGGGGAAAAAAACAGTTGAGTGGATTGTGCCCACTGCTGGATTGTCCGAGATCTCTTTGTCAGCTTGGGGAGAGGAGGCAGATTGCAGAAAAGATTTGACCTGAAGGCTCAGCCTTCTTTAGCAACAACAGTAAAAAAACAGAAAGTGAGAGAAGAGAGACCAGAGAATATGCAGTTCCCCTATGAGAACGTCCCAGGTTCAACCACAAAGGTATCTATCTAAAATGCAGGCCACGCAGAAGTGTATCTTAACTGAGTAAAGCATGGAGTCAGCTAATGTCTGCCCCCTTATGTCTGAGTGCTTGGCACAGTGAAAGAATGAGTGTATGAATGAATGAATATAAATACATTGTCAAGCTAAAACAGAGCACACAGAGGGATAGTCTTGTGACAAACCCCTTTGCCTCAAGAAGCTGACGTTAGGGTCTTGTTTTCTGTTCTTTTTTCTTCTCAGACATGTTTTTCTTCTGCACGCTTGGCTTTCTGCTGTCAGCAGCTACCTGTTTTCTCAGGTTATCTTGACAGCCACACAGCTATCCCTTGACAGTGGCTCAGGGTGTTTTTGTTTCTTGACTGTGTGCAGTTTCTTTTCAGGGGACAGCATGGGTTTAGGGTCACAGGAGATGGGAGGCCGGCCTCCTCTGTAGCCCAGAGATCGGTGTCTCCATCTGAGGATGGAGACCACGGTGATGGAAGTGGAGAACATTTAGCAATACTTGTGGTCAGGGACGAGAGCAGGCGGGTATTGATTTTGACACTCCAGGTAGAGACAAGTTCTGTGTTTTTAAGTTTGCTCTCCTGCTAGTTAGTTACGAAAGTGATGTCTAACTCAGCTTTTTATCATCTATGGGAATGGTGATTGGTGTCGGCCTCAATTCTTTATGCTTTAAGCTCAGTTTTTTTGATCCTTTAAATGAAGCCTTCTCTTTTATGAAATCTTTATCAGAGTGCCTAAAACATCTGAAATATGCCTCATGAACTGTATGTTGACATGTTCACATCCCAAGAGGCAGTAGGCCCAGAAGAAGAGAAAGAAGAATCTAGATTGATATGGAGAGGAGCAGATGAATTCTTCACTTAGAAAAGGATGGCTGTCTTCATTTCAAGTGTATGTAGAGAATGCCCCTATTTTCTTTTATTTCTATTTATCAGTTATGTAACCTCCCTCCCCCAGTTTTATTGAGATATAACTGACTAAAAATAAAAGTATCCCTATTTTCTACTGATAGTTGGGTCACTGTCCATTTAATTAATAGAATTTGTGCCTCTCTCTGTGTCTTAATATGTGAGGCCTCATACTTTATCCAGTGCTGTTCAGACTGAGGAAACTCAGGGCAGTTAGGGTTATACAGTTTGCTGAGGAAAAGCTGGAATTTGACTTCAGTGAAGTCTGAATCCTTGCTTATTCCTCTGGTCTATAAACTGAAGACCGTTTCCTGTAGAGCAGGCAGTGTGGTCTGTGTATGCAGTGTCAGGGCCATGGTGAGGGAGTGTGTGTGTCTGAGACTACAGGGATGGGAGCCTGGGTAAAGGAGGCTAGAGAGTTGGTTATGTGTTGAGTGAGGAAGGCTGATATATATTTTTAAAATTAAAATGTATTATTTTGCTGAGAAATAGAGAAATTATCCTGTCAAAAATGGTATATTTTTCATTAAAAAAATTTCAGTTATTACTGTACTATTATTATTTGTGAGGTCATAATTCTCTCTCCTACCATGATGATGATGGCTTTGGGGAAAAAGTTGTTACATGATGAGCCTAAAACTAACCAGAAGGTTGTAAAGGGCGATGGGATGGTGTCAGGAGATGGGGAGTATTGAATTTGGCCGAGTGGCCTCAGGCTCCAACCTCCTGTCTCTTGAATCTCTGTCATATCGTAGTCTGGTCTCAGATGGTCAGCTGCCCCTTTGCTGGGTAATTCAGGATGAATTCTTGTATTTTCCAAGCTGACTGTCTGTTTTCCACGCTTAGATCTGTGCATGTATTTTTCCTTCTGCCGCTGAGTTCCAAAGGAATCTTAATCAGCACTGTAAACATTAGAGATAAGCTTAGGTGATGATTTAGGAAGTTCCTGTAGACAGCACTTCACCTTCTGTCCTTTTCATTCTTTTTCTCCTATCGCCCATTTCCTCTCTCCTATCTTCTTCTCCAAGACACCCTTTGTTCCCCCCAGATCTTCTGACTGTGGATTATTCCAGGCTTCCTTTACAGGAAGATCACAGCCTTAAGGAGAAAGGCAAATATCACAGGTCTGATGGACTTTCCAGATATGGAGGTTATAAACACAACACACGCTTGGGGTGGCTGTTTCCTTGGTTGCTTTCCAGAAAAGCGGCCTTAGTGAGAAGAGTGCCAATGAAAGAAATAAAGAATAACATGATGAAAATGATGTATCCAGCACCTTTCAAGAAATGTCTTGGTGCTAAGGGAATCCAGGTTCTAACTCCTTGGTATCCAACATAAGGAGAATCAGAGCACACCTTATGTTTTAATTTTTTTTAATTGGAGAATTATTGCTTTACAGTGTCGTGTATGAATTTCTGCTGTACAACAACGTGAATCAGCTATAGATATACATATATCCCCTCCTCTTGAGCCTCCCTTTAAACCCCGCCCCCACCCCACTGCTCTAGGTCATCACAGAGCATCAGGCGGAGAGCGCGACACCTTATGTTTTGACATGTGCATTCAAACCCTTGGAAGATTCATGGTTGAAATTTATATTTGAGTCTTTGAAAATAAGTCAGTCAAGAATTTTCTTCAGTCTAAATGACTGAAAGGCAAAAAAGTGTTCTTTACTCTTTTCTGTGGCACACATCACCGTTGGAGCACAGTGCTTATCTGCATAATGGAATCTCTATTGACTCACTCCTGGGGGGCAACCCGGCTGTGAAGCTGTGTCACCTGGCAGCTAAGGGCGTGGCTCTGGGGTCAGGTAGCACAGGGTCGGAATCTAGTCTTCACCATGTGCTGGTTAAAAGATTTGAAGCCAATGACTTAATCTTCCTGTTCCAGTCAAGGAAAAGCTAATACCCGTATCACGGACTATTGAGAAAGGACATGAATTTTCTTCCTGTTTCAGTGGCTACTCTTAGCATTATAATATTCGTTTTTAAAATATTTTTATTACTTTTTTAGCTATGCTGGGTCTTAGTTGTGGCACGAGGGATCTTTAATTGCAGCTTGTGAGATCTGGTTCCCTGACCAGGGATCAAACCCAGGCCCCCTGCACTGGGAGCACGGTGTCTTAGCCGGTGGACCACCAGAGAGTTCCCATCATTACAATATTCTGATTGTATCCTGGTGACCAAAAGAAGAGGCTCAGAGGCTCTTATTTTCAAATTAGTGTTTAAAGTCATTTCACTTTTTTACCAACACGTATTTGAGTACTTGAAGTAATTTTTCCCATTTGTCAGAACACAATTTTGTTATATTTCTGAAACCTGAATATATTTTTCCTTTATCAAGAGCTTCAAATTTGGGTTTCTTTCACTTATTCATCCCATATATAATTTATTTGGCACCTGCCATGGAAAAGGCATTGTGAGAAATACAGATGATGAGGCTTGGCCCCTGCCTTCAAGTCAGCAAAAGAAATAAGGCATTCATGGACAGAGATTAATCGTTCCAAATCCAGCCTGGTGTCACACCTGCTGAGCTGCTCATAGCATCCTGCAGTACCTGTATTGTAGCATCTAATCATACCTTCATTGTACTTTTCTTTATGTTTTGTTCTCCCATCTACAACATGCTTTTGAAGAGCCTTGTCTGAATCACCTTTGCAAAGTCAGCATTTAAGGGAGTGTACAACCGAAATTAGGCATGATCAATTTTTGTTAAATGAATAAGGTGAAATATTTCTAATACAATTGGAATGTGCTAGGTACCATTTGTTTGGTAAACATAGAGAGGAATGGGGAATCCAAGGCTTAAGAGATTGATGGCAGTTTGAAATCAGAAGGGATTGAGGCTAAGAAGCTAAAGGAAGGCTAAGTAATTTCCCTCCAGTCAAGAAGCCACCAGGTCAATCAAGGTCAGAATTTCTCAAGTCTGTGAGCTCTCCACTGTTGACCTTGGTGTTTTCTCCCTCTGCCTGTAATTTTTCTAAAGTTTTGATAACAACTTATGTAGCTCACAGTGGATCAGGTAATAGAGATATTCCATCGCCATTTCTTTTAAGAAATAAATTGTATTCAGTCCCTGAGCATATGAGATAACCACAGAAAATAGATTCCGATACATATTTTACCTGGAAGGAAAGTTACTTTTGCAAAATAGCTCTGAGTTCTGGAAGGTCTGCAGTTTAGCCATCTCCCATGGTCATGGGCACTGTGTCAGGCTACAGTTTGGAAATGCCCTTCTTTCACGTCGTTTCTAGTGAAGAAACAGATATCCAGCTGGCCTCACACTTGTAGAATCCGGCTGTCCACTTCTAGTCTCAGAACCATTCTGAAAAGAGTTTTTTTGCCCTTATTTCCAGTTACCCACATAATTTGTATTTAACTAACTAGGTAAAGAGTACCTGCTCTGTGGTTAAGATTAGTTTATGTATTCTTATATCTAATGTGATCAAATCTTAGGAGAAAAGAGGAACACAGTTGGCCCTCCTTATTTGGGAGTTTTGCATCCTTGGATTCAACCAAGATAGAAAATATTGGGAAAGAAGTATTCCAAAAAAGGAAAACTTAAATTTGCTGAGTTCCAGCAGCAATTTATATAGCCTTTCCTTCGTATTTACAACTTTTTGTATAGCATGTCTGTTGTATTGGTATTGCAAGTGACCTAGAGATGATTCACAGTGTATGGAGGGTGTGCATGGATTATGTCCTAAGTACCCCTTTTTATATAAGAGACTTGAGCATCCTTGGATTCTGGTATCCCAGGGAGTCCTAGAAACAATCCCCATGGCTATGAGGGACTATTGTACATTTTAACCTAAAAGTATGTTGTGTTCTTCCATTTGGAATAAAGAGTGAGCAAGTTATAAAGGTTATTTTCCTTTGACATGAGCATTGTGGAGAGTTAAAATAAGGAGATAAGATCATGAACAGTGAGACTATCTGAAACGGGGTCCTTAATACCAGGAAGCATTTTGTCTGGCCTGTTGCTCTCTGAGTGTCCCTCAGATCTCACTGAAGACTGAAGGCAGGGGGAGAAGGGGACAACAGAGGGTGAGATGGCTGGATGGCATCACCACCTCAATGGACATAAACTTGAGCAAACTCCGGGGGATGGCGAGGGACAGGGAAGCCTGGCATGCTGCAGTCCGTGGGGTCCGCAAAGAGTCAGACATGACTGAGCGGCTAAACGAGTCTCACTAGGGGCTGTAGTGTCTGCTTGGAAGTGGTCCTGGAGCTGCGTTCTCGGTACCCAGGGAGTCTGGTGCTGCTTACCAGTGTCTGCGGTAGTCCAGTGTGCCTGGAGCCGGAATGTAACTATGCTGCCAACAGTGGAGGTGAAGGAAAAGAAAATATCTGTCAGCCTGTTTACTCGTAAACATCTCAAGTTCTGGTTCATTCTAGCCTTTTTTTTTTTAACAACCTCTAAAAAACTTTATTCATTGATGAGGAGCTGTACTGTGGAACCTGGAACTACAGACTTTGGTTCAAGCGCAATGTTATCCATTCCTCCACTGTGGAAAATAGTATGGAAATTCCTTAAAAAACTAAAAGTAGAGCTACCATGTGATCCAGCAGTCCCATTCCTGGACATACATCTGGAAAAGATGAAAACTCTTAATTTGCAAAGATATGTGCACCCCAGTATTCATAGCAACACTGTTTATAGTAACTAGGACATGGAAACAACCAAAGTGCTCATCAATAGGTGACTGGTTTAAGAAGATGTGGTATAGATATACAGTAGAATGTTACTCAGCCATAAAAAAGAATGAAATAATGCTGATTGCAGCAACTTGAATGGACCTCGAGATTATCATAATAAGTGAAGTAAGTCAGACAGAGAAAGGCAGATATCATATAATATCACTTATGTGTGAAATACAAAAAATAATGCAAACAATTCTATATACAAGACAGAAACAGACCCACAGACATAGAGAACAAACTTTTGGTTACCAAGGAAAGAGGGAAGGGATAAGTTAGGAGTATGGGATTAACATACAAAAGCTACTATATGTACAGTAGATAAGCAACAAGGATTTACTGTATAGCACAGAGAATTATATTCAATATCTTGTAATAACCTATAATGGAAAATAATAGAAAAAATATAAAACTGAATCACTTTGCTATACACCTAATATTAACACAATATTGTAAATCAACTATATGTATGTCAGTTAAAAATATCCATTCCTTTGACTGATATCTCCTTTTCAGATGGTATGTAATTGATTTTGTTAAGAATTATGGAAAATTCCATTACAGTTAAATCCGGAAGACAAGAGGAGTCTTAACTGTGTCTTTCCTTGAATCAGAGGAGCAGGTCTTAAGAAGCGAGCACTACTTCCAGGCAGTAGAGTGAAGGCATTTTTACTCACTTCCTTCATAACTCACTGAGAACAATTATGGGTACTAACAATGGAAAGAGAGAGGGGAAGAAAATTCCATTTTGGAAAAAAAAAAGGAAGCTGTCAGGATCATGTTTTTGTGAAGACCTAGTATGCACAGAATATGGAAAGTGAAATAGTTTTTTAAAAGGAAAGTATGCTACCAACAATTTGTATAATCTTGACCTTACCTTCAACAGAGGAAGGTTTTTGGATGGAAAGCAAAGTTCATAGGTGAGAGGAGGCAATGTTACCAGGTCAGAACATTTCCACTTGCAGGAGGCCTGTGATTTAAAAGGGTGTGTGTGTGCCTCTCCGACGTTGATGCCACAGACTGAAGAGTGAGGGTGACATGATTTTAGGGCAAAGCAAGCAACATATCATTGTGGGGAAAGCATTTGATGTCACAGATCACAGACGAGGGTGCCTCTGTTGACTTCTCCCCTCTGCATGCTGGCTTTACAGTAGCTGGCTGGCCCCATTCAAATGGGAGTTATAATGAGAAAGGAGCCAATAGGAGACGTATACCTTACAACTCATGTATTAATCAGGATGGTCTTGATTATGCTACATAACAAGAAAACCCTGTAAGTTTTTTTGTGACATGACACAGAAATGTTTTATTTCTCATGCATACAAAATCTGTTGTTTGCAATGACTGTGATTCAGGCCACATCCATGGTGTGGTGATGCCACCATAACATGTGGATTCCAAGTCATCATGACAGGAAAAGAAAAAGCTAATGGTTCCTCACAGCTCTTACATATGTTGGCCCAGAAGTAGCATCTGTCATTTCCCTTCACTTTTGCATCTTGAATCAGGCACCTACAGGGACGTTTGGTTTATCCAGATTTTGGCTGTGGAGTCTGGTTTAAGAGAGAAATTGCTCCCAGCTTTCCCAAATGTAATGAGTGGTTTTTGTCAACTTTGTTGTATTGATACATAGCACTTTATACCTATCTGTACAATGCATCCATTGTTTATGTGTAATTTAAATATATTAACATATATTTACAACTACATGCAATAGCATCTTTTTAAAAAAATATACATGATGTACCATATATATATATATATGAAAGTGAAAGTTGTTCAGTCCGACTCACTGCGACCCCGTGGACTATATAGTCCGTGGAATTCTCCAGGCCAGAATACTGGAGTGGGTAGCCTTTCCTTTCTTCAGGGGATCTTCCCAGCCCAGGGATTGAACCCAGGTCTCCTGCATTGCAGGCGGATTCTTTACCAGCTGAGCCACAAGGGAAGCCCATATAGATATGTATTTTTGGTCACACCATGTAACTTGTGGGATCTGAGTTCCTTGACTAGGGATTGAACCTATGTCCTCGGCACTGAAAGCATGAGGAGTCCTAACCACTCTGCCAGGGAAGTCCCGATGTACAATAATATGTTTTACAGGTATGAAAGGTAGTGATTCACAATTTTTAAAGGTTATATATGCCACTTTTAGTTATCATAACATATTGGCTGCATTGGTTGTACAGTATATCCTTGTAGCTCATTTTAACCATAAGGATTTGTACTTCCTAATCCCCATGTAATGACCTCTTTTGACTTATTTTTGATTAAGCGTCATAGAAGAACTTCCGTCACACTGGATCATGCCTCATGCCATGGATTTCAGGGGCTTACTCTAGACCTTCGAGAACACAAGTAGTCCCTTTGTCATGTATGGAAAACCCCAAATTTATCAAATTTTTGTCTGTCATCTTTATCTTAACCTAATCAACCTAGATATGTGAAAGTGTTTGAAATTCACAAACATGCATTGATATTCATGGATCAGTATATCAGCAAAGCCTGGGAGGTAGGCTAATTGGAACTAAAGATACGCTAAGACCATAGACCGTTCAGCTAATGGAGGCCTTGGGCCACAGTGAAGATCTGGTAAAAGGTTCCTGTTGTGGAGGGATAGACTTTATACAGTTTTGTTTTGTTGTTCAGTCGCTAAATGTGTCTGACTCTTTGCGACCCTATGAACTGCAGCACGCCAAGCTTCTCTGTCCTCCACTACCTTATATATGTTTTGTAAATAATACAAAAATGAAAAGCTTCTAAGTTATAGTAAAGGAAATAGACCCCCTGCTAAGAATTTCATCTTTAACACTATTAATTTATTCTAATCCAAAGTGGAAAATGCTGGTGGAATGGCCATGTTTAGCAGCAGAAACATATTTAGCTATTTGAACTGATGACTGATTCAGGGTTTACAGGCCAATTTCTTACCTCAACCTTAAGGAAAAAGAAAACAACATCTTGGCAGTTAAGAAGTCGAGTACAGAGATATCCCTGGTGGTCCGAAGGGTCGGACTTCACCTTCCAGTGTAGGAGGTTAGATCCACCAAGGGGTTAGATCCCTGGTCAGGCAGCCAAGATCCCACCGGTGCCTCAGGGCCAAAACCTGAAACATAAAATGGAAACAATATGGCAACATTCAATAAAGACATTTTAAAAAAGAAATCTAATGCAGTGTATGCATAGCAAACAATAAAACCAAGTCACAGTAGGAAGAGGGAAGAAATAGAAACCTCTCCATAGGCTGCCATGAAGGTGGAGAATCTTAAATGTTCAGCTTTTCTTTTTCTTTTTAAGCACTATTTTCTCAGCTATTATTTACAGTGGTGGAAAAGTGGAGAAGACTACAAGGACTGCATATTATTGGCAGCACTAAAATTGTGATACTTGCTGTTTACACATATTAGTACGTTCCATCCTCCCCAGAACCCTGTGGGGTAGGCACTATTTATTATGAACTTTACTTAACAGAATGACACAGAGCCTTTAGATCTCATCCAGAGTGACACAGCAAGTGAGGAGAAGCACCAGGACTTAATCTTGTTACCTGGATGTGGGGCCCTTGCTCTTGACCTCCAGATTATCTCATCTTTCTGATGGGTGATGGAATCCAAAGATACTCTAAAGCACCAAAGAAATAAGGAAGGACTGAGGCTTCCCTGGTGGTCGAGTGGTTAAGAATTTGTCTTCCAGTGCAGGGGACACAGGTTTGATCCCTGGTCAGTGAACTAAGACCCCACATGTCTCCATGCAACTCAACCAGCTTACCACAACTAGAGAGAAGTGTGTGAGCCATAATGCAGAGCCCACGTGCTGCAACTAAGACTTGACACAGCCAAATAAATAAATGTTGAAATAAGGAAGGACTGGAATGGGGGGACCAGTTTGCCCAGCATCAATAGGCAAGAAATGTAGATAGTCATCGCATATTGGCTGAGTCCCAAGTGGCAAAGTGGTTAAGAACCCACTTGCCAATGTAGGAGATTCAGGTTTGATCCCTGGGTTGGAAAGATTCCCTGGAGGAGGAAATGGCAACTCACTCCAGTATTCCACTCCATGGGCAGTGGAGCCTGGCGGGCTGTAGTCCATGGAGCCACAAGAGTTGGACATGACTGAGCATGCACACACACCATATCAGCTGAAATGCCAGCCTCCTGATTAGATCAGCCTTTAATAATTTGGGGAAGAAAAGAAATTTAGAGGGAAGAAAAGTGGTGTATATCTGAGAAAGATAAAAATTGAGAAAATATAATTTTTGCTGGAGCAACCCTGCTGATTGACAGGAGAGTGTGTCATAATGAAATTACACATTTTATTTAGAAGATATATTATTTGTCTAGCAGTGTATATGTGAGTGTGTGTTTAATAACCTACCAGAGCCTGTGAATAAAGAATATGTTAGGATTGAAAGCATCAGTATAAAAAAAATTTCTCGTTCTCAGAAATTTCAAATAATACTGGATACATCAAAGGGAAACAATAGTTATCTAAATTTGAGCGTGATGGAAAACAACAGTAAAAAAAAAAAAGACGAGCAGTCTAATACTTAACAGATGATGCTTCTCCAGGGAGCAGATGAAGGGACTGGCCTAGAAATATTTCCCAGAAGACTGATCATTTGCATTGTGGCTTAGAGGGTGGGGTGGGGTGGGGTTGCATTTCAACAGATTTGGGATATTACATCGTAGGACACATTGTGGGGTCTCAGTAAAAAAAGAGTAGATTCGAGGGGGTGCAGTCTTTCCTTGCAAACTTGACATTGATCATATAGGATACAGAAAAAGAGGAGGATCCTGAATGGCGATCATTCACAGCTCACGGCTGCGAATGTTTAATTGGGTGCCACCAACCCCTGCATTAGCTTTCATTTTAATTAGTGTTGTGTGGGAGAGCACGTTTTGAGAACAGTGCTATATTAAAAAGGACTCTGTCAAAAAAAAAAAAAAGGAATAAAAATAAGATTCTACTGGAAGATCTGTTGACGGGTACCTAGAAGTAGGTGGGGAAGGTGAGGGAAGTCAAAAAGCAAAGCAGAACTGCGTAGTGGCAGGAGTCACCTGGAAAGTGGCATTCAGTCAAACTGAGAGCAAACTGCCATTGCAATTAGATCGAGATTCTGGCGTTGAGGAATCCGCAAAAGACTGGCGGGACTTCCCTGGTGGTTCCGTGGTTAGGACTGTGCTTCCATGCAGGGGGCACAGGTTCAGTCCTTGGTTGGGGAGGTTCAACATAGCCAAAACAATAAATAACAGATAAAGTCTTTATTCGTTCTAAAAAGCAAGCAGAAAACCCCAAAAGAGACCGATGTGATTTAGTCCAGCACATCAATGCGAACTTAAATTGCAATCGTCTGAATTGTCCCTAGTCTCCTCAGTCATCAGGCTTAATTCTTCATCATTACTCACCCTTCCCCTGCAGCGTTTTCTTGCATTAATTCAGTCAAATGGTTACTTATCATGGTCCCACACTGAGTTCGGCATCATATAAAAAACACAATATATCAAAAAATACAGAACACAGTACCTGCCCTGCCTAGCATATGTCATGTTAGTGGACAGAGTACCAATGTTTGGGCCCAGTATGAGTGAATTAACGTGCACTAGGACACCCAGCTGTGTGACAGGAGGCAAGTCGGTCCATTTCCCTGAGGCTTTTTCTTAACCATAGAATTGAGACAGATAATAGTGTTGGGGTGCTGATAGATGAGATGATATATCTCTACTGTAGCAGTTTAATGCATTCTTATCAAGGAGAGCGTTCTGGTGGGAAAGTCAAGTCCAGTACCATTGGTGGCACAAACAGTGTATGTTCTTAATAGCAATGATCGAGAGCAGTGTTTGGTAAAGGTATGTTCTACAGAATCCTAGATCCGCAGGCTGTTAATAGCTGTTTGGGGAGAAAGTTACTAATTTGAGGACATTCTTAGTTAACCAAAGTTAATTTCTGCATTGCAGGACTGGTCAGATCTTTTAATATGCTGAATTGTGAATCTCAGGTTAGAGATTTGGGAGTAGGTGGGTGAGGAATGAAATGGGCAGTATTTCCAAACCCTATTTGCTGAAGAATTATTATTCAGTGGGGGGACTTTTGTCTTGTGAGACACATTCAGAAATGGTGGAATGTCATGCAAAAGCTTATATTCAGAGCAGTGGGAGATTTCAGAGAGGGAAGCTTTTGTACAGGAGACCAGAAGTTAAGTGGGGTCTCTTGGAATGATTCAGGGCTACTGGACACAGTAAACTTGTCCTAATTATCTGTTTCCTCAATGCCCAGAGCACAGCAGATACTCAACAAATATCTATGGCAAGGATATTGACAGATTTTGATTTGAATGATTTGATGAAGGCATGGAGGCATTCTGATGGAGGAGGGTGGCCAGGAGAGGCAGTGATGCAACAAGAATGGAGGTGGCTTCCTGGTGAGTCAGTGGATAAGCCAGTCTGAGAGAGGTGGGGGTGCCGTTTGGAGAAGGGGGAGGGCAGTGGGGTTAAACAAAGGGGAGTCAGATTGTGCTGGACCTTGAACATCCAGCAGAAAGCTTGGAATGGCAGACACAGGGCACTTTGCTTTCATTCCACGACTGGAATGAAAAGCAAAGTTCAAAGGTTAGTTTTTTAGTGCTACCTAGAAGGGACCGTGTGGAAAGCCTGGGTGCTTGCCTGGAAGTGGTTGCCATGTCCAGGCGGCAGTGATAAGGTCCAGTGTCATGGAGCGGGCATGGAGCTCACCCAGAATGAAAGGATGACAACACATCAGATACGCAAATGAAAAAAGGAGAATGATTCGGTGACTCAGTAAAGAAGGATGAAGGTATGAAGAACTGCAGATGGTGTAGCAGAGAAGGCAGGAATACCCAGTGCCCTCCCCCCTCCACCCCCGCCCCTCAGAGACCTAGATTCTGGTTTCCACTGAGGTCCTGGCTATGCCAGTTCATTGAGCAAGTCACTAAGCTCCTATGCCATCCATCCATATTGTGTGACCCCCTGAAGAACTAGAGAAGTACCACAGAAGGTTATGGCCGCAGTCTCGAGAGGAGGGGGTGGGGCAGGGAGGGGGAAGGACACGAGTGTTAACTCTTGAGATCTGCTGTTGGAGATGGGCTGTGAGGAGAAAGATCTGGTCTGGAGCTCGGTGGATTTTCTGACAAAATTCTTTAGCCTTTGAAAGGCTCTCACATTTGCCCTCTCGGGGCCCCACTTCGCACCAGCCTCATTTTGTATCCTCGTCTCAGCATCGGTGTCATATCAAGCCTTCTCCTTTTCCTTCCTTTGCCCTCATCCAAGGTTTTCAGACCCTGCGCAGGTGTGAAAGTGAACTGGGAAGCCTAAAGACTGTTGTGGGGCTGTCACATGGAGCTTTGAACCGAGGCATCGATTTCAACAGAGCGTGGAGGGGGATGCAACTTACTGCTGCAGTTACGTAGGAGGCTTTGCTTCATGTCTTGTTTGCACCTGAGATCTATTTTGGGATTAATGAATGTGCAGGGACTTTAATTCATGAGTATTTACTGAGATCGCAACTGGGGCAGTCAGCAGTTCTCCAATAGCGCTGAGATCCTAAAGGGGAAAGCAACTGGTTGGTGTAGTACTTTAGACAGCGGATGGATATGAGAAAGGAATGAATTGTATGCACTGTAATCACTACTGCAAGATTCCATATTTCGGGTTCGCCTGCCTCCTCTCTGTCACTTCTTCCCCCTTCCTTTGTTCCTTCCTTCTTCCCTTTTAGTTTAGTTTTTTTTTTTTTTTTAAAATTTGCTTTTTTTTCTTTCAATATTTATTAATTTTTTCTTCGAATATTTATATATTTGTTTGGCTGTGCCACATCTTGGTTGTGGCACAAGGGATCTTCAATCTTTGTTGCGGCTTGTGCCATCTTTGTTTGTAGAATTTGAGATCTTTGGGTTGCAGAATTCAAACGCTTAGTTGCAGCTTGCAGGAGGATCAAGATCTCTGACCAGGGATGGAAACTGGGCCACCTGCCTTGGGCGTGAAGAGTCTCAGCCACTGAGTCACCAGGGAAGTCCCCCTTTTAGTTTGCAAACATTTTGGTTAGACCAGAATATTCTGTACAAAAGTGTGTGTGCACACTCAGCTGCTCAGTCCTGTAGCTGCTCAGTCCTGCCTGACTCTTTGCAACCCCGTGCACTGTGCCCTCCAGGCTCCACTGTCCGTGCGGTTTCCCAGGCCAGAATATCAGAGTGGGTTGCCATTTTCTTCCCCAGGGAATCTTCCAGACCTAGGGATTGAACCTGAGTCTCTAGCATTTCCTGAATTAGCAAAAGTGCTGAGTATTAAACGTGTGAGAACCATTGCTCTTTCAAGTCTGCTGTGTACTTATCGCATCTCCTTGATATTTCTCCAGCTACTCCATACATGTGTTACTTCTAGTTAAGTACTAGGAAGTTTAGTGCCCATATAAGCTTCTAGAGGGCCAACGTCATTTTTGTTCTCTTTCTTGGGTTTGCCTGTTTTATTCATTATTTCAAAGAATCAGTTTCCATTTATTTTTCTTTTGCATTTTATTGTTTGCTATCTTGTTACAGATTTTATAATTAATGATCTTTTCCTAGGGTTTTTGTTGTTGTTGTTATCTTTGTTGTCTTTTATAGTTTTTTAGAATGTGTACTGAATTTACTTATTTTTTTAATTATTCGTTTTGGCCACGCCATATGGCTTGCAGGATCTTAGTTCCCCGACCACAGATTGAACCCAGGCCACAGCAGTGAAAGGGCTGCATCCTAACCACTGGACTGCCAGGGAGTTCCCTGAGTTTCCTTGGTTTTAGTATTTCTTGTTTAATAATGAAGGCATTTCAGTTCAGTTCAGTTCAGTCGCTCAGTTGTGTCTGACTCTTTGCGACCCCATGAATCGCAGCACGCCAGGCCTCCATGTCCACCACCAATTCCCAGAGTTCACCCAAACTCATGTCCATTGAGTCAGTGATGCCATCCAGCCATCTCATCCTCTGTTGTCCCCTTCTCCTCCTGCCCCCAATCCCTCCCAGCATCAGAGTCTTTGCCAATGAGTTAGCTTTTCGCATGAGGTGGCCAAAGTATTGGAGTTTCAGCTGCAGCATCCGTCCTTCCAATGAACACTCAGGACTGGTCTCCTTTAGAATGGACTGGTTGGATCTCCTTGCAGTCCAAGGGACCCTCAAGAGTCTTCACCAACAACACAGTTCAAAAGCATCAATTCTTTGGTGCTCAGCTTTCTTTATAGTCCAAGTCTAACATCCATACATGACCACTGGAAAACCATAGCCTTGACTAGACGGACCTTTGTTGGCAAAGTAATGCCTCTGCTTTTTAATATGCTATCTAGGTTGGTCATAACTTTTCTTCCAAGGAGTAAGCCTCTTTTAATTTCATGGCTGCAGTCACCATCTGCAGTGAATTTGGAGCCCAGAAAAATAAAGTCAGCCACTGTTTCCACTATTTCCCCATCTATTTTCGATGAAGTGATGGGACCGGATGCCATGATCTTTGTTTTCTGAATGTTGAGCTTTAAGCCAACTTTTTCACTCTCCTCTTTCACTTTCATCAAGAGGCCCTTTAGTTCTTCTTCACTTTCTGCCATAAGGGTGGTGTCATCTGCATATCTGAGGTTATTGATATTTCTCCTGGCTATCTTGATTCCAGCTTGTGCTTCTTCCAGCCCAGTGTTTCTCATGATGTACTCTGTGTATAAGTTAAATAAGCAGGGTGACATACTCCTTGTCCTATTTGGAACCAGGCTGTTGTTCCACGTCCAGTTCTAACTGTTGCTTCCTGA
Source organism: Redunca redunca (assembly GCA_006410935.1). NCBI lineage: Eukaryota > Metazoa > Chordata > Mammalia > Artiodactyla > Bovidae > Redunca > Redunca redunca. Next base: position 19,543 of record SJYQ01019967.1, read on the forward strand.
CCTNATGTCTGGCTCTAGGTGAGTGATCACACCATCGTGATTATCTTGGTCGTGAAGATCTTTTTTATACAGTTCTATGTAATCTTGCCACCTCTTCTTAAGGGCAAATATATCCTGATACCAGCTTGGGCTGTGCCCTGTAGTTTTGTATGAAATATTTTTGTTTCATTGCTTTAAAGAAAAGTAAAAATTACAGTTTTTAATTTTTCTCTTTTTTAAGGATTACCGAGGAATATTGCTTTTCCAAGTAGTTGAGATTATAATTATTTATTTATAATTTTATTGAATGTGATCAGAGAATACAATCTGTAAGATTCCTACTTTTAAATTTGTTTATGGACTTGTTAAAAGTTTTTTTTTTTTTTGAATAGTCAAATATGCAGTCAGTGTAAAGTGTGCAATAAATATTCGTGGGAGATTATCTACTTTATTTTATATACTGATGCATGCACATATGTATGTCAGGTTTATTATTTTTATCACTCATTGCTTCTTAGTCCTTATTTTGCTATTCTACTGCTGTTCAGTTTTAAACAAAGTATAATAAAGTTGCTCACTCAAATTGTATTTTTATCCTGCTATTGCAGTCTAAAAATGTTTGTTTTATAATTTTTAGTTTTATTTGTTGCAAACGCATTTATGATGATTAGCCCTTTCCCCTAAATTATGTCTTTTTATTTTCTGTTTAGTGTGTGTGAACTTTTTTTCAGTGTGTGTTAATATTAACATTGTTACTATTGCTTTACATTTGTTTACATTTGTCTGGTGGTATGTTTTACCCATCTGTTTTCAAATTTTATTAATACTGAGTATATATTGGAAACCACCTAAAACGTAGCTTGCCTTTTTTTTTTTTTTGGCTTGCAATTTTAGCCTAATATATCATCAGTCTTTATTTTTAATAGAAAAATTCCTTTTGAAGTTCTTTGATATCTAGTGTCATAACCAATAGACTTGATTATATTCCATCATCTTAATTTGGTAGCAAATATGTCTATTATTCTTTATTAAATACCGTTTATGCTCACTAATATCAAATGGTTGCTCAGGCTTTAGTCTTGACAAGCTGCATTTGATATGATGGTAGGAGCTCCAAGTGAAAATGACTGTCAGACAGTTGGAGATAGGAGAGGACCAGAGTCTGAGCCAGAAAAACAAGACTGGACAGAAGCGCGTTGGCAGCACCTGCTCTGGTAGTCAGGGTCTTGCAGAGAAACTGAACCATAGGTTAGAGTGAGAACAAGAATGAGCATGAGTGAGAAATTGATTCAGCCTAAGGTCTTGGCTCACACTTTTGTAGGGAGTGGTGAGTTTGAAATCTGCTGGGAGGTTGGAGATTCAGGTATGAGTTAATGTTGCCGCCTTGAGTCCAGATCTGCTGGCTGGAAACTCAGGCAGGGTTTCTATGTTACCGTCTTGAGAGAATTCCTGTTTCAGAAGCTCTCTTTGCTCCTGAGGCCTTCGACTGATTGGATGAGGCCCACCCACACTGTGGAGGGTAATCTGCTTGACTCAAAGTAAGCTGGCTTAAATGTTCTGTGCCTGTGTGCTAGGCTGCTTCAGTCGTGTCCAATACTTTGTGACCCCATAAACTGTAGCCCACTGGTTCCTCTGTCCATGCATGCTCTAAGCGAAAATACTGGAGTGGGTTGCCATACCCTCCTCTGGGTGATTTCCCAGCCCAGGGATTGAACCCACACCTCCTGTGGCTCTTGCATTGCAGGCAGAATCTTTGCCACTGTTCCACCAAGGAAGCCCGACTTAAATGTCCCGAAATACCATCCCAGTAACATCTAGACTTGTTTGACCAAACGACTGGGTGTCATAGTTGACACATAAAATTAACCATCGCCTCAGCATTGTAGAAAAAGCTGACTGAATGTGAATGGATAGCTTCTGAAGCAAACAACATGTACAAACAGAAACAGAGCTAGAGATCAAGGACTTAGCATTACGGAATCGGCACAGTTGGTTTCCATTGTTTTCATTCAAAAATCCAAGGACTCTTATGCATTTGGTGACACTTATTATAGTGTGCTCTGGATTTACAACGTGTATCCTGGTTTTACTCTTTTTAACATTTGTCAGTTTTTCTGTACACCAGAACTTCAGGTGGAAGACATTTCTTGAGAGTCTGCTGTTTCTTGAGCCTTATCTGTCTTGTAGCGGTTCTGTTTGTCCTGGGGTTATGAGCTGTAACACGTTAATCCTGCTCCGTGAAGTCCTTGCCTGCACACAGCCTACAGCTAAGCAAATGCTGCTGCTCCACTGATGTTGCCGTGCTGATGGAGTGTTGCACTGTAGACTCTTCCAGCCCCCATACCAGCTGTCGACTTGGTATATATGGGAGGATGTGCAGAGAGTCTGTGTTGCCCTTTACAATCCAATATGGTTAACATTACGTATCTGTGGGTTCTGCATCTGTGGATATAGCAGGCTGACTGTACTACACCATTTTATAGAAGGCACTTGCGTATTTGCAGATTTTGATACCCACAGAGGTCCTAGAACCCAGTCCCTGGTGGATGCCAAGGGATGGCTGAATATATTTTCAGACTTGTCTGCTAAATAAATATTTTCAGCATAGCTTAGTCTAGTTACTATTTAATATCTCCAATTACCAGAAAATGTTTTATTGGAGTATAGTCGATTTGCAATATTGTGTTAGTTTCTGGTTTACAGCAAAGGGATTTAGTTATAAGTATGCATATATATGGGCTTCCCTTGTGGCTCAGCTGGTAAAGAATCCACCTGTAATGCAGACCTAGGTTCGATCACTGGGTTGGGAAGATCCCCTGGAGAAGGGAAAGGCTGCCCACTCCAGTGTTCTGGCCTGGAGAATTCCATGGACAGTCCATGGGATTGCAAAGAGTCGAACATGACTGAGCTACTTTCACACACACACACACACACGCGTGTGTGTGTATATATATATATATATATTTTAAGATTCTTTTCTGTTGTAGGTTATTACAAGCTCATGAATACATTTCCCTGTGCTATATAGTAGTACCTTGTTTATCTATTTTATAGATAGTAGTGAATATATGTTAATCTCATACTCCTAATTTATCCCTTCCCTCTTCCTCTTTGTTAATCATAAGTTTGTTTTCTGTGTCTGTGAGTCTGTTTCTGTTTTTTAATATTTAATTAATTAATTTGGCCACCTCAGGTCTTAATTGAAGCACATGGGCTCTCTAGTTGTGGCCCTTGGGGTCAGTAGTTGCAGTGGTTGGGCTTAGTTGCTCCGGATCTTAGTTCCCAGACTAAGATCCCTTGCATTGCAAGGCAGGTTTTTAACCTCTGGACCACCAGGGAAGTTCCTATTTCTGTTTTGTAAATAAGTTCATTTGTGTTATTGTATAGATTCTACACATAAGCAATTTCATACAATTGTCTTTCTCTATCTGGTATGATAATCTCTAGGTCCATTCATTTTGCTGCAAACAGCAAAGTTTTCATTGTTCTTCATGGCTGAGTAATATTTGTGTGTGTGTGTGTGTGTGTGTGTACACGTACGCCACATCTTCTTTATTATCCACTCATCTATTGATGGACATTTAGATTGCTTCTTTGTTTTGGCTATTGTAAATAGTGCTGCTGTGAACATTGGGGTGCATGTATCTTTTCAGATTAGAGTTTTCATCTTTTCCAAATATTTGCCCAGGAATGGAATTGCTGGATTGTATGGTAACTCTGTTTTTCATTATTTAAGGAACCTCCATGCTGTTTTCCACAATGGCTGCACCAGTTTACATTTTCACCAACAGTTCCCTTTTCTCCACACCCTCTCCAGCATTTGTTACTTATAGACTTTTTAATGATGGCCATTCTGACCAGTGTGAGGATTAACAATATGGAGCATCTTTTCATGCGCCTGTTGGACCTCTGCATGCCTTCTTTCGGGAAAGTGTCTATTTAGGTCTTATGCATATTTTTTTATTAAATTGTTTGTGTTTTTTGATATTGAGTTGTATGAGCTTTTTGTATATATTGGAAATTAAGCCCTTGTTGGTCACATAATATACAAATATTTCCTCCCCATCTGTAAGTTGTCTTTTTGTTTTGTTTATGGTTTCCTTTGCTGTGCAAAAGCTTGTAAGTTTCCCATTTGTTTATTTTTGCTTTTATTTATTTTACCTTGGGAGACTGATCTAAGAAAATATTGCTACAATTTGTGTCAGAGTGTCTTGCCCATGTTCTCTTCTAGAAATTTTATGTGTCATGTCAATTATAGCAACTTTATTACTACAGATAATAGTGCCTGGGTTTCCCTGGTGGCTCACAAAGTAAAGAATCCGCCTGCAATGCAGGGATGTGGATTCGATCCCTGGGTCAGGAAGATCCCCTGGAGAAGGGGATGGCTACCCCCACCAGTATTCTTACATGGACAGAGGAGCCTGGTGGGACAGTCCATGGGGTTGCAAAGAGTCGGACACAACTAAGCAATTAACACCGCACTACTACTACAAGCAGTGCCCAGTGGTTAAGCACACCAGGTTTGGATTTAAACTGGGCCTGCCTGGATTCCAACCGAGATTACAATGCTTAGTAACTACAACTCACATTACCTAACCTCTCTGAGGCTTACTTTTCCCTCTTGCAACATGAGGATATTAATCATGCTTGCATCATACTCCTGTTATGAGGATTAAATGACATGAGGGTTGGTTATTTTCATTATAAAAGTGCTATTTTTTTTCCTACTCAATGTGGTATTCCTTTTCTCCATGACAACTTCTAACTCATGTTTTGAAGAAACAAAAGTTGAGGCCATCAGTGGTGCAAGCCAAGATCTTTCCAGTTATTTTGTTCCTGTCATTTCATTAACTTTTTCAGTGAGTGGTTTTCTATGTCTGTTATAAAGTAGGTTTTCTAATTTAGTTTTTTTGGCTGTACCAGGTCTTAGTTGTGGCACACAGGATCTTCAGTGTTTGTTCTGACATGTGGAGTATTTAGTTGTAGCATGCGAACTCTTAGTTGCGGCCTGTGGAATCTAGTTCCCTTAGCAGGGATCGAACCTGGGCCCCCTGCATTGAGAGTGTGGATTCTTTAGCCATTAGACCACCAGGGAAGTCCCTAAAATAGGTTAGAGGAAAGAAATTCAAGAGAAAGAATTTATATGCCATCCATGTCCATCATGGATACCTAAAATGTTGCTAAATTTAGAAACAAAATAGCCCATGTGAAAGAGGCTTCCCTGGTGGCTCAGATGGTAAAGACAAAATAGCCCATAGAAATGCATATTTTGAATTCTGACTTGGTGAGTGTGGTGCTGAGTTGCTATCAGGCAAGCGGGCAGGTCGCAGTGCCATTAAAACCTGGTCCTGCTTGATGGTTTCCTCATTTAGGGTATGGTAGGAAAAAACAGTACTAGACTGTTCATCTCTCAGCACATCTTGGTATTTCTGCCTGGCCCTCCCATCTGTTATCCTAATTGCTAGGATTACTGCTCAAAACTTTCCCTGCTCCATATAGTTCAAGATTGTCACATATCCTAATGATGTCCTCATTGGTTACAAAGTCTTCTGTCAGAGAGGAATGAATGCATTCATCAAGTTGCTTCCACATCTGAGTTGTTTGTGGGACTGTCTCCACTTGCTTGACTTTCAGATTCTGACTTTCTCCCTCTCTTTTCCAAGCTCGAACTCAGTAAGTAAAAGCTGAGATATTGTCATTTCCTAAATAACCCAAAGGGAAGATCTGGCCAAATTTAAAATTGATGCTTTTGAACTGTGGTGTTAGAGAAGACTCTTGAGAGTCCCTTGGACTGCAAGGAGATCCAACCAGTCCATTCTGAAGGAGATCAGCCCTGGGATTTCTTTGGAAGGAATGACGCTGAAGCTGAAACTCCAGTACTTTGGCCATCTCATGCGAAGAGTTGACTCATTGGAAAAGACTCTGATGCTGGGAGGGATTGGGGGCAGGAGGAGAAGGGGACGACAGAGGATGAGATGGCTGGATGGCATCACGGACTCGATGGACGTGAGTCTGAGTGAACTCTGGGAGTTGGTGATGGACAGGGAGGCCTGGCGTGCTGCGATTCATGGGCTCGCAAAGAGTCGGACACGACTGAGTGACTGAACTGAACTGAACTGCAAAGCCCTCTGACTGCTGCATCAACTTGCGCATGCTTCTCTCCCTAATGGAACTTTAAGGAATAACCATCATTGAATAGAGCCTCCACGTCATCTTGGATCTCACCGAACAGAGCCTCGATTTGGTTATTTTTTTTTTCCTGCATTGTCTGTTGCTCACTGGGTAAAGCACAGGCCTGGACTTCATCTGGCTGTGGTTTCATCTCGCAGAGGCAGTAATTGAATCTCTGACATCGTCCTGCCTTCAAGGAGTGTTCCAACTCAGGCTGCTATATTAAACCAGCATAGTTCTCTGTTCTCTTGGAAGGTAGTGTCTCATCTATGGACAGTGAATGATGGCGATGCCAACTCTCAGAAGAGTCAGGGCTGGGACCCCAGGCATCTACTGTTCCTTCCATGCAAAGAGCCAGTCTGAGTTTGCAAAGATGGTGTTTAACCTGTTACCGCCCTCTCTGCAAATAACCTGAGCAGCTTCAGCACAGTGTGGGGGTTAGTACTTGCTCTCTGACCTTTGGGGATAGATCTGTTGAAGCTGGTTGCAGTTCGAAGCAGGATCTGAGGCAAATTGGAGCAGGCTGCACGCTCCGCCCCTGCCTCTCCCAGCACCCCGAGGTGTTAGAGTCGATTCTGCTGGGAGCCACCTTCAGGTGCATCCCAGCTCCCTGCTCAGCCCCCTGAAGAATTTTCCGTGATGGCATTTGCCGGGTGTTTGACATCATTGTTGGGTGTTTGACATCATTGTTGTAAAGGCTCACAGTTTTGGAGCAACTCCCACTCAAACCTTTCTGGTACCTCGGCATCATTGGTTTTGGACTTGGGGGTTTGAGGTGTGTCTGGGGTAAATTTAGAAGCAAGAAGAAAGGGTGCTGTGCCCAATATCACCAAATTTGGCAGAAATTTGTCCCAAGCTTTAGACCAACATTGAGGATTCCATAAAATCAGGGATAGTGCCGAATGAATAAAAGACAGGAGGAGTGAATATCAAACAACCTGTTGACCCTTTCCCAGAAAAGTCAGGAATGTGAACTTCGGTGCTTTCGTGGTAACATGTATAAGACAGGACAAAAGTACAAAAGCTATGAGTCTGTTAGGAAGGAGTTAAAAAAAATTCTCAACAGCTTCTCCTACCACCTCTACAAACAGAGAGGCCAAGAGAAAATGCACACACACACACACACACACACACACACACTCACATTCCAGCAAAGAACCTGTTCTGCAAGTTTTGCTGGTAAAAAGCAGGAAGGGGGTTGCTGGAGAGTCGAGTGAAAAAGCCTTAGGAGTATTCATAGAAGGTTTTTCAAAACTAAGTTTTCAGAGTAATTTTATCCTGCAGAGAGAGGCGCACGGACCACTGTAGGCTTTTCTTCAACTGCTTAAGAGCATTGTTAGACAGGGAGGGGCAGATTAACGGATGCCTATAATTTTGATCATTGTTTTCTGCAAAACAGTTCAGGCTTTGAAAAACGAAGCCATCATTCTTGGTGAGGTTTCTGCCAACAGCACAAATTATACCGTGCAGAGATCCAAAGCCCCTAAAAAGGTTTCATTAATGAACAATTTCAGAGGACTGTTTAAGTCTTTACCCGACAGGTAACGTTGGCCCGCAGGCAGGTGGGGTTAGGGTTTCCGTGGAGATTTATGATGTCATGCTTGAAAGAGCATGTCAAGACAGCCAATTTAACAAGTAGCTACTCAAAAAGTCCTATAGGCTGGAAGTAGCTGTTATGCAAATGACAAAAGAGTTTTACTGGGAAAAACTGTGAAAGAAAACCGTAGAGACATGGAGGGGGGTTTACCTGACAGCTCAGGAGATGACTCCGGAGTCCACTAGAGACGAGAACTTCCAGAAGCTGAGTTAGATTTTCTGCTTTAACTGCCGTTTCACCTGTGGAGCTCCAGGTACAGGTAAATCTGGATTCTGTTTCTTCCGAGTTCTCGCAGAAAATTATTTGGAAACATTGTGAGGTCTGTTTCTCTGCATTGTTCTCTTGGCAGGAAGCACTGAATCAATAAGCATGGCTTTCCCACACCGAATGTTCAAGTGTTCCTGCTTCAGGGGCTGTTTTTTTCAGGGCTTTTTATTGAATGAACTGAGATTTTTGAATAGAGCTGAAAAACAAGTGATGCATTATGCATTATGCTGATTTTTCCCTGTGAATAATGCTATAAAAAATGCCTAGATAAGGGTTAGAAGGACGATCTGGGAACTGAGATATTATATATATTTGTGGATTATTCCCAGATGTTGGTTTCTTGCTCTTGCTCTCTTTTTTTTCTTTAACTCTTAGAACAGACCTGAAATTGGGACTGTGTGTATTTTTGTATTTTCAAGTTGCAAAATGCCCAAAATACAACCCATGGAATCATATAGAACTAGGTTTATGAAACTTATACTTTTTTTTCTTTTAAAATTGGAGGATAAATGCTTTACAGTGTTGTGTTGTACACTTTTATTTAAGTGTGTCTGTATATTTTTCTCACAGCAGCATTTTACAGGACTAGAAAAATATCCTGTTTGAGATATCAGGGTTTCTGGGCATGAAGGAAGTAGGAACTGTAAATTCTAAGACAGATAAAGGCTTCTAGGGTGGGGGGAATGGTTGATAAAACTAGTTTTTAAAGCGTGCTTTCAGAAGGAAACCTCACTTTGGTGGTACGCGGTTTTCTGCTTGCATCAGTTACTAGCAAGCCTGAGTAAACAGTCTTGCCAGCGATATGGGTGTGATAATAATCGAAGGTAGCCATGTGTCTGCAAAGTTGAATTAAGGGGGTTAGCTTGGGGGCGTCAGGCTGCCATGTGAATAGTTAGGTACACCAAGCTTAAAAGGCAATGAAAATCATTTATTTTTCTCTTTCATGCACTGCATAAGGTGAAAACGGAGCGTTAAGAATAAAGATACCTGTGAAATGGGAATTTGGGCTTTTGAAAGCAAAACTATTTAGGAGCACGCGGACAGGATTTAGCATATTTGAGAAAGCCTCCTGAAATTTGGCCATCCAATTATGTGAATTAACTCCAGCATTGATATTCATATTAAATTGTTGGGTGACCACCCCAGTTACTGCAGAAAAGCAATTCGAGTGCCGGAGAACTCTGTCCCTAACATCAGAACACCTGGGTGTTGAATCCATCTCCTACCTGTGTCACTTTAGGAAAGTAAACTCATGTCCTTAAGCCTCAGTTTTCTCCTCCCTAAGATGGGAGTGATAGTCATGGTGTGGTGAGGGCAATATACACGTGGCACAGTTCTCAGAACGCGCGCTCCATGGATTAGCGGGTATTTTTATTTAATACTTCTGTGGTCCTGAACTGTTGCTAACAGGGTTTCATCTCTCACTTCATCTTATCACTGTAACAGCCCAGTGAGGTTAGTCTACTCTTTTAATTCCCACTTTACAGATGAAGAAACTGTGGCTCAGAGAGATACTGAAATATATACCATAAGCTGTCCTTCTACATTTCCTGCTAAAAAAAAAAAAAAGAAAAACCATTAATGGTTCCCAAAATGACTCCCTGAGGCAACTATTATTTCTGTTATAAAGTAATTAAAATACAAAATGTTAAGTGTGTCAAAGGAGCTGGGATATTTGTGTTTTTACATTAATTATATTTGTGACACTTTTTCTAGACAGGCTAGAGAGAAGTGATGTTATTTTACTTTTTCCTGTCAGCTATTGATAGAGCTTCTCCCTTCAAAGACTTACAGGGTTGACTCTTACCGTCTTTCGATGTTTCTAGGCCCTGCAAGAAGAGTCGCGTTTTGCTGTTACCTGAGCAAGAAACTAAGTCACCAGGAGGTTGTGGGAACAGCCACAGGGAGCCAGGATCAGACACACTGTCTTTTCTCTTTTGTATTCTAGACCTTGGCACCTCCCTCCCAGACCAAAACAGTCCATAATTATATTCTACATCCGTTGTGTGTCAGAGACAAATATGTTTTTCATTGTGTTATTTTTAACAGCAGGGTTTTCAGCCAGAGAAAACACTGTCTTAGTTCCAGAGTTTTCCTAATGACTGCTCTGATGTTTCCAAGTTGTCCACCTCAGGCTGTTCAAAATTGTTGGGGTTCCTCACTCCCAGAAGAACGTTCTTAGCAGGAGTGGTGGTAGGGTCATCGAGAGGAATCCTAAAAGCATTCTGATCTCTGAGCTTCCGAGGGCGAACTTATTCTGTCCTAGATAATTCACTAAAAGCGATCATCTGAATGGCAGCAGGCTGTATGGTGCCCAGCTCTAGTTGGGGACCCTGGGCAAAGCTCTGATTATCTCAAGGGCAGAGCCTTCAGGCAAAGATGGATTTCATTCAAAGTTTCAATTTCAAATATGAACCGCTGTGCTGCAGGTTTAAAGTAGAAACCAGTCATGAAATCAAACAGCCAGAGGGTGCCAAAATTCCACATAGGTTCCGAGTCACTAATGAATATTCTAAGTTTCTTTTATTTGACCCACAGACCCTGTTTTAGAAGTCCATTAAGCTTTTTATTACACTTAATTGTTGTATTCCTCAGAGATTATCTGCTGATTCATAAGTATCTAGAAACATGCATCTAGAAACATGGTTTGCACCCATCAGGGTTTAGTAAAGATTTATTGAATCACAGGGACTGAACACAGGGATTCAAGGCCTAGGTTGCTGCTGCTGCTGCTCTTGCCTCCATCGCTTACTACTAGTAGTGAGATTTCCCGCTGAAGAACATACCTCGGTCCATGCACATTACAAATAAGATGTAATGTCTGAATTTTAAAAGCCTCTTAGGACAAGGACTTGTGATCTTTCATTACAGTTGACCCTTGAATGGTGCAGGTATAAAATCCATGTATAACTTTTGATTCTCCTAAAATTTATCTCCTACTAGTAGGGCTACCTACTACTGCTAGTTCCAGGTGACGGGAAGCCTTACAGGTGACATAAACTGTCGATTAACACGTTTTGTATGTTATATTTATTTATATCTTACCATAAACTGGAGGAAAAAATCGTAAGGAAGAGAAAGTACATTTACAGTGCATGCATGCTCAGTTGGTTGAGTTGTGTCCAATTCTTCGCAGCCCTATGGACTGTAGACCGCCAAGCTCCTCTGTATATGGGATTCTCCAGGCAAGAATACTGGAGTGGATTGCCATTTCCTTCTCCAGAGGATCTTCCCATCCCAGGGATGAAACCCACGGCTCCTGTGTCCAATGTATCGGAGGTAGATTCTTTACCCAATGAGCCACAGGGAAGCCCCACATTTACAGTACATACTGAAAAAATTCCACATAAAAGTGGACCAACCCAGTTCAAACTCATGTTATTCAGAGGTCAACTGTGTTGTAGTTTTCTCTTTTAAAAATGATTTTGAGAATTGTTTCTTCGGAAAGAAAGGCACTGCAATCTAGCAGTTCAGGATGTGGGACTAGGACTTTCTTTAGGGGAGGCATGCGTGAAGCTCTTCTAAATAAGAAGGAAGATGTTTTCCAGAAGCTACTTGGGCTCAGACCTGGGTCCTTGCTATTCAACTTTAGTTTGTCAGAAACACTCCTGTTTTGAACCTGATGGGAAGTTGTTTCCAAAAATCTGTTTATTTAAAAAAAAAAAGTCATCCTGGAAAATGGTGGCACCCGAGGAGATGTTGCTCTTCTCTTTACTGTGAGCCCGAGAAGGGACCAGCAGGTGGGCTGGGCAGGGCCTTCCTGCCTCTAAGTTTTCTTTCCTTAACTTTTTTTAAGCTGGAGAAACATGATTTGGTGAAAGCAAACATTCCTCAGGAATTCGAGTTTAGGATTTTTTTTTTAAATGTTTATTTATTTGTGGCTGCTTTAGGTCTTAATTTAGGTACAGGGCTTCTCTCAGGTTAGGGTTACTCTCTAGCTGGGGCCCCCAGGCTCAGTAGTTGCAACATATAGGCTTAGTTGCCCCATAGCATCTGGGCTTCCCCAGGTGGCACTAGTGGTTAAGAACTCACTTACCAGTGCAGGAGATGTAAGAAATGCAGTCAGGAAGATTGCCTGGAGGAGGGCTTGGCAACCCACTCTGGTATTCTTGCCTGGGAAATCCCATGGACAGAGGAGCCTGGCAGGCCATAGTCCTTGGAGCTGCAAAGAGTTGGACACAACTTAGCAACTCAACAGCATACCCCAATGCAAAATAAAAAGTTAAAAAAAAAATGGAATTCTGGAGGACCTTAGGGAGGGACCAGAGAGGAACAAAAGGTGGAGACTGGGGTGAGCTTTATCCCAGTGACAGGAAGTTCTGTTGCTTTTGCGTCCTTTTATAGCAGGAACAGTTCTGAACTGCTCCTTTGTGTGAATGACAACAGTAAATAACTATTACATGTTTGGAGAAATCTTTTTCTAGAGATCTTACAGAAAGGAGCGTGACTTTATGTGATGACGTGAGTACAGTCTGTCCAAGGTTAAGGGTAGGTGATAGCTTTTGTGGCCTCTTAGAGCCCGAGAATTCTAGCTTGTGGCTTCCCCTCACACATGGTTCTCTTCACTTCCACCCCTGCCTGGTTGCTCAAGATTAAGTAACAGAGGCAAACTTCCCTGGTAGTCCAGCTGCCAATGCATGGTCCACTTATAGAGGACCATTTTCAATTTCTTTTGGGGAGAGAGTGTGTGTGCCTATGTTTACAATGGTCAGAAGAATTACCCCCAAAATGGTTGGGGATCTAAAATCCCATGTGGCTCATGGCACAGCCAATAAATAAATATCTAAACAAAAAAGTTTGTGTTAAAAACTACTAATCAATGAATTAAAAAACAAAAGAAAATTAATAAAATAGATTAAGCAACAGAAGTGATAATGGGTTTCCCCCCAGCATTTTCACCAGTGTTCACAAATGCAGATGCTCATGTCAGTCTCCATAAACTCGACGGTGGCACTGTCCTCCGAGCTGTGGTCCCTCCCTGCCTGTCTGCCCTGCTCTGCACTCTGCGAAGATGCACAGGATGGATGGCCAAGACCCCACTGAAATGTGTTTTTATTGATCCACAGTGAGCACTGTGAACTTTCTAGAAGGGCCTTTCTTTGGCATTACTACCTACCACTCAGAAGGAAAGTAGGGCGCAGCCACACACGCTTTTTGGAATAGCTGGGGAAATGGGTTCGGAGGAACCCTTGGTAATTTTCCGCCTTTGACATTAAGAATGTTTGTAAACACCCCTGAGAATGTCGCATGAATGTCACACCTCAGGAGTCATTAGTCAGGTAAATGCGCCTCCATCCTGCAGGTGCACAGGGACTTTTCTTCTCATTGTCTTTTTGAATTTTGCAGCAGGAAAGGCTGCATGGGCTTCCTCCACCTTTGACTGTAACTTTATTTGAGTCCCTTTTCAGGTAAGTTTTAATTCTAGCCAGTTGACTTGTTTTTCAGTCTCTAAGTTGTGTCCTAGTCTTTGCGACTCCAAGAACTGCAGCACACCAGGCTTCCCTGTCCTTCACTAACTCCTGGAGTTTGCTCAGACTCACGTCCATTGAGTCAGTGATGCTATCCAACCATCTTGTCCTCTGTCTTCTTTTCTCCTCCTGCCCTCAATCTTTCCCAGCATCAGGGTCTTTTCTAGTAAGTCGGCTCTTTGCATCAGTCCTCTTGGCCAGAGTCTTGGAGCTTCAGCTTCAGCATCAGTCCTTCCAATAAATATTCGAGGTTGATTTCCTTTATGATTGACTGGTTTGATCACCTTGCTGTCCAAGGGACTTTCAGAGTCTACTCCAGCACCACAGTTTGAAAGTATCAATTCTTTGGCACTCAGGCCTCTTTATGGTTCAACCCTCAGATCTGTACGTGACTACTGGAAAAACCATAGCTTTGACTGTATGGACCTTTGTTGGTAAAGTGATGTCTTTGCTTTTTAATATGCTGTCTAGGTTTTTCATAAAGGACCATTTTAAATTTCTTCTTTGGGGAATGTATGTTTGTGTTTACAATGGTGAGAAGAGCCCAAACTGATTTAGAGCTGGTTTCTCCTCAGAGCAATTAAAGTAGTGACCCTATAATCTATTAACTTGACCCTTTTAAATTGCTGTTTCGATTATTTCTCTTTTCTTTCCTGTTATGAACAGCACTGCTGTGACCTTCTGTGTTGCTATGCAGGTGTCAGTAAATCTGAAACACAAATTCCTAGATGTCAGATTACTAGTTTTCTACTATTGTTTTACAGGGCTTACTCATATTGAAAAGTATTGCCCAATTTTCTCTCAGAAAGACTTATCAATTTATTCTGTCAACATGAGTGCTTGGGAGTCAGTTACGGTACATTCAGATAATACAGTTCTCTGCAGTCATGCTGGTAAATGAAATAGACTGGATGTGCAGGTGTGGACATGTAACCAAGCCATGTTAAGTGAGCAATTCAATTTATTACATTAAGTAAGCAATATTATTCACAGAGCAATGTAGAGAGTGGGATCCTATTTATTTTTCAAAGGCCTGATCCAAAACCATGTTTATTTTTTGTGTACTTATCATTCCATTAAACATTTCTAGGATGGTACCTATATCAGAAAGAAGGACACATGGGCTGGTGAGGATGGAAGCTTTTATTTTTAACTTCTAGACTTCTTCACTGTTTGTATTTTTACTGAGGGCATAATACTCCCTTGGAGCCTAAGCCCATGTTCTTCCAGAAGCAGCCAACCATTCCAGGTGGGCTGGAAAGTGACTTTCTCCATCTCCTGTGCCAGTCTAGGAGAAGATTTGCACTTTGATGTCATTGTCCCTTGAAGATGGAGGGCTAAGTCTTATTCCCAGCAGACACTTCCCTAAACCATTTTATTCTGGTCATGATCCCACTTTCCTAAATAAATGCTCTTTGGGCTTCTGAACCTCGGGTGTGTTTGGATTAGACATGTTTAAGCTGCCCGAACTTGTCAAACAACAGCACTGAGTTCACCTTCCCTTGGTCACGCCGTCATCTAGCCCATTATATAAAGCATTCACTTCATGTTCACATGTAAATACTTTACAACCAACCTTCACCCCTTTCCAGTTAGCGGGGATCCTTTTGGGATAAAAGGTGCTTAGGCTTTGTTAAGTCTGTAACTATACAACTAGGATTCAGTTTCCTCAGTGAGGGTGAAAAAAAAAAAATCCGTGTTTTAATATCTGGAATATCTAGATTTGAAAAGATTTTTGTTTTACAAGTTGAGAACAGAAGGCATCCTGTCAGAGGTTGCCTTTGAAAAGAAAAGAAATAACATTTCTTTATGCTCCCAAATCACTGAAGAAAGCTTGAGTCATTATTTTAAACTCCAGCTTCTTTTTAATTCAGATGCCTGGAGTTCATTAAAACCGCAAGTGATGTATTCGTTCCTTTCACACAAATCAGTAGAGATCTCCACTGTAATTATCAATAGACTTTTCTACCTTTCTCTTTCTCAAAAGCTTCTTTTGAAACTTTACCTTCTTTCCTAGATATATTCTTTTTTGGCTTAGTAAAATATCACAGTTCTGCTGCAAAGTACAAATATTTGCAAAAGGGAACCAGTATAAAATAAGTGCCTCTTCATGTGGTAGTTTGTGAAGAAGTGTATGCCTGGCACTAGTTGGTTAACCTAAGAAATAATGAGGAATTACTGCTTACAGAGAAAAGGGCGGGATAGTGGCTGTGATGTGCAAAACAAGGAAAGCTGTAATTTAAGCAATTCCATTAAAGAGAATATAATTACTGTAGCCTCAGGGTGGTGGCAGGTCACTTTTAAGCCTAATTGAACTTTTTTCTTAATATCATTAGAGAAATGGAATGAACTTTGGTATCATGGGGTAAATACAAAATTTTCTTCTTCCAAGTTTTAAATACCACTGGCTTTTTAAGACATGTACATCCAAATCTAAAATGCCTTTACGCATGCCAACACAATATAATAAAAATTTTCCCTGTATGTATTCAAACCACTGCAAGTAAGTACATTGTAATGTCCACAATTATTAGATAGCATCTAATGGTTAGATAGCATCACCAACTCAATGGACATGAATTTGTGCAAACTCCGGGGGATAGTGGAGAACAGAGGAGCCTACAGTCCATGGGGTTGCAAAGAGTCAGACACAATTTAGCGACAGAATATCAACAACAACGCTCACAATTACTACTCTATGCTGAAACTTTCACACAGGTTATCTCACAATCTTCTCAAAAACCCTACCAACCTACATATAAACGTCCAAGGCTCAGAAGAATCTAGGCAGTTGATTCTCTTTTCTTTCATTTAATTTTTATTTTACATTAGAATATGTGGTGGTTTAGTCCATAAGTTGTGTCCGACTCTGCGACCTGATGGACTGTAGCCCACCAGGCTTCTCTGTCCACGGGATTTTCCAGGCAAGAGTACTGGAGCAGGTTGCCATTCCCTCCTCCAGGGGTCTGCCCCACCCAGGGGTCCAGCCTGAGTCTCCTTCGTTGCAGGCGGGTCCTTGTGTTAGTTTCATGTGTATAGCAGAGTGAATCAGTTGTACATATTCCATTTTTTTCAGATTCTTTTCCCATATAGGTTATTACAGAGTATTGAGTGGAGTTCCCTGTGCTATATACACTAGGTCCTTGTGGGTTATCTATTTTATGTTTATAGATTTTTTAAAATGTGGACCATATATAAAATCTTTACTGAGTTTGTTACAGTATCGCGTCGGTTTTTTGTTTTGCTTTTTTGACCCTGCGGTATGTAGGATCTTAGTTCCCCAACCAGGGATTGCACCCATACCCCCTTTATTGGAAGGCAAAGTCCTAACCACTGGACCTCCAGGGAAGTCCTGGTTATCTTTTTTATATATAGTAGTGTGTATATGCAGAGAAGGCAATGGCACCCCACTCCAGTACTCTTGTCTAGAAAATCCCATGGACGGAGGAGCCTGGTAGGCTGTAGTCCATGGGGTCGCTAAGAGTCGGACACGACTGAGCAACTTCACTTTCCCTTTTCACTTTCATGCATTGGAGAAGGAAATGGCAACCCACTCCAGTGTTTTTGCCTGGTGAATCCCAGGGATGGGGGAGCCTGGTGTGCTGCCGTCTATGGGGTAACACAGAGTCGGACACGACTGAAGTGACTTAGCAGTAGTGTGTATATGTTAATCCCAAACTCCTAGTTAATTCTTTAGGCAACTGAACTGGGATTTGAACCCAGCATTGCTGATGCAAACCTACAGCATTTCCCTGGGATCAGAAGGTGTTCTCTATGAAAAGTACTGTTCATTCCACGAGGGTGAATTTCCAAACAGGGAATCATAATCACACTGGGCATGATTTACCTCTTGCCTCTGTAGGCTCACCTCCTCTTTTGCACCTCCTACCTTTTTTGCTATTTCAACATTACTCTTAAAGGGTTGGCCAGGAAGAACTTGCAGGCTTTGGAGTAAGTAATCCAAGTTTCGCTACTTGTTAGAAGTTTTTCTGAAGACAGACCTGGAGCTGGTGCATCAGGAATGCACTTAGAAAGCAGCCTTCCTCCTGGCATTAGAGGAAGAAAGCCTCCTACATCCATTAAATCCCTTCCTTTGAAACCTGCGCTCCATGTACACACCTTTAGGACTCACCCCGGTGGAAGAATAGTGCCTAGTGGTTCTCAGACATGAACATTCACAAAACGGTGTGGCTCCTAACCCTTCGCATAATATCCTGCAAACATGCTGTCTCCTGTTGCCAATATTTTTACAAGTGATTGCAAAAGTTCTCACTGGACTAGAAGGGACAAACTGGGCAACTTTCATAGGTAAATTCCTGGTACAGAATAAGTATGGGTCCCAGGCACCAGGCCTGGGGCCAGATTCTCCAGACAGGCCTGGGCGAGGATTTCTACAGATTGTGACAAGCCACCAAAACTTGGTAGAATTAGGAGTTTTTACTTCTGAATCAAATTTCTTAAATTAAGATGGTGAAAAAAGTCAGTAAACACTGAGCTCAAATTCCTTTATGATATTTTCTACTAGCACTGTGTTGCAGCTGCCCTCATTAAGATGAGGGTACAAACCCCTGGAGTCATCACTATTTTCCATCCCCCACCTGTCTCCCTAACCTGCCTGACTCCCACGGTGGATGGCCCCACGTTTTCGTTTTGTGTGTGCTTGTTCCTGTGAGGCACTATTGGGAGGTGGGAGGAATCTGGCCTTTGTTGTTGGACAGACTTAGGTTTGGGAACTGGTTCTGCCAGTTGCTATTTGTGTGGTCTTGGGCAAGTCCCTTAATCTGAGGAAGTTTCTATTTCTGCATCTGTAAAAAAAAAGGCTAAGACCTCTAGCCCAGCCAGGTGGTGCACAGATCAGAGGCAGAGTATGAGAAGTACTTACCCCAGTCCCTGGCAGGTAGCCGATGTTTGATTCCCAGAAGCAGTAGAGACTGTGAGATGGAAACATCTCCCAAAGCACTTTGTTTAAATATTTTCTTACTTATTTGCTTGCACCCGGTCACAGATGTAGCACACAGGATCTTTATTTGTGGCATATGGGATCTAGTTCTCTGACCAGGTATCAAACCCCGGGCCCCCTGCATTGGGAGGTTGGAATCTTAGCCACTGGACCACCGGGGAAGTCCACTGACAAAGCGTTTTATGAGAAGGGACCAATGTCTACCCATCAGAGTCTCAAGTACTCATTGGTTGCTCAAGGTGGAAGGCTGCCTAGAGCTGCTGCACAGAACATCCTGATTTTTTGGAGGACTCGAAGCTGGGCACTGGCTGGTCTGACGTTACTCTGTTTCTTCCGAGCAAAACTGGTACAGAGCCAGTGACTTTCTGCGACTCTCAGAAAGGCCTTGGAGTGTGGTTTTAAGGACTATGTGAAAGTGCTTCTTGAATCACTAAGTGTGCGAATACTTTGGCCTCCTGAATTGAAGAGCCGACTCATTGGAAAAGTCCCTGATGCTGGGAAAGATTGAGGGCAGGAGAAGAGGGGAGACGGAGGATGAGACGGTTGGATAGCATTACAGACTCAATGGGACTCAACGGACATGAGTTTGAGCAAACTCCGGGAGATAGTAAAGGATGGGGAAGCCCGTCACAATGTCATCCATGGAGTTGTAGAGAGTTGGACACGACTTAGCAAGTGAACAGCAGCAACAAAGTAAGGTAGCCTTTCCCTCCTCCAGGGGATCTTAGTTTTGATTAGTATGCACATGACACAATGATTCAGGATCTTCAGATTTAGAAAGAATGAACTGTTGTCCCGTCATTCGTTCTTTCATCAGCGTGGGTTGAGTCTCTAGGTTGGACCAGTCCTGGGATTATAGCAGTCCTGACAAGGCCACTGCCTTCAGGGAGCTTGGACTCTTAAGGAGCGGGTGGGAGGGAGAGGCAGAGGAGAAAACATAACAGGGATTATAAATTCAGATTGAGAAAAAAATGCGAAAGAAATAAAGAGGGCTGTGTGTGTGAGTGGATCCCGTTGTGCAGACAGTGGGGCAAGGGCTTGAAGAGGTGCAGTAAGTGGAGGGTCCTGATGACGGGAAGGGCGCTGTTGGTTTGAAGAACTAGCTGACTTGGGAGAGGTGGCTGGGGTCCTTGTCAGCCCAAAGGAGTTTGGGCTTTCTTCTCTCTTTCTTTCAAAAATATTTGTTTATTTATTTCATTTATTTGGCTGTGTCGGGTCTTGGTTGCAGTGCACAGGCTCTCAAGTTGTACACAGGCTTAGTTGTCAAGCAGCGTGTGGGATCATAGTTCACCAACCAGGGGTTGAACACCTTGCCCCCTGCATTAGAAGGCAAACTCTTAACCACTGGACCACCAGGGAAGTCTCTGGGCTTTATCCCTTGTGTAGCACAAAGGGTTGTAATCAGAAGAGTGTAGAATAGTGTTAGCTTTTGTTCAGGTGTTATTTTATGCAGAAGTCCCTTGGGGGTGGGGGAGAATTGTAACTAAGCCAGTCTCTCCTCCCTCCATCTCTGGGATATCTCCAAAGGGACATTTTGGCTCCCCACAGCCCCTCATAACCCACAGTTTTGACCCCGGTGTAGGCAGTTACAAAGTCTCGAGGGCCTGTGATTTGTCCCCCAGGACCCCTCACCTGGTGTCCAGAAACATGATCCAGTATTCTTGTCATTCTTGACCCAGAGGTTAAAGGCCGGTACTTCTTTTTTTTGTCTGTAGTTTTCATAATTCTCAATGCTTCCACTGGCCTCATGTTCTGTGTGCACACTTAGATCACTAAATCATTTCCCCTCGACCACAAAATAATTCTAAGTCGATGCAGCAACTGTCTGAAACAGGATACATGCGTCATGCGTCCCTGAGTTTGGGTTTTTCCAATGACCTTGTGATACATCAAACCTTAGCCTTCCCCTCATCTGCTCTCAACTGAAAAAAATCACTTATTTATATTTCAGTCCAACTCAGTGTTTTTGTTTCGTGATAGTTGATTTGAGGTAAAATGTTGTCAACAGTGGGCTTCCTGGGTGGCTCAGTGGTAAAGAATCCCCCTGCCAGGGCAGGAGATATGGGTTCAATCCTTGGACCAGGAAGATCCCCTGGAGAAGGAAATGGCAACCCCCTCCAGTATTCTTGCCTGGGAAATTCCATGGGCAGAGGAGCCTGGAGAGCTACTGTTCATGGGGTTGCAAAAGAGATGGACATGACTTTGAGACTAAACAGTTGGCAACAGTGGAAACCACCAGCTCCCCTGTGGAATCCACAAGATGGCACCGAGAGAAGGTTGGCGGAACTGTGCAATGTCGAGCGTGTGAGTCCCTCTGGCACCTTTAACACTGGGCATTGTTCACCTTGGGTGTGTTTGTAAAAATTATGGAAGTACTGAACAAATGAGTAGAGAGCATTCAATGCCTCATCTGACAGGTAAAGAAACAGCTTTAGAGAGGTGATGTGAGTTGAGCTGATCTCACCCTTGGGGTATTCAGACTTCTGACTCCGAGTGACCCCTTGCACAGCAGCCTGCGTACTTTGGAGACCACCTTCTGAGAACCAACAGCTGGTCTGAAGGGTGGCACGGGTCCTGCTTCTGGAAATCTGAGACGTGTTCTTTGGGTAGGTTTCAACTTTTGGGTGTTGGAGCCTCCCCACCTGTTGATTCTACTCTAGAAGTCCCACCTGGTGTGTCTTGAGGCGGATGTGGCCAGAGATGCAGCGTATTCACCTTGACCGCACTGCCTTGGAGGATGAGGCAGTTTGACCAACCGCTGAGCTGGATGGAAGCTGTTGGCAGTTTGCCATTTGGTCCATGGGGATGGAGACATGATGAATACATTGTGATGTGAGCTAAGACCTGAAACGGCCTGGGAACGTGCACTGCCCGGCTGCGCTGATGAACTGTCCACTCCATCCGACTCAAATTTTCTTAAATCTTTTAAAAAATCAATTAATTAACTGTTGGCTGTGCTGGGTCTTCGCTGCTGTGCGCAGGGCCTCTCTCGTTGCAGAGAGCAGGGGCTGCTCTTCGTTTCGGTGAGCGGGCTTCTCCTTGCAGTGTCTTCTCTGTTGCAGAGCACAGGCTCTGGGGTGCACGGGCTTCAGCAGTTGTGGCGCACGGGCTTAGTTGCCTGGAGGCATGTGGGGTCTTCGTGGACCAGGGATCTAACCTGTGTCCCCTGCATTGGCAGGCAGATTCTTAGTATCTGGGCCACCAGGGAAGCCCTTGAATTTTCTTTAATGAGTGGTGGGCAGGCCGAGCCCATTTGGCCAGGTGAAATATGCATAAAAGAGGCACCGTCTGCCCTCCTTTTTGGCGTCCACATCCAGATTTACCTAAACCCCTCCCAGGTGGCATATGAATAGCTATGAAAAACCGGTATTTTCTACCCATGAATCACACCCCAAATCCTGGGCCTCCCTCTGTCAGGGGTGCGGCAGGCCGGCTTCCGGGAAGGGTGGGCATGGCTGAAGGCCGCGGAGTGCGGAGGGGGCAGGTCCCGTCCGCTGCTAGGGGATCCGCCGGGTAACTGCTGATGTCTGCTTTCGGATCTGGACATGGAGCCATCTGCGTGCCCTTCTGTCAAAAGGCCAGACACGGACGGAAGCTTCCTGAGTTTCTGCTGTCGGGGGCCCTGCCGTGCAGCAGACAAGAACAAGGTACAGAAGTGGCCTGATTCTGGGGGTCGCTGCCCCTCCCTGGGGGTCTCTCCTTTGCTGTATCATGTCTTCCTGACTTCCTGGGCATCTCACCTGAGGCCTGAGTTCTTCCTGGCCACTTGGTGCTGGGGGAGAGCCAGAGAAGGCCATGGGTCACTGTGATTTCTTTTAAGTTAAATTATGCTTCGGAGCTGAGGATAACTGCCCACAGCAGTTCAACCTTGTTTAATGTAATTAGATTGCTTTTCTTTACTCTGAAAAATCCCTTCATTTTCTGTACAAAAGGCAGGAAGCATTTTTCTGTGATTATACAGAACGTCCCCAGGTAAGATGTAATCCATCTTCACCATGCTGAGCCCTGAAATGAGTCTGGATTTGGAAATGCCACAAAGAGTAGAAAACCAAGTGCTTCTGGTTAAGAATTTTCTCCGCTGCTTTTTCTTCCTTCCTCCTCCCGCTTTGGTTCAGAGTTGTTGAGTTTGGTTAAGAGACTCCCAAAACATGAGCAACTGCTTCTGAACTGGTCTGAATTGCCTTTTCAAAGCATGAGGTCTGGCATGTACCATCTTGTTCCCTCCTCACATAATCCGTACACACAGGCAGTGCCGACTCCCATGGGAGCCCGCAGAGTGTGGACAGTGGAGACCTCACCTCTCCTTGCTGCCCCAGAAGTTGACCAGCTCTCTTCCCACGAGGAAGACGCTTTTGGGCCACAGAGGCAGCAAAGAGACTTTGGCTGCAGCTGACGTTTAAAAAAAGGAAAAGAAAAATTTCAAGAATGAAAAGCCCTAGAACAGGAATTCGTTGGATGAGTCTGTCATTTCATGCGCCTGCCTTTCCACTGCCAAAATCAAGGTGTTCTGAAAAGGAGCTTTAGGAAATGAGTCATGGTTACCAAATTCGAGGTAGGGCTAGGATGAAGGGAAGAGCTGAGTTTTTATGAAGGAACTGACCACCTGTGGTTTTAGAAACTTGAGTTTTAAGTTGTATTAGAAACATTTGGCAACATGAGGATTTGGTGTGTGTGTGAATGAGTTTTGTCTGTCACTTTCTCAGTCATGGAGGTTGGTTCCCTGGCCCAGAGTGCCTTGTTTAGATGTCTTTGGGCCAAGCTAATACCCAGGTTTGGCTGCCTGATGCTAAGAGCTGACTCATTGGAAAAGACCCTGATGCTGGGAAAGATTGAAGGCAGGAGGAGAAGGAGATGACAGAGGATGAGATGACTGGATGGCATCACCAACTTGAAGGACATGAGTTTGAGCAAGCTCCAGGACTTGGTGATGGACAGGGAAGCCTGCCATGCTGCGGTCCATGGGGTCACAAAGAGTCGGACACGACTGAGCAACTGAACTGGATACTGAGCAGGCAGCAGCAGAACTGGAGGTCCATGGGGAATAATAGCAGGATAAAACACAGAAAGGTCATGGGCAGGAGAAAGAAGATGCCAGTCTTTGACATGAAGAGAGAAAGGCCCAGGGACCAAGGACCATAAAATTTGGACTAGACAGAGCAAAGGAGCTTTAGTACCTATAAATGTATTCAACAAGATGGTCAGATGGAGAAGGCAATGGCACCCCACTCCAGTACTCTTACCTGGAAAATCCCATGGACGGAGGAGCCTGGTAGGCTGCAGTCCATGGGGTCACTGAGTCAGACACGACTGAGCGACTTCACTTTCACTTTTCACTTTGATGCAGTAGAGAAGGAAGTGGCAACCCGCTCCAGTGTTCTTGCCTGGAGAATCCCAGGGACAGGAGAGCCTGGTGGGCTGCTGTCAGTGGGATCGCACAGAGTCAGACACGACTGAAGCAACTTAGCAGCAGCAGCAGCAGCAAAATGGTCAGAAAAAAAACTTTTTTCAAAGAAGATATGAGTGGAGTGAGGTCAGGGAATTTACAGTCATGGTACTGGTGGCCTGATAAGGAAAGGTAATGAGTTGTGCCTTTCAGAATGGAGCATTCAAGAGCGTCTCATTTTAGAGAGGACCCTTTCATTTCTACCTTGTTTTCTTTCTCTTGCTTTTTTCTTAGCGGGGGCAGCATGCTGCATGGCTTGTGGTGATAGTTCCTGGGCCATGGTTCTGGTCACTGGACTACCAAGGAATTCTCCTACCTGGCTTTCTAATGGCTTTTTAAAATTTGAGTCGATGAGGAAATGCAAAGGAAGCCATCATTAGAATTGACCAGCCAGAAGTGCCAACCATATTCTTGACTGAGGATGGGGTGGGGCCTTGGAACCATATCCCCAGTTCCCCAAGACTGACTCGAGCCTGCATCCAGCTGGACACCTGATTCCCTCATGCAGCTCCAAGACCCTGTTCTCGCCTAGTTAAGTCTTCTTCTTGATCTGAGAGTCAAAACTAACTCAGAGCAAATTCCAACTCAGAGAGTCAGAGAGCACAGCAACTGAAAGTTATATCCGGCCATCCCCAGGTGACAGAGGTCACTGAAGCCAGAAAGCTTAGGTGACTTATTCAGGGTCACAGCTCAGCCTTCCTGAGTCTTGTGAGAATTTAACCCAGTTTATGACCCCTTTTTTAACTTTAAAAAATTTATTTATTTTTGGCTGTGCTGGGGTTTTTTGCTGTGTAGGGGTTTCCTCTAGTTGCAGTGAGCAGGCTTCTCATTGTGACGGCTTCTCTTGACACCGAGCCTGGGTTCTCGGGTGCATGGGCTTCAGTAGTTGTGATGCGCTGGCTTAGTTGCTCCAGAGCATGTGGAATCTTTTCAGACCAGGGATCCAACGTGTGTCCCCTGCATCGGCAGGTGAATTCTCAACAACTGAACTGCCAGGAAAGTCCTGACCCTTCTTGAGGAAGGGCAGAAGGCTATGGATAAGGCAGGGAGTCTTAGGAGTCCCACGTGGCTTCGGCACACATCCCGATGGCTCCCCTGGGCCCCAGTGTCCTGCCTTCTGATGCTTCTTGACCTGATTCAGGTCCTGCCTCCTGACTCTGCCTCTGGCTCTTCCTTCAGTGGACCGCACAGGGTGCCCTAAGAAGCTGGATGGTGATTCTGCCCACGAAGCACTCTGCCCCAGGCTCATGCATCTCTGTGAACAACTCTAGTTAGAAAGGAAAATGATTGTTGGTAGAAAGGGAAACTATTCCATACTTAGCTATTTACTGTATTATCCAGAGCCCAAATGAGTGAGTGTGTGAACACTCACACACAGAGGCATGGAGTGTTTGAAATCCTGACTGGCTTTGAAAATCTGAGGTTGGGACTTTCCCGGTGGTCCAGGAATTGAGGTTTCGAATGCACGGGATATGGGTTCGAACTCTGGTAGGAGAACTAAAACCCTACATGCCTCTCAGCTGAGAAACCAAAACATAAAGCAAACAATATTATAACAAATTCAGTGAACACTTAAAAAACTAGCTACACCAAAGAAAAAAAATTTTTATAGAGAATCTGAGGTTATTTGCAAGGACCTTTCAGTTCTTGAGCAGGTTTTTCCTCCAATTGTCCCTCTGCTTGTGCCACTCAATGTGTAAAAGTACATAGTTATACCACCCCTAGGTTTCCACTAATTGTTTCATCTATAGGCTGTGTTTAATACATTACACCCTGAAAGCTGTCTGCCCCGCTATCTTTACTCCAAAAACCTGAACATAGGGCCAGTATAAACTTAGGTTCAGTGTTGAATGGTGAAATTTAAGTAAAATAAAAATAGCGTACTCATGTTAAACTGAAAAAAGGGGACATGTTTGTGAAAGGTCCAAGCTGAGAATGGGGACCTGTGACTCGGACTGCAGTCTGTTATTAAAGAGGAGCGCTATGGGGACTAAACAGAGCCAGCCCAGGTGCCAAGAGCACTCAGAAAATCTCTGTCATCCGGGGGGCTTAGGGTTTAATGAGCCTGTAGACACCTATCAGCGTTGTGTCATCACGAGGGTGATCGCTTTCTCCAGTGGGGAATTTTCTCTCAAAGCCCTGGGCTCAGGGGCAGCTCTTGGAAGATGAAGCCCTGTCTGATTCTAGCAGACACATGTGGGCAGAAGTTAAGCTACTTCTGCCCTGTTCAATTGTGATGGAATTCCAGCTCAAGTCATCAGGGGACGGTGTTTGCAGGGAACTCTGCTTCTTTTTTTTAAAGCAGAGCTATCTTTCTGTGTGTCGGTGTTTGTGAGCATTTCTCTTTTCATTTTTTTCTGGCTGCACGACAGGGCATGTGGGATTTTAGTTCCCCATCCGAGGACCGAACCTACACCCCCTGCAGTGGAAGTGTGGGGTCCTAACCACTGGACTACCAAGGAAGTCCCAGCCTTTCTTTCAGCAGGAAAAGGAGAGCACAGATTTTTCACATATTAAATGGGGCAGTTTCTCATAGTCTTTCCAGGTCACTTGGAATTACCCTAATGGGAACTTTGTCAAAAATATTAGGCGTTAAAAATGGGCCCTGTTTTGGGGGAGTCCCTTTTGGAAAGTCCTGAATTCTGGAGCTGCACTCTAGCCTGAGCACCCTTGAAGATGTCAGACTCACAGGGGAGCCTGAGGGTGGGCTCCCTTGCTGGGGTCCCACCTCCAACTGCCCTGCAGAAGGGGTCTGTCCCAGGCATGAGGGAGAATGCTCTGTCTCGGGCTTCCAACGCCCCTCACCCTTTCTCCTCTAGAGAAAGCAGGGTGTGAGAGGAAACCCAAACAGATTTCTACTTCAATCCCTGCCCCCAGGCCCAACCCCCAGCACATCCACACGCCCACACACCACACACACACCCCCCCTCCCAAGGCTGAGATTGTCCTGTGGCACTGGACTCTGACCGGCCAGACCATTCATCTGTGTTTGGCTCAGTTCTAACAAGCTTAGGTGTCGAAATCCAACATTTTCCCATGGCTTTACAATTCGGTCCTACAGATCTGTCCCCCTGCAGGAAACCGGGGCGGTGGGCGGGGGGGGGGGTGTCCTTCCTTGGGTTTGTTTTTCTCACCCTGTAAAGAAATCAGAAAGGTTAAGGCTTTTTTCCAGTAGTCATGTATGGATGTGAGAGTCGGACTTTGAAGAAGATTGAGCGCCAAACAATTGATGCTTTTGAACTGCGGTGTTGGAGAAGACTCTTGAGAGTCCCTTGGACTGCAAGGAGATCCAACCAGTCCATTCTGAAGGAAATCAGCCCTGGGTGTTCTTTGGAAGGAATGATGCTAAAGCTGAAACTCCAGTACTTTGGCCACCTCATGCAAAGACTTGACTCATTGGAAAAGACTCTGATGCTGGGAGGGATTGGGGGCAGGAGGAGAAGGGGACGACCCAGGATGAGATGGCTGGATGGCATCACGGACTCCATGGACATGAGTCTGAGTGAACTCTGGGAGATGGTGATGGACAGGGAGGCCTGGCGTGCTGCGATTCATGGGGTCGCAAAGAGTCAGACACGACTGAGCGACTGAACTGAACTGAACTGAGGAAGCCCTGAGTAGGAAGGAAAGATCATGAGAATCAAACTGCTCGCATTGTAGAGTCATAAACCCAGATTCGTGTGTGTGCGGTGCCAGCTGGAGAAACGAAGACGGGGTCAGACCTCTTGGATGGATCAGCACGGAGAACCAACCAAAGAGCAGTTATGCTTCTGGCAGCACGTTTTCAGGTATATTCCTTAGAAGGGCTCTCTCCAAATGGATAGGGAAGCCTCTGACGAGGCAGATACCAGGGAAAACAAGGTATTTGCTGTATTCATTTGTGCCACAGTCAACGTTTGAATTGTGAAGACACTTGTGTATGTGTGAGTGTGTGTGTGTGTGTGTGTGTGTGTGGCCGTGCAGCAGGTGAGATCAAAGTTCCCCAACCAAGGATCGAATCTGTGTCCCCTGCAGTGAAAGCATGGAGTCTTAACCACTGGACCGCAAGGGAAGTCCCAAAAGCCACAAGCATTTTAAAAAAGACAATGTTGAGATGTAAAACAGCCCACTCTCAGCTTTATCCAACTACCACCTCTTGCCTAGACTTGACTGCTGCTGCTGCTGCTAAGTCGCTTCAGTCATGTCCGACTCTGTACGACCCCATAGACAGCAGCCCATGAGGCTCCCCCAGCCCTGGGATTCTCCAGGCAAGAACACTGGAGGGGGTTTCCATTTCCTTCTCCAGTGAATGAAAGTGAAAAGTGAAAGTGAAGTCACTTCAGTCATGTCTGACTCTGTACGACCCCATAGATGGCAGCCCATGAGGCTCCCCCGTCCCTGAGATTCTCCAGGCAAGAACACTGGAGTGGGTTTCCATTTCCTTCTCCAGTGAATGAAAGTAAAAAGTGAAAGTGAAGTCACTTCAGTCATGTCTGACTCTGTACGACCCCATAGATGGCAGCCCTTGAGGCTCCCCCGTCCCTGAGATTCTCCAGGCAAGAACACTGGAGTGGGTTTCCATTTCCTTCTCCAGTGAATGAAAGTGAAAAGTAAAAGTGAAGTCTCTCAGTCGTGTCTGACTCTCAGCGACCCCATGGACTGCAGCCCACCAGGCTCCTCCGTCCATGGGATTTTCCAGGCGAGAGTACTGGAGTGGGGTGCCATTGCCTTCTCCGGCCTAGACTTGACAGGAATAGTTAAATCCTGGAACGTGACATGGTCTCGTTCACCTGTTCTATCTGTGAACGGAAGTGGCTCTTCTTTACCTGAGTCTGCCCTGAGGAAAAGTGAAGTAACAGTAACAGTGAAGTAATACCTCACAGTATTTGAGGCGCAGGCTCAAAATGACTCTTCATCAAAGAGACCTCGTTACCAAGCTGCGTGACAGTCACCATTCAGTGTGTCAGTTCTGGGTGCCCATCCTCGAAGCCACAGAAACAGTGTACCAGGACCTCTCTGCTCTTGTCCGATACCTGGGTCTTTCCCCATCTGGACGTTTATGGCCATGAAAGCTTTATCTTCTAATCTGGTTGTGTGGCACCTGCCTTCCAAATAGTCCTTTAGACGTGCATTTAGTTTGCAAATGAGCTGGTCTTTGGTGCTCTGAGTTTTCTGTTGTTTTTGTGATAAATGGGTCCCGAGTTGTGATTTTATATTCAAGTTAGCAAGCACTTCTTTCCCTGGCTGTGAGGTGTGGGTAAGGGAGGGCAGTGATGGTGGTAGGAATTGAGGGGGGCACATTGGTATGAGAGTGGGGAGCCAGTCCCCTGTGCTGGGGGTGGCGGGCCTCTGTTGTTGGTGAGAGCCTCTCGGCTTTTGTGCTGGAGCGGGAAGAAGCAGCTTCTGAAGTTTCGTCTCAGGAGTGGTAGCAGGCGAGGGGAGCAGACTCCCACCTGTGAAGAAGGATGGGCGGGGCTGGTGGAGGTTGGGGGTGCAATGTCAGCTTGGTTACCTGTAACCGGGGTCGTGAGAAGAGACTGGGGGCATTTGACCGCCGGGGAGAGCTGCAGGGCCTGCTGCCATGCATGTTGCATGGAAAGGACATTTGCCTGAGTTAAGCCATGGGAAAAATCTAAATTTAGACACCTTAGTTCTTTCCAGCAGCTGTGCCAAGACACAGTAGACAAAATGGTTTGGCCTTTGAAAAATCAAGTTTTTGACCTACAAGAATCCAGTTTCACAGAAGAACCAAGCTCCCTGACTCTGTATGTGTGGAGAAAAAAAAAAAACATGGACACACAGGATCATTGCAGTGTCTGGGATCCACACCACAGCCTTCAGCCTGTTGAGTGATCACAGAGGATTCAGAGAGGGAAAGGTGACAAATGACAAAGGAATGGGGTTGTTATTGAAGAGAACGCTGCCAGTGATGTGTTTGTTGTCTGGGAGGATAAGAAGGATTGCCCTGGAGAGGATTCAGACATCATTTCAACAGTCTAGAAAGAGCCACACAAGGAGAAAACGCTTTAAAGCAAAATATTCATTGACTCAGTTGGACAAGTCACCGTGACAAAACACTGGCCTGTGTTACCAATTAGGTAGGTGGGCTGTTGCTGGTTTAAGTCTGGATGACTATTTAAAAAATAATTTTATAAAGTATAGTTGATTTACAGTGTTGTGTTGGTTTCAGGTGTACAGCAAGCTGATTCAGCTAAACATACACATTTCTTCATTCTTTTCTCCGATTTTCTCTCATACAGGATTTTACAGAATATTGAGTAGAGTTCCCTGTGCTGTTCAATAGATCCTTGTTGGTTTTCATATATTTCATATATATTGGTTTTCATATCATCACTGTTTTATGCAGTGATATATGTTAATCCCAGGCTCCTGATTTATCTCTCCTCCCCACACTTCCCCTTTAGTTTTCAATACCTGTGCATCTATTTCTGATTTGTAAATTTGTGTCATTTTTAAAAATTAGATTCCACATGTGAGTGATATTGCATCATGTTTGTCTTACTCTCTCTGACTTACTTCACTTCGTGTGCTAACCTCCAGGTCCATCTGTGTTGCTGCAAATGGCATTATTTTGTTCTTTTTTATGGCTGAGTAATATTCCAGTGTGTGTGTGTGTGTGTGTGTGTATCTTAATCTCTCTCTATGGATATATACACACACATAGATACACACCACCTTTTCTTTATCCGTTCATCTCTTGATGGACGTTTAGATTGTTTCCATGTCTTGGCTCTTGTGAATTGTGCTGCAATAGTACTTTGGCCACCTCATGTGAAGAGCTGACTCATTGGAAAAGACCGTGATGCTGGGAGGGATTGGGGGCAGGAGGAGAAGGGGACGACAGAGGATGAGATGGCTGGATGGCATCATGGACTCGATGGACGTGAGTCTGAGTGAACTCCAGGAGTTGGTGATGGACAGGGAGGCCTGGCGTGCTGCAATTCATGGGGTCACAAAGAGTCAGACATGACTGAGCGACTGAACTGAACTGAAACAATGGGGTGCAAGTATCTTTTTGAATTATGATTTTCTCCAGATTATCTGTCTTAAAGAGTAACTACTTGTGGGATTCCCAGTGTAAGGGGTTTGGGCAAGTGGGAGTTCTTCTTGGAATGTCCTTAAAGACAAAATACAGTCTTTTAAGGAGGCACTTGTAACTTTATTGTGGACAGGGGTCAAGCTCCCCTCACATGTGGTGTGCTCCCCTCACATGTTTGCTCTCTCTGTCTTGGCACTTTTTGAGCTGAAGTCACCCAGTCAGTCTCCCTGCGTCTGCGTCCCACATGTTGCTGATACATGTGCATGCCCGGGCCTCACGCAGAGCCTGGCACACTCACCCACACTCCGTCTTTCCCTCTTTCCCACTCTCCATCCTTCCTCCTCTCCCCCCTCTCTCTGTGTATGTAAATGTCCTGAAGATTAGCGTCTATTTATACATTTTCTACTTGGACTTCCCTAGTAATTCACTGGGACTTCCCCTGTGGTGGTCCAATGGTTAACATTCCATGCTTCACATGCAGGGGACAGGGGTTCGATTCCCAATTGGGGAACTAAGATCCACTTGCCTCATGGCCAAAAAAAAAAAAAATTCACTGCCACCCCTGTTCGTTGGTGACTGTAAGGCAGGTGTCTGCATGAAGGTGGCTTTGAACTGAAAAAGTACAAAATGTTTGGCCATTTGAGGGAGAAAAAAAGACTTGAAAGACTTCGGTCATTTGGTGGTGCTGAGCCCTTGTGGGAAATCCCGTTACCCTGGTGAGTCAGCTGGTAAAGAATCTGCTTGCTATGCGGGAGACCTGGGTTTGATCCTTGGATTGGGAAGATCCCCTGGAGAAGGGAATGGCTACCCACTCCAGTATTCTGGCTGGGAGTATTCCATGGACAGAGGGCTACAGTTCATGAGGGTCGCAAAGAGTCAGGCACAACTTTAGCTCAGTCACTCCACTGTTTTATCCCCTGTGTGGGTCTGCACCCGCTGCAGCAGGGTCTGAACGGCACCTTTAATGTCTTACAAAAGGGCCTCCGGACGCTGGAAGGCCAGGACGGGCTTCCCCTTCTGCCACTTCCTTCTGCCACTGCTGGCTCCTCTTGACTCTCAAAAGGCATTGGAACCTCTTTATACCTTGTTTTCCAAAGATAAATTGACTGTCTCCCATGTGTGTCTGGCAGACCAACCACTAAGCATTTAGTCTTTTAGGTTTGAGGGGCTCTTTCTTTCTGAGAAGCATTGTTCCTGACTGGCCTTACCCAACCGAGTGGAATTATGTTCACAATTCTGTGAAGAGCCTCTAGCATTTTTTATTATGAAAATAATTTTTAAAGATGTATTGAGGAGTAGGTTTTGGAGGAGTATTTAAGGCTGTGCAGGGTAATCATAGATTTCATGGTTGGTGTACCCTGTCCATGCATGCGTGGGTGCCCAGTCACTCAGTTGTGTCTGACTCTTTGCGACCCCCTGGACTATAGCCCACCAGGCACCGCTGTCCACGGGATTCTCCAGGCAAGAATGCTGGAGTGGGTTGCCATTCCCTTCTCCAGGGGATCTTTGCAACCCAGGGATCAAACCCGTGTCTCCTGCGTTTCCTGCATTGGCAGGCAGATCCTTTACCCCTTGAGCTACCTGGGAAGCCACTCTGTCCATAGACACCTCAAGTCCGCAGACGTGCAGGGTGGTTTTTCTTTCTCCGCTCTGGGGCAGGCAGGCTGCGTAGGCACATAAAGGTCAGAAGGGTGTCAGGCTGCTCGAGACTCAGTCACTAACAATTTTGGTGCTGTTTCCGAGGCATGGAGAGGGCAGGAGAGGTGACTGCTGAAAGCACCTGCCTGGTGGCTTGGACAGTGAAGAATTTGCCAGCAATGGAGGAGACCTGGGTCTGATCCCTGGGTCAGGGAATGGCAGCCTACTCCAGTGTTCTTCCCTGGAGAATTCCATGAACAGAGGAGCCTGGGGGCAAAAGGAAAAGAAAATATTAAAACATCTTTTGTAACTGACAACACTGACTTTCATCCTTGTATTAGTTCACACTCCTTAATCCCACAGCAGCATGCCCTGTCCCATATCCAGCCTTTCTCTTAAACTTTCTTTTCTGAGCTCTTGTCTTCATCCCAAGACTGTATCTGAACAAAGACTCTTCTTTCCTGAAGCAGTCCAGTAGACAGTGAAGAAACACTGGCCACCCCCGTCACTGTCTGTCTGTTATCTTAAGGTCTTGCAGCCCTCTTTCTGTGAAGGTCCTTCTTTCTCTTTCCTCTGGTTTATCCTCTGCTTGCTGAATAAAGAGATTGAGTATCCATTTTGGACTGGGTGCTCTGCTATGCAGTGGTCATAACTCAGCAAGCAAGATGGACAGATTTCCCCTCTTCTTAGCAGGGATTAAAGCATTAAATACAGACTTCCCAGGTGGTCCAGTGGTTAAGACTCTGCTTCCAATCTAGGGGAGTTCGATCCCTGTCTGGGAATCCCACATGCCACGTGACAAAAAATAAGATAAAGACGGTGAGTGTTTAAAAGAAGGAATGTCAAATGAGGGGACTGACACATCTGTGAAGGGGCTCAGGGGGTCGGGGAGCTCTGAATAAGTCGAGCCAGAGAGGAAATCAAAGACCTCTAAAATGTCTCTTTACAGGAGAGGAAGGAGAAAGCAGTACAGTTTTGAAAGACAAGGGTAAGAGATACTTTCTCTTCTTTTCGTTTTTGGTTGCACTCCACAGCGTATAGGATTTTAGTTCCTGGACCAGGGATCGAACCCAGGCCCTTTGGTGAGATAGGGGCTTCTTAACTACTGGATCACCGGGGAATTCCCCCCAAATGCTGTTTTTTAAATACAGAACATTGGAGGCTACATTGTATTCAGTTTCCAAGTCTGTGCAGCTTAGAAAACTTGTATTCATTTTCCAGATACTTCATCCTTTCTTTCTCAGATAACACTACTTTTGGTCATTGTGCTGCTCAACAACAATGTCCCCTGAGAGCAGATGACAGGAATCCTATCCTGCCCCCAGATCTGCCAGTGTGCTACTGAGATCCTGTGGCTAGCTGTCACTGGGGTGAAGTGTAGAGTGTAGAGTAGAAATTTGTCGGCTTTGATTACAATAAGACTGAGCTATTTATAACTTTATGTTTGTCTTCTTCTCCATAAATATGATGAAATGCGTTTTCATCAAGCATCCATTAAGAGCCAAGAATTCATGTAGCTGGTGGGAACATAAAGATTAATAAAGATGATTTGTGTCCTCAAGGATCTTCAGTCTGGTGGCAGAGACTCATATCTATAGAACCGATGGAATAAATCTTCTGAGGAGAACATGAGTAAGACATTAGAGGAACCCAGAGGATGAAAAACTTCTCCCCAGGTGAGGGAACTTGGAAGGACTTCAGAGCGAAGGAGGTATTTGAATTGATCTTAAAAAGAATCATAGCCTGTTAATACAGCTAGCCAGGCGTTTTTAAAGAGTCGAACTATTTTTGTAGTTAAGCCTTAATATGAGTAATAATGCTTTAAAGAGAGAAAAAGCACCAATTGAACAAATCTGTTTTCTTTTCATCTAGGTGTCACACTTGGCATGTGTTAGTCTGGAAACAACTTCATGTTTTGCTCACTGCTGCAGGGTTTGCCTGACGTTGCACAATAAACAGAGGCTGAAATTTGGGTGTGGGTTGAATTTTCATAAATCAAATTGCTTTTCCAATTATCTTACATTTAATTAAAGAGATGGTGTGCTTTCTGGTTACCCTGTAACTGGCAGTGGTAGCTATCTCTTTAACTCTGTTTTCTTACCCTAAAGCTCCCTACTCCAGCACTTAATCATCAGTGTCCTGACACTAACAGTGAGTTACCAGGGGGTGATGGTGTCCAAAAAAAAAAAAACTGTCAGTGAACAGGAAAGGATTCTGGTGCAAATCTTTTGCTCCCTAGTTCTTTGGGGTAGAAAGGTCGGTTTTCTTATATTGGATTTTCATAAAACTGGGTGAACTAACAGTCCCCCGTATCCAGAATGTCAACAACCTGTTATATTTGAAATTCCTCTTTAAAATGAGGTGTAAAACTGTACCATGCTTTCTCCTTGCACCTTAATTGACTTGCTAACCTCCTGGTAAGATTTATCCATTTTAAACATGATTGCTTTAAGCAGTCATCAAGAAGCGTAGAGCAAATTGTGTTCCGGGAGCAACACGAAAGCTAATATTTGGATCTGACCAGCCACTCAGTCAGCTTATTGCATTGAAGGTAGAAGGAGTGGGGTTGGTTTTCTCCCAAAGGAATGTTGCTTTGGGACAGAGAGTCGCTGGTCTCTGTTCAGTACAGTCCGCCACCAGACAATGGGTTTGATTCTGTGATAATGTTCAAACAATGAAGATACTTATCAAGGGGCACTTTCAGAAACAGTGAAGTATCAAATGACCCCCTCACCACGCTATGTGAAATCCTAAGTAAACCTCAATTCCGTGGTTTTGAAGAGGGCCCTCGTGTCTTGTCAATATGTCATCATCTGCCGTAGGCTCATGCTCAGATCCTCACGGATATGGAAGGGTCTCCTCCACCACAGGAGAGAACAGTGGGTCATGGAACCAGAACCCAAACCGGGTTGCTGAGTTCTGGGGTCAACCCAAGTCACTGATCTGGTCTGTTTCCCTCACTTTATTTCTCTAAGATCTTTTTTTTTTTTTGATGTGGGCCATTTTTAAAGTCTTTATTGAATTTGTTACAATATTACTTCTCTTTTATGTTTTAGGTTTTTGGCCTTGAGGCACATGGGATCTTAACTTCCTGGTTAGGGATTGAACCCACACACCCTGCCATGGAAGGGGAAGCCTTAACCACTAGACTGCCGGGGAAGTCCCCCTGTTTCCCTAACTTTAGAAGGACGCTGTTGGCAATGGAAAATCCTCAATATGCTCTTTGATTTCTAAAGGAGAGCGATCAATTTTCTTCCTCTCTGTTGGTAAATCTTTCACATTTTGAACGATGATCCTGGACCAATACCCAGGATTGTCAATTGATGTGAAGAGTAAGTTTGGTCACAGAGCACCGTCACTTACAGCGTCCTGACACTCGCATGAAAAGCAGCTCACGCTCATCCCCTCAACTGGTTCTCAGGATGCTCCTCTTTTGGCTATAGTGGGGTATTAGATAAAAAACTTATAGAGCATCCCTCCATCGTTGTAAAGGCAATTCTTGCACATGCTCTGTTGAAACAGAGTACACTGTCATTAAATTACATGAATTATACATCCTTTTTTAAAAAAAATCTTTTTACCAGTTAGCTAGCATGAAAAATAAAGGTGATGGGGTAAGCTACTACATGGTGGTTAAGTGAAGCTTAGATTTCTTCTTTTTGATGATACTTAAGAGTAGCCCTGGCCTCCTCCCTGTGCCCATCCCCCCTGCATTTCCACTGTAAAGTAATATTTCTTTGAACTACAAACCACAACACATAGTTCTCTGTTCTGCTGAAAGAAAATGGGTGCAATTGCCAGATTTCCCTGCGAATTATAGGGTTTTCAAGTCATTGTGGAGAAAATTGCTGAGGTTCAGTGTCTATGGAAAAAGCATGCTCTTGATTTGCCTGTAATTTTTCTTTTAATTGGTACTTTGGTCCCACTTTCAAAGCACTCTTAAAGCTTTCTTTTCCAATTTGGCATTAGCATTATTTTTTAAAACGCCATTTCATTTTAGGATTATTTTCTATTTTGATTGACACAAGACATATTCTGAAGGGGAAAATATTAACACATTTTGGGGTATGGAACTCAGATAAATTGAGCTTTATAATCACTTCCCTAGGAATGCAGTTTAGTGGTTATAGATACTGGAAACACCTCACAGTATAACCAACAAGCTGTCAGAAACTTGGTTGAGATTCTAGACCATAAAGTACTAATTTCAGTTCTTACAATAGCCATTTCACTAGTGAACACTGGCCTTTTACTAAGAAAGTAGGAAATAGGGAAATGATATTATACATACACAAGCCTTTGAAAAAACTTCCCCCTTGCACATACCTCATTCTAAAGATACATATTTTTCTTTGCCCCATCCCCCACCCCCCAACCTCTTCACTTGAAAATCTTTTCATTCAGAATAGTACCTGGCCCCATACAAGATAAAAAGGTACTCATGGTCAGGTTCATGCAGACTCACTCTGTTTTAGGGTAATTCCAGGAACCCCAAAGAGACCAAAGTCCATGGAAATGCTCAGAAGAACGAGAAATAGTGTGGGTGGGGCTCTAGGCTGGGGAGCAACCTGGCATTTCTCTACCTGCATTGTATGTCACTATCCCTCGGGCCTCCTTTACCCTTCTCACCACACAGTCAGGGTTCCATTCCTGACACAGATGGCAATGGTTTTAGGCAGTAAAATTAGAAAAGAGGGAACAGTCAGGAAAATCACAAGTCAGGGTTGACAGGGATGCTGACTGTAGACCCTGGTTAGTGATGGAGGCTCAACCAGGGAGCAGGGGGGCTCTGATCCAGCCTCATTCCAACTTGAGTTGTCAAGTGAAAGTAAAGTCGCTCAGTCGTGTCCGACTCTTTGCGACCCCATGGGCTGTAGCCTACAAGGTTCCTCCGTCCAAGGGGTTTTCCAGGCAATAGTCCTGGAATGGGTTGCCATTTCCTTCTCCAGGGGATCTTCCCAACCCTGGGATCGAACCCGGGTCTCCCGCATTGTAGATAGACGCTTTACCATCTGAGCCACCAGGGAAGCTCACCTTGGTCTTAATTTCTTAGGTTTTGATAATCTCATCTATTGGAAAAAATGTTTGACTTGCATAGAACATGAAATGACATTGAGGTTTCTTTCAGCTGTAAGAGTCCTTAGAGAGGGACCACTGAGAAGAGTATAAATTCCTGAACTCACATTCTCGGGACCCCTACCAAGCCACTCTGTCATTATTGAAAATAAAATATCAAGGTTGCCTGTCACATTCTAGGCAAATTGACTGTACATACACAACTTTTAGCCATCTTCTAGTCAAATTCAGATGGCTGTGAAAATACTAACAAATTTATTTCATAGTTTTCTTCGAAAATTTTCGCTTATTTCTTTCAAGGTAGCCATTAACAGCCATCCTGAAATTTTAGCAGCAGTCTGTTTTCACATATTATTTAATGATCCTTATGAATAAATCTTAATGAAGGGTTGTTTTTTCTTCTTATGAGTTATTTGCCTGGAGAAAAAATTCTTGACTTTCTTTTTCATCTAAATGAATGCTAGAATAAAGTGTCCTTTGAAAAGTCTTAATGAAAAGAGCCAATATGGGAATATCTTCTACCCAATTCTTTCTCTGCAATCTGGGCTCTGAGAATGAGGTCTCTGATTGTGGGAGGAATGTCAGGGGACTTCCACTGTGTAAAAGTCCACACCCTTCTGCCCCTTAGACAGCTGGCTTGTTGACTATTATGAAGGCCTTTAGGAAGAAAAAAGCATTAATAAGTGTTTCATTTTCTATGGGTTATTTTAGCCACACTAAATACATGAGAGAAAGAAGCTGACATTTTCCATGTGAGACAACTCTTTCCTTTCCCCAGCTCAGGGGAGAGAGTAAGAATTATGTTTAGAAACTGATAAAGTTCCCTATGGTTACTATCAGGAGATCAAACTCTTATTAACTTCTGCAAAACAGGAACATTTGAAAAATAAACATTAAATTAAGTATTACCCTCTCCTTCGTTCCCCTTTCTCTAGAGATATTCTTAAAGAGTCTATGCTAGGCATTAACAGATTTGTTTGAAGCAAAAGATACCCTTGTTACTTTTGTGTCATGATTTTTTTTCCCCAGTTCCGCCTTTCGGGGTACATGAAGCAAATGACGTGGCAGTATCTCTCACATCTAGCTCACTATGCCAACCCAGTGCAGCAGCTGCTGCTGCTAAGTCGCTTCAGTCGTGTCCACTCTCTGCGACCCCATAGACGGCAGCCCACCAGACTCCCCTGTCCCTGGGATTCTCCAAGCAAGAAATACTGGAGTGGGTTGCCATTTCCTTCTCCAGAGCGTAAAAGTGAAAAGTGAAAGTGAAGTCGCTCAGTCGTGTCTGACTCCTAGCGACCCCATGGGCTGCAGCCTACCAGGCTCCTCCGTCCATGGGATTTTCCAGGCAAGAGTACTGGAGTGGGTTGCCATTGCCTTCTCCATCCCAACCCAGTGAGGATCCCACAGAAAGACCTTTTGCTTCTTTTTGTATGCAACTATCCCACACCACATCCTTAATTAGAATCCCAGGTTATCTTTGAAAAGGACATGGGGCATCCCTTCCCTATCTTAATTTAAGAACATGAATAATACTCCCAGACATAAGCATTGAAGATCTGGATCCCAACTACAGTAGACATTTAGTGCCACAAATTTTCCAGTGCAGTACCAATGAGTGAGAAATACGTACCTTAAACAAGGAAACAAAAAAACAATAGAAATCTCATAAATAATAAGGTCATGTTTTCTGTTCCACATCCTACCAGAGACATTCTAATAGTACACATATATATGAACTGATTTTATGTAAATTACAAGAAACGTGAATGAGGGGGAAGATCTGAGTCTGATATTGTGCTTATTTTCAAATTGGTTCAATAGTAGTGGGTAATTTGGCGGAATAATGAACATGTTCTAAGACTTGGTGATAAGAAAATTCAAATATTGCTTACTTTAAGAAACTTGGACATAGATTTAACAAAGAGATACCCAAATCAGATGACAGTGTTTACAAAGTGTTCACACTGTGTTAGACAGTTTTACTTCGTTGGTATTAAGAGGATTTGTCTGTTTTTATTCTAACAACAAGTTGTTGAAACTGAGCCTTCCATAAAAATAAGTCTTGGAGACCAGTGGCAATGTGATGTAGAGGCTGAATAAACAGTCTGTTTCTGAGTGGAAGCAGTGGCCTAATGTTGCATATTGCTTTAGCTAAAGAGCATCTTTGCAGAGTGATCATGTATTAGTATTACTTAGAAGCATAGGCAAGATTAGACTTGAGGTCTTGAAGTCTTAACTCCCCAGTGAATATGAATTGTACACCTGTAAAATTTTCATTTCAATGAAGCCCATTTTGCAGGTGGTTAACAAGTGTAACCTTTTTTTAAAGGTGAAACTATACTTCTGTTTAGCAGTTAATCATAATAATTATGATTAATTGCTAATGAAACATCACAATTTAGAGAGGATATGTAAGTATTAGCTGGCTATATTTTCCAACAGAAGCTAGTGATCAGAAATTGTAGAATTCTTAAATCTACAAAAAGTAGAAAAACAATGTCCTATAGCGGAATAGCCCTTGCTTTTTCCCTGCAAGTCTTGTTTTACATACTTAGGGCATTTTCACTGGAATTCGAAAATATGGTTGCTTCTTGTTATTCTCAGACGTTATGTTCCAAAAAGTTGCTACAGACACTGAATTAGAGAATACTGGATTTATTCATGAAAAATATTGAATTTTCTAGGGGGTTAGGTTCCAGTGAGCCTCCAGTCCCAACTTGCTTATCAACCAGTTAACACAGAGCCTTGTTGTATATGTGTTCTGTCTTAAAAAAAAAACTGTATGTAGTATTTATTGTTGGTTCATGAATCAACGTTGAATGCATGGCCACTGGCAATGTAGTTTGTGCCTGAAGGAAGCTTATCTAAGACAGATTTTGTCCATAAAGCACATCACAGCCATCCTGCACTCAGGAATACTAGGTAGCACTTCAGCACAGTTGGGGGGCATTTTATTTTATTGTTATTTTTAAATTTTTTATTATTATTTGTTCTTTTTGGCATGGCTTATGGAATCTTAGTTCTGCCACCAAGGATTGAAGCCAGACCCTTGGCAGCGAAAGCGTGGAGTCCTAACCATTGGACCACCAGGGAATTCCCTTGGGGGCCATTTTAAATAATGAAATCACACACACATACACACATTCTCTCACACACACACACACACACATATTCCCTCACACACACACAATTGTGGCATTACATAGCCTGCAGAAAAGGACACTTTTTTTCCCTAACAGTCTGAGCTGAAACAAGAAGACTGAGTGTAGCCTTGTTGGACTTGAAACGGGGCTGTGTTCTTCCTGCAAGTCAAATTGTCTCCTGCTCTGGAACGTCAGCTTCCCAGCTGGCTCAGTGGTAAAGAACCTGCCTGTCAATGCAGGAAACACAGGAGATGAGGGATTGATCCCTGGGTTG
Organism: Redunca redunca; assembly: GCA_006410935.1. Lineage (NCBI taxonomy): Eukaryota > Metazoa > Chordata > Mammalia > Artiodactyla > Bovidae > Redunca > Redunca redunca. The sequence goes on from SJYQ01019967.1 coordinate 60,598, forward strand.
GGAAGATCCCTTGGAGGAGGAAATGGCAACCCACTCTAGTGTTTTTGCCTGGAAAATTTCACGGACAGAGGACCCTGGCGGGCTGCAGTCCATGGGGTCGCAAAGAGTCGGACACGACAGAGCACACACGCTGTGCAGGTCACAAATGACAGCAGAAGTTCTGGGAGGATTATGTGGGAGCTACAGATATTGGAGCAGGTAGGCGAGTTTTAAGTACAAAATCTGTGAATAATAAGAATTGATTGTATATAGTGGAAGGTATACAGTGGTTTTTAGTATCTTCTTTTCCCATTAAGCTTTTGCTTGAGATGTAAGGTAATCAAGTACATTTTAAATATCTTAAAATTTTATTGATCAATTATGCCTCAATTAATTTTTTTTTTTTGACCAGGAAAAAAAAGGTTCCGGTGAAATTGATGTTCCTGGCTTGGTTGACTTTAGCGTCAGTATAATTGCTTTTTCTTTCCTTTTATTATTTATTTATCTATCTATCTTTGGCTGCACTGGATCCTCATTGCGGCACATGGACTTTCTCCAGTTGCAGCTTGCGGGCTACTCTAATCGGGGCCCAGGCTTCTCATTGTGGTGGCTTCTCTTGTTGCAGAGCAGGGGCTCTAGAGCTCCAGGGCTTCGGTATTTGCCGCATACAGGCTTAACTGCCCCATGGCATGTAGGATCAGGGATTGAACCCATGTCCCTTGCATTGGCAGGCGGATTCTTTACCACTGGAACCACCAGGGAAGTCCAATCAGTGTATTTGGCTCCTGATAGAATTTTCCAAAGTAGAGTTTTCTGGCCATTATGGCAGTGGGATTCCCACCCGTCACATCTACTTTCTTGGCTTCCTTGATAAGTATTCTTTTCTCATCTGCACTTCCAGACTCTGCCCTCCAGTGAACTTGGCAGTGTTGTCCTGATTGCTGGAGGAGAGGCAGGCTGCCGCCCCAGTCCCGACCATTTCTCTTTCTGCCAAGGCCTGCACAGAATGTGGAAGAAAAGTTAGATTTAACTCAGAAATTCAACAGCTTGAATACTGTTGTTTTTGCCCTTATTTAGCAGAACTGTCATTGAATTGAGCTGCAAAGTCATTGGAATCAGTGCTGTTTCATTTCAGATCATTTTACAGGTTGTTATTCTAAGAATAGTACAAACAACCTGCGATGCCATGTGCTGATCCCCCATCTTCTCCATGTCATTAAACAGAACCCAGAAACACAAAGAGAGTTATGTGACATTTCAGCTTTGATGTCCTCTGAGTAAGGAAGATCTTTTCAGAAACGTGTAAGACAAAATAACTTACAATTCCATCTAGTTCTGCCTACCGTGAGAGCATCCTTTTCTGTTCCTGTGGTAGCTACTAAATCCTGTGGAATTCTGGGTGGGAGTTTTTAAAAAACTTTCAAATCAACAGTCAGATGTTTCATCCTCTTACAAGCCCATCGCTAGTTTTGTAGGTTGGAGAGTCTCGCTTTGTTCAAACCAAGTGTTAGCTCCAACTTGATTAAAAGGTGGCAGCTTATCAAATCCAGCCTGTGTCAGTTACTCAGCCTGGATTTGTCACTTGCAGAGCACGGCTTTTTAGCTGAATTTCCTCGTGATAATTCAGGTGTTTCTGAGGCAGGCCCTGGAGTGGCTCCCACACACCGTGGACCCAGAAGGACTGTGGCTGGTGGTCCGTCTAGAGGGAGCCTCAGAGGCGAAGTGGGGGTGGCTGCTGAAGAGGAAGACAGGAGCCTGCGCTAGACTGGAGCCAGCACTACCACCAGGCCTGCAGGCCCCCCACCATCCCAGGGCGTGCTGGCTTTGTGATGCCTGTGGATGGCAACTGTATGGTTTCTGCCTTTTGTCCTACGGAGGCCCTGTCTTGGCAGCTTGAGGGGGAGTCATGGGTGAGATGCTTTAAAGCGTGGTGATGCTGTGCATCTCTTAGGCTTTGTGTGCAAAGAGCAGGGAGAAGTAAGCCTGGTGAGTCAGTGGAGAAGGGTCTCATGCACCGGGGAGAAGCCCGTTCAAGCCCCAGCGGGGGTGCAAAGGGTCAACGCTACCACTCACTTCTGGCAAGTCTTCATGTTTGAAGAACTGTCTACTGGAAGATGGATTGGAGTCGCTCGGGGAGGCTGATGTGTAGACCTCTGGCCATTGTGCGTGGGCTGCGGGGAGAGGCAGTGTTTGCAAAGATAAGGAACATGTTTTGAAGTTATAGAGGCCAGGTTTTCAGCATGCGTGTGAGCTGTGCGACCTGGACAAAGCTGTTTAATCCCACTGACCTTCATCTGTAAAACATCTGAAAAGAATACAGAGCTTGCAGAGTTATGTGGATAAGAGATAATTGAGTCAAAGCCTCGGGCAGGTTGCAGCATGTAGTGGGCATTGGATAAGCCGCCTCCTCCTTAGACTTGAGTCTCGTTCATTCATTCTCTCCGTGTTTGGGTGCTGACTTGGGTACAGCTGTTCTGCTGGGCTCTGGAAACACAAAAGGAATCAGAGAAACAGGGTAACCTGGTGCTTACAGACTAATGGGGACAGCCAACAAATAGGTAGTTAAACTCTTGAGTTTTGTGATGAAAGAAGTTGGTGATTTCTTTCATGTGAGCGCACATAGGAGGGTCTCCTAACCCATACTTTGGAGCTAAGAGACTTTCCACGATTACAAAGCATCTCCACCGAGCTGCAGAAGAGGAGTTAGCCGGGCAAGCAGGGGGAGGACTGGGCTTCCTAGTGCATGGACCAGCATCTGCAGAAACCTGCTAGGAGAAGAGAGCACTGTTCTTTTTTTTCTTTTTCTTGCTTTCTTTCTTTTTTTGGCTGCTCCAGGTCTTAGTTGAGACATGAAGGATCTTTTCCTTAGTTGGAACATGTAGGATCCAGTTCCCAGACCAGGGATTGAATCTTGGCCCCCTCCCTGCATTGGGAATGAGGAGTCTTTTTTTTAAATTTTTTAAATTTTGTTCATTTTTGGTTGTGCTGGGTCTTCGTTAGTGCTTGGGCTTTTCTCTAGATTTGGGGAATGGGAGCTACTCTCTAGATGCAGTGAAGGGTGGGCTTCTCATTGTGGTTGCTTCTCTGGCTGCAGAGCACAGGCTCTAGGGCACAAGGGCTTCAGTAGTTGTGGCACATGGGCTTAGTTGCTCTAAAGCATGTGACATTTTCCTGGACCAGGGATCAAACCCGTGACCCCTGCACTGGCAAGTGGATTCTTTACCACTGAGCCACCAGGGAAGCCCAGGGGTGAGGACTCTTAACCACTGGACCACCAGGGAAGTCTCCGAGCTTTGGTCTTTAGGGGAACGGAACTAAGGTCAAAGCACGTGGGCACAGGGTGGGTTGGATAAAGGGTAGAGAGAGGATGAGCAGAGCCAGAAGGCCATGTCCAAGAGTCCAGATTTTATGTTGAGGGAAGTAGACAGCCACTGAAATTTGCTTTTAGAAAGGCCACTGGCTGCAGGATGGAGATGGGGTGGGGTCTGGATGAGGGATGCTGTTAAAAGACAGTGGGCTGGTGCAGAAGATGTATGGGTCAAGAGGAGCCTCTGATTCGGGGTTGAGGGAGTGTCAGGGAGGATGAAGAGAAGCGGATGGATTCAGGGTGTCAGAAGCAGCTGAAATTGACAGGACTCAGTGAATGAAAGAGAGGACAGGGGAAGCAGGAGGGGACAAGGGTGACTCTTCAGTTTCTAGAGTGGATGACAGTGTCTTTCTCAAGAGGAAAGGGAAGTTTGAGAGCTCAAGGTAGATGAGGCCTTTGACTGCAGTGCTTGGGATTATAGAGGACGTTCAAGGGGAGGTGTTCACTGGGGAGTTAAACAACAGAGGTTAAAGCTCAGAAGAGATGTGTGAGCTGGAGGGACAGATTTGGCTCGTTGACGTGTATCTGTATGTGTCACCTATATCCATAGGGCATTTGAAGCCAAGGGAGTGGATGGGGTGACCAAGGGGAGTGGGCATCACCAGATGAGGGCAGAGGACAACCCTGCACACAGTGGCTCCCAACCAGAAAAGTTGCATACTCTCTTGGAGACATCTTTGCATTTCACCAGTTTTGATTAGTGACAACAATCAAGGGTAAACAGAAGGTTAGGAAATTTTCTACATCTTTTATTAACTAATTATACAAGACTATATTTTAATAATGTAGATTTTGAGAGAAGTTTATTAGGAAGATGGTGAGGAGGACTTAATAGAGACAAAATATTCTAAGAAAGTAAGGGAGATTATTTACATAGATCAAGGCCCATTGCTGATGGGCTTTGCAACAAAACATTGTTCTCTAGGGGATTATGAAATTTCTCCCTCCAGGTGTATGATTTGAGCTCTCCTAACCATACATCAGGAGCTTCCATAAGCCTCTTATCCTTATCCGTCAGAGGGCAGACCGAATGAAAACCACAGTCACAGAAAACTAACCAAACTGATCACATGGACCACAGCCTTGTTTAACTCAATGAAACTATGAGCCATGCCATGTAGGGCCACCTAAGACGGATGGGTCATGGTGCACAGTTTTGACAAAACGTGATCCACTGGAGAAGGGAATGGCAATCCACTTCAGTATTCTTGCCTTGAGAACCTCATGAACGGCATGAAAAGGTAAAAAGATAGGAAACTGAAAGATGAACTCCCCAGGTCAGTAGGTGCCAAGTAGGTGCCAAATATGCTACTGGAGATCAGTGTAGAAATAACTCCAGAAAGAATGAAGAGACAGAGCCAAAACAAAAACAACACCCAGTTGTGGATGTGACTGGTGATGGAAGTAAAGTCCGATGCTGTAAAGAGCAATATTGCATAGGAACCTGGAATGTCAGGTCCATGAATCAAGGTGAATTAGAAGTGGTCATATAGGAGATTGCAAGAATGAACATCAACATTTTAGGAATCAGTGAACTAAAATGGTCTGGAATGGGTGAATTTAACTCAGATATTATATCTACTACTGTGGGTAAGAATCCCTTAGAAGAAATGGAGTAGTCATCCTAGTCAACAAAAGAGTCTGAAATGCAGTACTTGGATGCAGTCTCAAAAATGACAGAATGATCTCTGTTGTTTTCCAAGGCAAACCATTCAGTATCACAGTAATCCATGTTTATTCCCTGACCAGTAATGCTGAAGAAGCTGAAGTTGAATGCTTCTATGAAGACCTACAAGAACTTCTAGAACTAACACCCCCAAAAGATGTCTTTTTCATTATAGGGCCTGGAATGGAAAAGTAGGCAGTCAAGAGATACCTGGAATAACAGGCAAAGTTGGCTTTAAAGTACAAAATGAAGCAGGTCAAAGACTAACAGAGCCTTTGTCAGGAGAACACACTAGTCAGCAAACACCATCTTCCAACAACACAAGAGAAGATTCTACACATGGGTATCACCAAATGGTCAATACTGAAATCAGATTGATTATATTCTTTGCAGCCAAAGATGGAGAGGCTCTATACAATCAGCAAAAACAAGACCAGGAGCTGACTGTGGCTCAGATCATGAACTCTTTACTGCCAGATTCAAACTTAAACTGAAGAAAGTGGGGAAAACCACTAGACCATTCAGGTTTGACCTGAATCAAATCCCTTACGATTATATAGTGGAAGTGACAAATAGATTCAAGGGATTAGATCTGATAGAGTGCCTGAAGAACTATGGATGGAGATTCATGACATTGTATAGGAGGCAGTGATCAAGACCATCCCCAAGGGAAAAAAAATGCAAAAAGGCAAAATGGTTGTTTGAGGAGGCCTTACAAGTAGCTGAGAGAAGAAGAGAAGCAAAAGGCAAAGGAAAGATATATCCATTTGAATGCAGAGTTCCAAAGAACAGCAAGGAGAGATAAGAAAGCCTTCCCCAGTGATCAGTGCAAAGAAATAGAGGAAAACAATAGAATGGGAAAGACTAGAGATGTCTTCAAGAAAATTAGTGATACCAAGGGAACATTTCAATGCACAATAAAGGACAGAAATGGTATGGACCTAAGGGAAGCAGAAGATATTAAGAAGAGGTGGCAAGAATATACAAAAGAGCTATACAAAAAAGATCTTCATGATCTAGATAACCACAATGGTGTGATCACTCACCTAGAGACAAACATCCTGGAATGCAAAGTCAAGTGGACTTTAGGAAGCATCACTACGAATAAAGCTAGTATAGGTGATGGAATTCCAGATGAGCTATTTCAAATCCTAAAAGATGATGCTTTGAAAGTGCTGCACTCAATATGACAGCAAATCTGGAAAACTCAGCAGTGGCCACGGGGCTGGAAAAGGTCAGTTTTCATTCCAATCCCCAAAGAAAGGCAATGCCAAAGAATGTTCAGACTACCGCACAATTGCAGTCATCTCACTAGCAAAGTAATGCTCAAAGTTCTCCAAATCAGGCTTCTACAGTACGTAAACCATGAACTTCTAAATGTTCAAGCTGGATTTAGGAAAGGCAGAGGAACCAGAGATCAAATTGCCAACATCCACTGGATCATCGAAAAAGCAAGAGAGTTCTGGAAAAATATCTACTTCTGTTTTATTGACTACGCCAAAGCCTTTGTGTGGATCACAACAAACTGTGGAAAATTCTTCACGTGCTAGGAATACCAGACCACTGACCTTCCCCCTGAGAAGTCTGTATGCAGGTCAAGAAGCCACAGTTAGAACTGGACATGAAACAAGATTGGTTCCAAATCGGGAAAGGAGTATGTCAAGGCTGTATATTGTCATCCTGCTTATTTAACTTATATGCAGAATACATCATGCGAAATGCCAGGCTGGATGAAGCACAAGCTGGGATCAAGATAGCCAGGAGAAATATCAATAACCTCAGATAAGCAGATGACACCAATCTTATGCAGAAAGTGAAGAAGAACTAAAGAGCTATGATGAAAGTAAAAGAGGAGAGTGAAAAAGTTTTCTGAATTCAGAAAATTAAGCTCATGGCATCCAGTCCCGTCACTTCATGGCAAATAGATGGGGAAACAATGGAAACAGTGAGAGTCTTATTTTTAGGGGCTCCAAAATCACTGCAGATGGTGACTGCAGCCATGACATTAAAAGACATTTGCTCCTTGGAAGAAAAGCTATGACCAACCTAGACAGCATGTTAAAAAGCTTTATTTTGCCAACAAACATCCATCTGGTCAAAGCTATGGTTTTTCCAGTAGTCATGTATGGATGTGAGAGTTGGATTAGAAAGAAAGCTGAGCGCCAAAGAATTGATGCTCTTGAACTGTGGTGTTGGAGAAGACCCTTGAGAATCCCTTGGACTGCAAGGAGATCCAACCAGTCGATCCTAAGGAAATCAGTCCAGAATATTCATTGGAAGGACTGATGTTGAAGCTGAAACTCCAATACTTTGGTCACCTGAGGCGAAGAACTGGCTCATTGGAAAAGACCCTGATGCTGGGAGAGATTGGGGGCAGGAGGAGAAGGGGACGACAGAGGATGAGATGGCTGGATGGCATCACTCACTTGATGGACATGAGTTTGAGTAAGCTCTAGGAGTTAGTGATGGATCGGGAAACCTGGTTTGTTGCAGTCCATGGGGTTGCAAAGAGTCGGACACGACTGAGCAATTGAACTGAACTGAACTGACCTTGCCTCGGACTTCCCAGGTAGCTCAGCTGGTAAAAAACCTGCCTGCCAATGCAGGATACATTAGAGACTCAGGTTCAATCCCTGGGTTGGGAAGATCTCCTGGAGGAGGGCATGGCAGCCCATTCCAGTGTTCTTGCCTGGAGAGAATCCCATGGAGAGAGGAGCCTGGCAGGCTATAGTCCATGGGGTTGCAAAGAGTCAGCCGTGACTGAGCGACTAAGCACAGCACAGTAGCATCCATGCCTCACTAACAGGTTTACCTTTGCAAATAAAATTGAACACAAAGAGTTCAGTTCTTTTGGGAAAAGCAGTTGGCTTTAATTGTATAATATAAATGTTCCCTTCAGTAGCATAAAGGATATTTAAATTGAAATCCTTGAAGCTCTTCAGGTTTGCAGGAAGATTGTGAGGCTCTGTGTGTGCTAAGTCACATCAGTCGTGTCTGACTCTTTGGTGGGACTGTAGCCCGCCAGGCTCCTCTGTCCATGGGATTGTCCAGGCAAGAATACTGGAGTGTTGCCATTCCCTCCTTCAGGGGATCTTCCCAACCCAGGGATCAAACCCGAGACTTGTCCCCTGCATTGGCAGGGCGGGTTCTTTACCACTAGTGCCACTTGCAGAAAGAGTACTAAAATCAAAATAAATTCGGGGGATGCTTGGCATTTGTTTTGCTATCAGTCTTAAGGCATTTGTTCTACTCCTCTCAGTCTTGCAGCGATTTCCTGTTTGGTTAGTAGTCAAGATAAGTTCGCCATGTATGCAAGAAAGAAGACTCCTTACCCTTCGCTGCTGTCCATTTTTAAGTCTGTGCTGTGGTCCAGGTCAGGAAAGGCTGTTAGAACTACCATCCAAAATGCACATTGGGAGAAATGATGTTCTGTCTTTGGGAAACTTACTCTGATCTTATTATCTCTAAATTGCATTTCTATTTGAGGCACTTTATTTAAAGTAGTTTCTGTGGAGGAAATGGGCACAGAGTTAATGATCTGGAGCTTACTGAAAGCTGAGAACATAGAATGAATACACATCCAATACACTCTTTAATTTCTTAGCCAGGTGCCTCAGACCAGAAAGGGCCGCCAGTCATCCCCGCCAGTGCCTCAGGTTATGAGTTATGCCACTGTCCAGGGGCTTAACATCTCGCTAGCTTACAGTGAGTGTGTCTGTTCTATAATTAGAGGTTAATAAACTGGTTTATTTATGTGTGAGGCTCTGGTGACCAAGAGATCACGCAGACTCCTTCTTGAGCCTTAGTGAATTGCTGCGTCCCTCCCATGGAATCCTAAGTTGTTGCAGGCAGCTTCTTGGTTTTCTCTAAAGTAATCCCAGGTGGGGGCAGTTCCCAAATTACATCTGTTTGAGCAAAATGTTGAAATAATACGAGCTTTTCCTGAAAGCGTTTTTCTTGAAAGTCTTACCCAGTGTCTGCCTGTCAGGTAAACACAGGACTTGCATCTTGACCTTCCCCACACTCTCTGTACCTACTCACAACACATCCTTTCTGTCCTGACTTATCCTGTATGGTGTAGTACGCATTTTGGAGGCAATGACTCTAAACCCAAGACTCAGTGTTGCACATCGTTATGTTTTGTGGGGTGGCATCAATGCTAGTTAATTTTTTTAAGATTCTGGGTAAAAAAAAGTTGGGGGGGAAATCAGTTCAGTTCAGTTCAGTCGCTCAGTCGTGTCCGACTCTTTGCTACCCCATGAATTGCAGCACGCCAGGCCTCCCTGTCCATCACCATCTCCCGGAGTTCACTCAGACTCACGTCCATCGTGTCCGTGATGCCATCCAGCCATCTCATCCTGGGTCGTCCCCTTCTCCTCCTGCCCCCAATCCCTCCCAGCATTAGAGTCTTTTCCAATGAGTCAACTCTTCGCATCAGGTGTCCAAAGTACTGGAGTTTCAGCTTCAGCATCATTCCTTCCAAAGAAATCCCAGGGCTGATCTCCTTCAGAATGGACTGGTTGGATCTCCTTGCAGTCCAAGGGACTCTCAAGAGTCTTCTCCAACACCACAGTTCAAACACATCAATTCTTCAGCGGTCAGCCTTTTTCACAGTCCAACTCTCACGTGCATACGTGACCACAGGAAAAACCATAGCCTTGACTAGATGGACCTTAGTCGGCAAAGTAATGTCTCTGCTTTTGAATATACTATCTAGGTTGGTCATAACTTTTCTTCCAAGAAGTAAG